>CM053596.1:223190196-223209925 GCA_028646575.1 Pseudocheirus occidentalis | reverse complement strand
CCAAAAGAAAACTCCTAGAAATGTTATTGCCAGTTCCAGAATACCCATTTAAAGGAGAAAATATTACAAGCTTCCAAGAGAAACCATGTGAATACTGTGGCAGCACTATTAGGATAACCCAGGGTCTGCAGCTTCTACACTGAGGGAATCAAAGGGTCTGGAATATGATATTTTGAATATCAAGGGAGCTGTGATTAAAAAGAAGAATCAACTACCCAGCAAAATTGAGCATATTGTTCCAGGGGAAAATATGGTCATTCAGTGAGGTGGAGGACTTTCAAGCATTCTTGTTGAAAAAAACAGAACTGAACATAAAATTTGACAATCAAACACAAGAAGCATGAGAAGATAAACATGGAAAATAAATCATAAGAAACTTGTCAAAACTGAACTATTTACATGCCAATATGCAAAAATGATCATAGTAACTTATGAAACTTTTCTTAGTATAAGGATAGGCGAAGGGAATACAAATGTATATATATATATATATGTATGTATGTATGTATACTTACACATATGTCTATATAGGAGGCTATATATGCATGAGAATACATATCTCAGCATGTATGTATATATGTATATAGAGGGTAAAGGATCAATTGAGTATGAAGGGATGATACTTTAAAAGGTGAAATTCTGAGGTAGGAGAGAACTAGAATGAGAGGAGATAGGGAGAGACAAAATGGGGTTAATCATCCCATATAGAAGAGGCAAGGGATAACTGTTACAACTTTATTCTCAATTACTTTCATTGAATTTGGTTTAGGGAAGGAATGGCATAAACTCTAAACTGGTCATCATGCCACACAGGAAAGTAGGGGGCATGTGGATGAGAGGCAGGATGACAGAGGCGAGGGCAGAGTCTGGTGGAGGGATGTTGGAAGCACACACTTCAGGAAAGGGACAGGGACAGGGTAGAGAACAGAACAAGGGGGGGAAGGGATAGGAAGGAGGGACATATGATCACTGTCACAACATGTCCACTATGAAGATGTCCTGTGTGATTGTACATGCACAGCCTGTATTGAATTGCTTGTCCTTCCAGTGGGGAAGGGTGACAAGGGAGGGACCAAAACAATCTAGAATTTAAAGCTCTGCAATACATGCAACTAGGAATTAAGATATACAGGGGCTGGGGTAGGGAGACCCTCCCTGCCCTACCAGAAAGTTAGAGAGCAGATCAGGGGAGGGGCTACACAGTGGGATTGCTGTTTTGGGGTTGGTGTAGGGGAAAGACGGGGAGAAAAT
This sequence comes from Pseudocheirus occidentalis, assembly GCA_028646575.1. Classification (NCBI taxonomy): domain Eukaryota; kingdom Metazoa; phylum Chordata; class Mammalia; order Diprotodontia; family Pseudocheiridae; genus Pseudocheirus; species Pseudocheirus occidentalis. The sequence goes on along the minus strand of CM053596.1, from coordinate 223,208,674 downwards.
CTGTGATTCAAAAATCTCATGGAAATGAATGATGTAAACAAGAAAACAAATAAAAAAATTATAAAAAAAAAAAGTCCATCCCACAAGTGGGATTCACAAGCTCTGGATTTCAATACTTAACCAGAAAACCAAGCCAACAAAGGGGTATCTTTAAATTCCATTTCCATTACAACCCCATGGGGACAAATTACTTGCCAAGGGTGTAGAGGTGATGCCTGGAGAGTTAAGAGTGAGAAGTGTGTCTGGGTTTTTTTCCTCAACAATCATCAAAAATTAGGGAGCAGCATAAAAAAGGAAGTCATTTTTATTTCTTCCTTTGTTTGATGGTTTATTTTTCTCATGATAGGAATTCATCTGTTTAGGCTATGGAGAAGAGTGAAAATTTTGAGAGTATAGACTGGGAGAGGACCCATCACAGTTTTAGAAGCTATCTGTATTTATAAGGTGGGACCTGGATGCTGATCTAATAAAGGAGATGGAAGAGTAATCAGAAAGGGAGAAGTATATAATATACAGGAGGAGAAGATGATGAAGTGTCACAATTACAGAGTATTCAAGAAGGATGTATAGTGAAAGTCACTGAATAGGAATAAAAAAATGACTAGAAAAGTTCAGCTCTTTGATTTTTCAGATACTGGGCTCAGGTTGGTGTACACAAACACAAACAAGCCTTTAATGAGGGGACATGATATAACACGATTTGGAGATGGAGATGGTGGTGGTATTGGTGGAGGAAGTACTACGGTAGTCTCATTACAGGGCAGATAAACTAAACCTAATCTATGAAAATTTTAGTTCCTTGAGAGCAAGATACATGTTTTTACCCTTCTTTGTTTCCTCAACACTTATCATAGAGCTAGCACTAAATATATCTGTTGACCTACTGAATGACGGATGGCCTTCTAGAATCCAGGGACCCAGGGGCATAAGAGTAGTTTCAGGAGTGTGGATAGAAAGAAGTCAGATTGCAAAGGGTTGAGCTATGAATATGCATGGCAAAGAAGTGAAAGCAATAAATGCAGACAGTTTTTTCAAGGAATTTTTCTGTGAAAGGGAAGGGGGATACAAAATTATAATTTCAGAGAAAGTTTAAACAGGGTTGAAGTAAGATTTTTTTTAAGGATAAGCAATTCCTGGATATATTTGAAGATAGCAGGGACAAACCCAGTAGATGCAATGAATCTATGTGAGAGGGAGAAGGGATGTAAAGAGAGGCATGGAAAAAGGGAATAGATGGATCAAGGATCATGTTCAAAAACAGAGGGAGTTTTCTTTCTGAGAAAAAATTCTGTCTTCTCAAAGATTAGAGAAAAGGAGAGAATGGGAGATAATAGAAAGATTTTAAGATGTGAGATAGGGATGAGGAATAGTCTTTATTTGCTTACTAATGTGAGAAGTAAGTTCTGCTGAGAGAGAGAAGTGATTGTAATGTACAAAGAGATATTTAGGATAATGCCTGCTGAGAAAAGGAAAAGGATTTCAACAAAGCAGTGAGGGCTCAGGTGAGTTACAATAATGTGATTTTATGGCAAACTCAGTCAACAACATGGTTATGACTTCCACAGAATTAATACCCCATGTCTTTGTTTCAGTATCAAAAGAGCCAACTCTTCCCTTTTGCCAATACCAATCCTTCGATTTGTATCATTGACCCTTTTGAGGTTTTCTCACCTCTTCTTTTTCCAATTTTCAACTTTTCTATCTGTTGCTTTCAAAAGGTTCAGATTTTCCAGTTCTCAAAGAAATGTTTATTTTACCCTCCCTTCTCCTTAATTTAACACCTTCTGTAACTTCTCCCTTCCCAAAGCAAAAAAATTAGGGAAAATTTACTTCTTTTATGCCCCATACTTTCTTATTTTTAACCCCTTGCAATCTTGCTTCCATCTATACCACTCAACAAAAATTTCTCCAATGATCTTTTCTGAGTTCTCTTTCTCAGTCTCTCTGCTATGTTTAACCCTATTGATCAGCTTGTCTTTCTACATATTCTCTCCTCTCTGATTGTTTTTTTTGTAACACAATCCTACCGTTGTTCTTTTCCAACTAAAGCAATACTTCTTGGTTTCATTTGTGGACTGCATATTAATAATATATCTTCCTTGCTGCTGATGGATGTCCCCTTATAGTCTATCCTTAGTTCTATTCTTCCCTGTTTCTTTAGTCTCTCTTTGATAGTGACTTCAATTAGCGCCCACATATAAGACTATATCCTCTCTGAAGATTACTCCTACACCCTTATATGCAACTATAATCTCTTTTGTAGACTTAGTCCTGTCATCTCTATAAGCCTCCTTGATACTCACCTACCCTTAAGAATTAAAAACCCAATATATTCAAGAGGAAAAAAAATAACTCTAAACCTAACCAACTTCCCAAAGTTACTATTTATCTCAAGGGAACCATGATTTTTCCTAACACCCTGGCTCAAACCCTAGGGGTCATCTTTGACTATTTACTCTTACCATCACCCTTCCTACATGTATAATCAGTTACAAAGTCTCATCATTTCAGTGCTTTAGTGACTTTTGCATTCATTATACTTTCTCTACTCATAACACAATCACCTTATACCAGTAACTCATTCCCCTCACCCAGATTATTGTAACATCCTTCTAATTGGTTCCCATGGGACTAGTTGTTTTATTCTTCAATCTAGTCTTCATACAGCTTTCAAATAAATATTCTTAAAGTGCGCATTTTTACTGTGTTCTCCTTTTACCCTAATTGAGCACTTGGCTTAAGAGATTTCTTTAGATCCTCATTGATTCTAAATTAAAACCCATTTCTATACCTGAAATGCTTTCCTGCATTACTTTTGACACTTGGAACTATTAATTGTCTTTAAGGTTGATATCAAATTTGACTTTTTACAAGGTGTCTTTCCTGATTCCTCCATCCCTATATATACATTTGTTATTCCTTTTACCTACTCCAGTAACTATGTATCTAAGCGGTATAGTGCATGAAAGACCAGACCTGAAAACCTGAGTTCAAATCTGGTCTCTGACATTTGTTAGCTGTGGTACTCTGGGCAAAACGTCTAAGCCTGTTTGCCTCAGTTGCCTCATTTGTAAAATGAGCTGGAGAAATTAGTGGCAAATCACTTTAGTATTTGAATATAAGACATTGAATACAAGAAAACCTCAAATTGGTAATGAGGGGTTGGACTAGGCTGATGACAACAGTCTGAATATATCATTTAATTATTTATGTGTGAAAAAATATCCATTGAAAAAATATAAGATATCTGGGGTTAGAGACTATCTTACTTTCCTATTTTTAACTCCAGCACCAATGTAGCACAAAGGCTAGCATATTGAAGCTGCTTAATGATTGCATGTTGATTGATCAAGTGAGTGAGCAAGTTAGAGAGGAGTGGAAAATAATGGTGGGAGTATGTCTTAGTGTTATTAGAACAAGAGAACAAAAATTGAAAGTTAGAGAGTGGAGTATAGTTGAGCAGATTAACTGTAGAGTCAAGACTGATAAGAGAAAATTGAAAATAGAGGAAGTGTAACAGACTTGAAGAATAAGGAGGCATGGCATTACTAGAAACTGCTGTGAGCATGAAGAATCCATTTAGGATAAGTAAGGCACAAGAAGGATGGAAAATGAAAAATTACGATGAGAGAGAGAGAGAGAGGAATTTCATAATTCTCAATCACAAAGATGATTATCTTATCATTAGTAAGATAACTGGTATGAGAATTCCTGTGTCAGGGACATGATAGAAGGCTCTGCTACTCAGTGATAGACAGTGCTCAGTGATCCAGTGTCTTCTATGGAAGCCAGTGGAATTAATATGCAGCAGAGAGACCTTAACTGAAGGGAAATGTATTAGAAAGAGATTTAAGTTTCCAAAGGCATAATGGAAGAGCAGAGTAGATTAGATTACTACTTTGCAAGAAGATCTGTTGCTGCTTCTGATAATAAAGAAGAGACACTTAATGTGGAAAGGTTTTGAGTTGTGTCAGAGAGTTAACAATAGATGACTTCAGTTTTCACCTTAAAATAGGAGGTGAAGTCTTCTAAGAGAGAAAAGTAAGGGTGTGTTATAGGGAGCTTAAGGGGAGAAATTTGGGAGAGGTGGGAGTTAGGTTGGAGGAGAGGGGGAAATAGAGAACAGAAACAAAAAAATTAATTTTTCATCTACACATTTTTTTCACTTACTACTATGAGTCACAGGTATTAGAAAGGAAGCTAGTGCAAATTTACTTACCCTAGAATTGTGAATTATTCATATCTATCACTTGATTTATACTTCTATGAGGATGGAAAAAGGCATCAATTTGTTCCCTCTCAAACACATAGAAGATGGGAAATAAAGTTGGGCATTTATGGCAATAAATAAATGCTGACTACATCCTCAGTAGCTCAAATGAACTCTCTTTGAGCACCAGTTCCTTCACCTTGTGCCAAAATAGCAGAAGTTGATGCCAAGCCAGAATCCTCCCCAAAGTCAGGATAACATATTTCATTATCCTTCACAATCAGGGATTTTTTTAAATAAATGGTATATTTTTATGTAAAAAATCTTTTTTATTATGACTTTTCCAAACATACACATATGTGCTTTCCTTCTGCAAAGATCATAAAAACAAGACTACCTAAAATCTGGTGGTTTCAACACTTTCCTGTTTGTTTCCACTCCTGTCCTTATAAGGATCTTAGGATCATAGATGTAGAGCTACAGGGGTTTTCAGAGGCCATCTAGTCTAATTCTCTCATTTTATGGATAAGAGTTCGAAAATTCAGAGAAATTAAACGAATTATCCAGGGTCACACATCTAATAAGGATCAGATATACTCCTTAGAAGCAACTGGTTGGAGCCATGGATGGTATGCTGTGCCTGGAGTCAAGAAGACCTGAGTTTGAAACAAGCTTTCCACAACTTACTAGTTGGATGACTCTAAGCATGTGATTAACCACTTTCTGCCTCAGTTTCCTCAATCATAAGATAAGGAAAATAATAGACCCTACCTACCAGGGTTGAGGCAACTAGATGGCTCAGTGGTTAGAGCGCTGGACCCAGAATCAGGAAGACCTGAGTTCAAATATGGCTTCAAACACTTACTAGCTGTGAGATCCTGGGCAAATCACTTAATCTCTGCTTGCCTAATTTACTAGAGAAGGAAATGGAAAATCACTCCAGTATTTTTGACAAGAAAACCCAACAGATAGTACTGGTACGCCATGGTTCACAGGGTCACAAGGAGTCAGATACAACTAAACAACACTTTCCAAGATTATTGTGATGATTAAATGATATTAGCCTAGTGCTTGGCATGTAATAATTATTTCCTAATTTCCTTTCCTGTAGAAAGAGATTTAATTTAAATTCCATTTCTATACACAGTAATATATGCTTGATCCCTGATCAAACATGATATCTGAGATCTTGTTCCTGGATGATCATCTTGGTCCCAAGATGCCTGGTGTCTGAAAAACTGCATAAGAGGTATCCTCTTAGTTCAATACAGGGAAGAACAGAGACATGATTATCATTGGGTGGTTAAAAGAAGGAGGTTTACTTTTCTATAATACAATAAAGATGTGCACCAAGGACATAGTGTGGTACTTAAGTTCTCTGGACTTGGTCCCCTTCCTATATAAAATCTCATTTAGTAATCAGGGTAGTATATTGGAATACATGGGAACTTGAGTAATCTTGAGGTCTAGACTTCTTGTGGAGGGAATTTTTAATGTTCTTAGGTGATTAGTAAGCAGAGGTCAAAAGCCTGGGTTAATCAAATTGCAGGACAGCCTAGTCTTCTTTACATAAAACCTCCCCGTGTGATAGGTCAGAAGAAATAAGCTTCCTTAGAAAAATGCTGGTCCTATCACACCCTGGTTTCATTGTTTCTCTTGCCGCGTGCCTTACTGTTGCTGATTTTTTTTTTAAGTAAGCCTGATTGACTCTCTAACTCCTTTTGGCATAGGTTTATATAGGGGAGGAAAAGAAATATGTTGGGATTATGTAAATGAATAGGCTAAAACTAAGAAAACTTGCTGGGGGTGCTATGAGGAAAAGTATTACATTCTTAAGACCTGAATAAATCTAGTTCCATGCAGCATGACATAGTTAGAAGCCTGGTGATTTTGCTATCATCACTATATATTATACTCAATAAACTTGCCAAGACATAGCTCTGGTCTGCTTCAGTGTAAATTCTCTGTATGTTTGGTAAAATATATTGGACTCCAAGGGGTAGTACAAGTTTGCCTTGATATATATTGACTTAGATTCACTTGATATTTATTGATTGGATTCAGTAAATACTCTGTGATATATGTTTGCTCATTTAACTAAAAAGGCTCAGCACTGAAGCTCTATTTGCTTTTGCATTTGGAAGTTGAAAGACACCATGCCCTAGCAGAGAAAACCCTGGATTTGCAGTTAGACAACCAGGAATTATAGTTTCTTATCAGTTGTGTAACCTTAGGCTAGTCACTGGAATTCCCTGAATTTCTACTTCCTCATCTGTAAATTTAGGGTGTATAACAAAGAGTATTTTTCAATCAGTGAGGAGGCCTAACTCACAGGAAACTTATCTACTTATAATTTAATAATACCAAAGCAAAGAATATATATTGAACTTTATCCCTTTGCTTCTGTTTGTAGAACATACCAGAACATATAGGACTAAGCAAGAGCGAACTAGTCACTCACTATTGTAGCTTGACTATGAAGTCAGACTATGAAGAGGAAATTAGAACTTACACTGGTTTCTCTTTGTCTGTGAAGGAGAAAGCAAAGGGAATGATGATCCTTTAAAAATATATCACTCTATTGCAAGAAAATCCCCCTCCCCCACATAATATTTTACCACATCATAAGCAAGCTAGGTAAAGGTAGGGGCAAGTTAAGTCAAGTTCTTCAATGCTGAGGCACTTTCAGTAACTCACTTAAGATCTCTGGGTCTTCTTTCCACATCTGTACAACGAGAGGGGTGCTTTAAATGACTTTCTTGTAGTTCTACATGTATGTTTGTTATGCTATGAGGTTTAAATCTAATACCTATGGATTTACTGGTCACTCCTTATGTTTATCGAAGTATGTTATTCCTTCTTTGACCCCAAACCAATGAGAGTAAATTTCACACAGTGCTCCTGTCCTTCCCTCCTTTCCCTCTATAATAATGAGGTTTTGTGTCTTTTCACATTAGAATCTTAAACTTAACTGATTATGTTGATCCCTCTTTGAACCATAACCAATGAGAATAAAGATCATATGATGCTCATCTCCCTCTCTCCTTTCCCCCTACTATAGTATGTGTTTATGCTTCTTCATGTGGCATAATTTACCTTTATCTGCCTCATCCTTTCCTTTTCTCCCATTACAGTCCCTTTGAACCCCTTAATAAGGATTTTTGTTTGTCATGAGATTAGTTCATTTGTACCCACATGCTCTATCTGTGTACATCCCATTTAAATGTCATGATAATCATAAATTTCAATATTGACAGGTATCAGATTCTCATATAGGGTTGCAAACAGTCTGCTCTTATTGAATCACAAGTTATGTGCACGTGTATGTGCATGCATGTGCATGTGTGTGTGTCTGTTTTCCTTGCTTACATTTTTATATCTTTTTTGAGACTTGTAATCAGAGATCAAATTTTCCATTGAACTCAGGCTTTTTCATCAGGAAAGTGTGAAAGTCCTTTATTTCTTTAAATGACTATCTCCTTGACCGAAAGATTATGGTCAGTTTGCTGGGTAGTTGATCCTTGGTTGCAGTCCTAGCTCTTTCGCCTCATGAAATATCAAATGCCAGTCTGTCTGATCTTTTAATGTAGAAACTTCTAGGTCCTGTTTAATCTTGACTGTAGCTCCACGATATTTGAATTGTTTCTTTCTGGCTGCTTGCAGTATTTTCTCCTTGACTTTGTAATTCTGGAATTTGGCTACTATATTTCTTGGAGTTTTCAATTTGGAATCTCTTTCAGGAGGCATCCAGTGAATTCTTTCGATCACTATTTTACCCTCTGATTCTAGGACTTCGGGATAGTTTTCTTTGACAGTCTCTTGTAGAATGTTTTCCAGGCTACTTTTTTCATCATGGCTTTCAGGTAGACGATTAATCCTTGGGTTACCTCTCCTGGATCTGTTCTCTAGGTCATTTGTTATTCCAGTGAGATATTTTGCGCTTTCTTCTAATTTTTCAATCTTCATGTTTTGTTTGACTGACTCCAGCTGTATCACAGAGTCCTTAGCTTCAATTTGACAGATTCTAATTTGTAGTGAATTGTTTTCCTCAGTTTTTGAAGCTCTTTTTATTAGGGAGATATTTTCTCCAGTTAGATTCTGAACTTCCTGAGGTAAGACTTTATGACCAAAGAAGAGTTGGAGAGTATTATAAAATGCAAAATGCATAATCTTGATTACATTAAATCGAAAAGTTTCTGTACAAAGGCAAGATTAAGAGGGTAGTCAGAAATTGGGAAAGAATATTTACAACCAGCGTCTCTGATAAAGGCCTCATTTCTAAAATATACAGGGAATTAATATAAATTAAATATAAAATTTATAAGAATACAAGTCATTCCTCAATTGATAAATGGGCAAAGGATATGAACAGGAAATTTTCAGAGGTAGAAATTAAAGATACTTCTAAGCATATGGAAAAATGCTCTAAATCACTATCGATTCGAGAAATGCAAATCAAAACAACTTTGAGATATCACATCTCACCAGTCAGATTGGCTAAGATGACAAAACATGAAAGCGACAAGTGCTGGAGATGATATGGAAAAATTGGAGCTCTAATGCATTATAGGGGGAACTGTGAACTGATAAAACCATTTTGGAGGGCAATCTGGAACTATGCCTAAAGGGCTATAAATAATTACATTCCTTTTGACCCAGTAATATCAATTGTATCCCAATTGGGTTGTATCCCAAAGAGATCATAGAAGTAGGAAAAGGACCCATATGTACTAAAATATTTATTGCAGCTCTCTTTGTGGTGGCAAAAAAACTGGAAACTTAGGGGATGTCCATCAGTTGGGGAATGGCTGAACAAGTTATGGTATATGAATGTAGTGGAATACTATTGCGTTATAAAAAATCAGAAGGAGATGGACTTCATATTTACCTGGAGAGGCTTATACAAATTGATGCTAAGTGAGAAGAGCAGAACCAGGAAAATTTTGTACACAGTCACAGATACTTTGTGTGATGACGAAGCTTGAAAAAGTAGACTTTTCTCAGCAATGCACAGTTAAAACAACAACTCTACAAGTCTCAGAATGGAGGAGATACCTACACTCAGAGAAAGATCTAGAAAGACCAGAGTTTAAATGGAGACTGAAGCAACACATGCCATTGTTATTTTCCATGTTTTGTTTTGTTTCATTTGTTTCTTTTTTTTTCTTTTCCCATTATTCTCTCCATTGGTTACAACGCTTCTACACAACTAAACTATTGTACAATGTGAAAGTTTTTGCAGATTCCATGCATGATTGTATGCCACGGGGGGGGGGGGGTAGAAGGGGAAAGAAGGGAGGGGAGAAATTCTGAAACTCAAGTGATTTCTGTAACTGAATATTGTAAACTAAAAGTAAATAAACAAATCAATAAATTTAAAAAAAAGATTCTGAACCTCCTGCCCCACTTCACAAAATTTACTTTTTAGGGATTTGTTTTCTTCAGTGAGATTTTTTTCCAGTTTGGTCACTGTAGATTTAAATTTATCTTCTCCCTCTGTAATTTGGCTTTTAAAATCTTTTTAGAGCTTCTCCAAGAATGCTATTTGGGTTTGAGACCAATTCATATTTCCTTCTGTGGTCTCATGTATGGATACAGAGTCCATGGTGTCTCCTGAAAGTGATTCTTCTCGGTCACAACAATAGGATTTAATCATCTTTGGTCTTCCCTTTGTAAGTTGCTTCTGGCCCATTTTGATGACCTATTTCCTGGCTTGTGTTTCTGCTTCTGTGGTACAGATGGCTCTGACCCACACTTCTTGAGCTGGGGGCGAGGTGCCTGGTTGTTGACTTTGTGTGCTGTAGATTCTGGGTATCTAGACTGTTTCTCCTGAGTTAGGCAGGGGTGTTCTGGCTGCTTCAGATTTCCTCCTCTATGCCCCTGTGCTACAGATCAGGCAGGCTCAGCAGCAGGCAGCCAGCAGAGCTGGTGTCTGCAGATTTCCCTGGTGGTGCTAAAGCCCACCTTGGCTTGTGTTGTTAGGGCTTGCTGGCTCCACCACCCTGGGCTTTGCAAGCTCCTGCTGGTTAACTGAGGTGGGGCTTTTTTGGGACCCCTCCCACCTTTCACTTCAGACAACTTACTGCCTCAGTTACACCCATTTTATGTGACTCCTAAGCCTGAGGCTATTTCCATTATTTCAGGATTTTACTTTAGGTGTGAATTTTATCTCTGGGTTTTCTGGATCAGGGAGGGGGAATCAGAAGCTAGGGATCACTCAGCCATCTTTACCTCCGGAAATTCAGGTACATGATTTCCAAACTTACAGGCTGCGGACTGATAGCCCAAGGAGAAGCAGCTCTTGCTGCTACAGGCCCTGAGCTCTCTCTTACCCAGCTCTGACTGAACCAATCCTCTGTCCTGTGGTGGGAAGGTTGCAAATCAACCTTTGGGTGGGTGAGTCTCCTGGCTGGGGATCCTTCTCATTCAGCTGTATTCTGATCTCTGGTCCCTGCTGGTGCAGCCCCCTCATTCTCCAGAGATCCCTTATGTGGGCACTTCCCTGGGCTGGGAATCTGCCATGCTCTGTCTTGCAAAGAATTCTGTCACTCTAAAATCCATTCAGATTCACTCTGTAAGGTTTAGTGACAGTATTCTTGGAGGAGCCTAGAAATGTTCCTGCTTCTATTCTGCCATCTTGGCTCATCCACCTGTAGTGTTTATTTATTTATTTATTTTAATAAGAATGGGTGCTGTATTTTGTCAAACACTTTTTCTACATCTATTGAGATAATTATATAATTTCCGATAATTTTGTTATCGTCATGGTCAATTATGCTGATAATTTTCCTAATATTGAACCAGCCAGGCATTCTTGTTATAAATTCCACCTGGGCATAGTGTATTATCCTGATGATAAAGGATGTAATCTCTTTGCTAATATTTTACTTAAGTTTTTTGCTTCAATATTCATTAGGAAAATTGGTCTATAATTTTTTTTCTCTGTTTTGACTCTTCCTGTTTTAGATATTAGTACCATATTTGTATCATAAAAGGAATTTGGTAGGACTCATTCTTTGCTGATTTTTTCCCAAATAGTTTCTATAGTATTGGAATTAATTGCTATTTAAATATTTAGTAGAATTCACTTGTAAATCCATCTTGCCCTGGGAACTTTTCTTAGGGAGTTCATTGATGGCTTGTTCAATTCCTTTTTCCTAAAATGAGGCAATTTATTTAAATATTTTATTTCTTTTTCTATTAATATGGACAATTTATATTTTTGTAAATATTCATCCATTTCACATTTATTGTCAAATTTATTGATTTCAAATTCTGCAAAATAGCTCCTAATTACTGCTTTAATTTCCTTTTCCTTGGTGGTGAATTCACCATTTTCATTTTTGATACTGGTAATTTCATTTTCTTCTTGCTTTTTAAAAATTAAATTAATCAAAGGTTTATCTATTTTTATTAGATTCCCCCCATAAACAAGATCTTAGCTTTATTTTTTAGTTCAATAGTTTTCTTACTCTCAGTTTAATTAATGTCTCCTTTGATATTCAGATTTTTTAAATTGGTATTTAATTGGGAATTTTTAATTTGTTTTTTTCTAACTTTTTTAGGTCCATGCCCAATTCATTGATCTGCTTTTTCTCTATTTTATTCATGTAAGAATTTAGAGATATAATATTTTTTCTAAGTACTGTTTTGTATGCATCCCATAAATTTTGGCATACTGTCTCATTATTGTTGTTCTCTTTGATGAAATTATCGATTGTTTCTACAATTTCTTGTTTGATCCACTCATTCTTTCAGATTAGATGACTTATTTTCCAATTAATTTTTATTCTATCTTTCCATGGCCATTTATTACATGTAATTTTTATTGCATTATGATCTGAAATGGATTAATTTAATTCTCTGTCTTTCTGCACTTGTTTGTGAGGGTTTTGTGACATAATGCATGATCAATTTTTGTGCAGGTGCTGAGAAAAAAAAAACCCAACATATATTCCTTTCTATCCCCATTCAGTTTTCTCCAGAGGTCTATCATATATAGCTTTTCTAAAATTCCATTCATCTCCTTAACTTCATTCTTATTGGTGTTTAAATTTATCTAGTTTTGAGAGGGGAAGCTCAAAGTCCCCCACTAGTATAGTTTTGCTATTTTCCCTATAACTCATTTAACTTCTCTAAGAATCCAAATGCTATACTACTTTAGTGCATATATGTTTTATATTGTTATTACTTCATTGTCTATCATACCTTTTAGCAAGATGTAGTTTCCTTTCTTATTCTTTTAATAAGATCTATTTTACTTTTGCTTTCTCTGACATCAGAATTTCTATCCCTGTTCATTTGTTTGTTTGCTGTTGTTTTTATTTCAGATCAAGCATAATATATTCTGCTCCATCCTTTGACCTTTACTTTTTTTTTAACAACATATTGTAGGATTCTGGTTTATAATCTACTCTGTTATTTGCTTTTGTTTTAAGGAAGAGTTAACCTCATTCACATTCACAGTTATGATTACTAGCTGCGTATTTTACTTCATCCTAATTTTGCTTCTCCTTTTACTTTACTCTCTCCTTTCACCATGTTCCTCCTCACCAGTGTTTTGCTTCTGAACACCTCCTTCTTCACTCTGTTCTCCCTTTTATCAGCCCCTCCTCACTTCTTTCCCCTTTCCTATTTCTGCTTCCCTTTTGTCCTCCCTTTTTTTTAACCCTTCCCCTTTCTCCTTCCTTTCCCCTTTCTCTTCCTAATTCTATACTGGGTAACATAAATTTCTATACCCGAATAGGACTACAGTGCCTTAAGAGAACTGTGTCAGAATTGTTACTTTCCTTAAAACTTTAAATGTGATCATCTTAAAGTGTGTATGTTATCCCTTTTTGAGCAAAATTCAATGAGAGCAAGATTCAAACAATGTTCAATCACTCCCTTTTTCCCCTCTACTGTAATATGTGTTTTTGTACCTCTTCATATGATGCAATTTCACCTATTCTGCCTCCCCTTTTCCTCTTCTTGCAGTACAACCCTTTTTCCCACTATTTTTTATATCATCATATCAAGGTGAAATTATATCCACTCCCTGTGTCTATGTATACTTTTTTTTAACTGCCAAAATAGAGATACAGTTCTCAAGACTTTTAAGTACCATCTACCAATGAAGGTATACACAATTTAATCTTATTGAATAACATGTTTTTTATTTCTTTCTTGTTTGCCTTTTTATGCTTCTCTTGAGTCTTGTGTTTGAAGACTGAATTTTCTGTTCAGCTCTGGTCTTTCCATCAGAAGAGCTCTAGAGAGCTCTATGTCATTGAATATTCGTCTTTGCCCCAGAATGATTATGTTCAATTTTGCGGGCTAGTTGATTCTTGATTGAAATTCAAACTCCTTTGCCTTCCAGAATATCTTATCTCAAGCCCTACCATCCTTTAATGTAGAAGCTGCTAACTCCTATATGGCCCTGACTGTAGCTCCTTGATATTTGAATTGTTTCTTTCTGACTGCTTACAATATTTCTTCTTGATCTGATAATTCTGGAATTTGGCTACAGTGTTCTTTGGACTTTTCGTTTTGGGATGTCTTTCAGGAAGTGATCGATAGATTCTTTCAGCAATTATTTTACCATCTAGTTCCAGAATATGAGGGCAATTTTCCTTTTTTTTTTTCTTTTTAATCATGGCTTTCAGTTCAATAACTATTAAATTATCTCTCCTGGTTTATTTTCCAGATCATTTTTTCCTAATGAAGTTTTTTACATGTTCTTCTATTGAAAATAAAATTCTTTTGATTTTGTCTGATTCTTGATGTCACCTAGGGTTATTAGCTTCCACTTGCCCAATTCTTATTTTTAAGGAATTATTTTCTTCAGTAAGCTTTTGTACTTAAGTTTTCCATTTGACTAATTATACTTCCTGAGGAGTTTAATTCAGTCATTTTTTGTGTTTCCTTTTTTCATGCTGTTGACTCTATTTTAATAATTCTCCTGCATAACTCTCACTTCTTTTCCCAGTTTTTTCACCCTCTCTTACTTAAGTTTTTTCTTTTTGAGCTCTTCCAAGAGAACTTTTTGGGCTTGAGACCAATTCATATTCTCCTTTGAGGCTTCTTCACATGTAGGCATTTTGACACTTTTGTCCTCTTTGGAGTTTGTGTTTTGATCTTCCCTGTTGCCAGCTTTCTAAGGCCAGTGATCTTTCTAGTTTTTTTTTTACTCATTTTTAAATGCTGCTGGGGTACAGGAGAAAATGATCCAAGCTTTTTGTTCTGAAGATCAGGGCTATGGTCACTGCTTTCCACATAGAGACCTGAGGTCCTGTTCACCTGCTCAGTGCACTGGGGTATCGCAGGCTGATGGTGTCTATTTTCTCTGGGTTCCAGGGCTGACAATTTGCCTTCTACACTGGGGCTGGAGGCCTCAAGGTTATCCTGTTTTCCACTACTGTTTCATGCCAGCAGTGAAGGGCCTAGGTGGCTGATCTCTGATGTGGCTGAGAGTCTCCAGCCTGAATTCCCTTTTACTTAAATGAGACAGATCTTTTCAGAAGCTCTTCTAAGTTATTTTAAGCTGGAAAGGTTTTTCACTCCATCTTTTTGAGTTCTGTTGCTCCAGAATCTGTTTTGAGGCTTGCTTTAACTTTGTTTCCAAGGGAAACTGGGGAGAGCTCAGGCAACTTTTCAGGACTTTTCTCCGGCATCTTGGCTCCATCTCCCACCCTCCTTTTTAATCTTTAGTGTTATTTGTGACTATAGTACTTTAAGAGTGTTTAATCAGAATTGAAAATTTCCTTAAAGCTCTAAATTTGATCATTCTAAATTTAATACATACATATAAATATGCATATAGACAACCATATATCATGCATAAATATGCACAGATAAATCCACATGAATGTATATATATGAATATATTCATACATTTTTCATAAACATACAAATACAGAAAGTGTTAGAGGCAGCTCAGTGGTATACTGAAAACACCAGGCCTGGAGTAAAGAGACCCTGAGTTTACATCTGACTGTATGACTTTGGCCAAGTCACATAACCTTTGTTTCCCTCAGTTTCTTCATATAAAAATGGGGATAATTATAGCCTCTATGTTCCAGGGTTATTGTGAGGATAGAATGAAATTATATTGTGAAGCACTTAACACAGTGCCTAGCACATAATAGGCATTATATAAATATTATTCTGTGTGTGTGTGTGTGTGTGTGTGTGTGTGTGTGTGTGTGTGTGTAAATCCTAATCTTGCCTAACTTTGTGGCAGACATACATACAGGTAGGTGTATTTTACTTGAACAGTTTTTTTGTGATTCTAATCAGCATATTTAGCCCATTTAAATAATTCAAACCAAAGTCCATCTTTTAATTAAAAATTTTAATTGCCAGGATATTGTTTAATTTTTACCTTAAAACATGTTATATACAGAAAACTTACATATGTAATGTGTCATATTTTAAACCTGATATTGTATGGTAGTCTACTGTATTATATTTAAATATTATGTATATTATAAGGTCAGCTAGGTGGGACAGTGTTGGGCCTGGAATTAAGAAGACCTGAATTCAAATCTATCCTCAGACGCTATCCATGTGACCCTGGACAAGTCACTTAACCCTGTTTGCTTCAATATCCTCATCTGTCAAATGATCTGAAAAAGAAAATGGCAAACCAATCCATTATCTTTACCAAGAAAACCCCAAGTGACGTCACAGAGTAGGACACAACTAAAATTACTGAACAACAAATATGTTAAATATCATAAATATATACTATGACATTTGTTAAATATTGTGCATATTATATATTCTCTATATATTATATAATTTTATATACACACCTATATACATGTTTTCTATACATGTGGCATATATGTATATGTGTATGCCACATTTTAAGGGGAGAAGAAATAGATAAACCCTTGAAATTAAAATGAGAAATTAGTAGGATTTTTATATGAATTTTCTAAGTGTGCTAAAAATGTTGATTGAATTATGATACTAATTTTCAGTGTTCTACCCTCCCCCTAGGAATATTCTATACTTCCCATAAATTGTTCCTTTTTCTTCCAAAGCTTTCTTCCATAGTTCTAATTTCTTTCTCCATTTTCCCTCTAGCACTCCCATTTGATATTAAAATTTTTTTTAGCTTTTGTTTAATTTCTTCAAGATATTCTGGTATACTTATGCCCTATCTATGTTTTGGGTATTTTTTTTGACTCTTTCTTTGTAAATGTTTTAGAGTCATTCCCTTCCAAAGTATTATGAGTTTGGCTTTTCTGTCACCATAAAAACTCTTTATGCTGGAGGTAATTTTTGTTTGCTCATTATGCTACATTACATGTTGGTTTTGAGCCCTTCTGTTGCTTTCTTGAGTTAATGGTTATTATATAATTCCAGGACTGTAGGGATAGCTCAAACCAGGTCCTATAAGCACTGAGTTCTCCAAAATTGTTGTGATCTGGTTCAAAATTGATCATTGCCCTCCTGATCTGAGCTAAGTTCCTGATTTAGATTTGGTTCTGACCAAATACACCTATGGGCCTCTCCATGTTTAGAAATCCTAATTAACTGCTGCTGTAATCAGCCATCATCAGCTTGAAAGCTCTGTAGAGTCAGAGAGGAAGACTCCCATTTGGTCTGGGATTCCATCTCTGGTTATTCAACTGAAGGCTGAAACAGAGACATGACTTTACTCCTGAAGTCAGAACCCCGCATCTGACACTTGCTTCTAAACTTGTTTCTATGTCAACATATAATCTAGGGTATGTGGGCAGTTCCTGCTCTGACACAACACGTCACCTCTTCAGGCCACCCTGGATCTGTTTTCTGAAATTGCAAAGTGAGCAACAAAGCCAACAGCTGGTATGAGGCTCAGCGTCCCATTATGTGCCTGGGGCTTTTTCTTGTCCTGGTACACAGTCTCATACTCTTTCAGTTCCACAGCCCTGGAGTTTTCTGCTCTGCTTAGCCCTCTACAAGTCAGACTTCATCTCCAACCTGGACTGGAAAAAATGACTCATTATGAGTTAGGAAAAATAATCCTGATCAATGTATGATTGGGGAAAAATTGCAGTTTTTCTAGGCTTTTGTATAAAATGCAAGTTGGAAGAGCTAGGCAGTACTTTTTTTCTATTACTCTACAATCTTGGTTAAATTAGTTTTAATGTATTGTTTGTAGAAAATTAAAAGTATGCACATATACCCTATCATAATTTCACAGAAAACTTTAAAATATAGAAAACTCTAATCACCATAGTATGATTTAAACAATCTACAACCCTACTCAAATACCAAATAATTGATCTCTTTATCAAGTAGTCATGGAAGATGAGGACAGATTCAATTTAGTGTATAAGGTCATTTATAAAATTTTACAGAGAAAAAAACAAAAGAAAACCATGAGTTCAAAAGAGAGTAAAATACAGTTTAGAAGAAAATAATATTATAGTTTGGCTTTATATATGACTAATATTTATGGATAAAATACAAAGAATTCAACACATAAATATGAAATGGAAAAGACTTGCCATTATTTTGATATTTACCTATAATTCTTAATAATGGTATATACTGTGTGAGTTCCTGATATACTATGTGAAGTAGCACTTGAACTTAAAAGATGATCTCAGAAAGAGTGCCTAACACTGAACATATGCAAACAGAAGAAATCCAACTGGATATGCAATTTTAGAGTCACTTAATTTTCAATATATATATCAAATAAGGGAAGATTATAAAGGAATGGGGAATATTTTACACTGTAAATTTACAAAAAAAAGAAATAACTGCAGGAAATTGGAAAAGATAAGTAACAATTAAGCCATATGTAGAGTTTCTAATTGTTTTTTAGTTTCCTAATGAAAATCTTTTATTTATGTGTGTATGTATAAACACACACATTTTGATTGTATTCTTGATGAAACAGGAGCTTACATAGTCAAGTTTTAACAGAAAATTCTGTGTTAGAGAACTTATCCAAAGTTACACAAATGACTAAGACCATAGACAATACATAGATTGTTGGGTGTGGATGCAAGCACAGGTTAAATAAACATTCCCTCTGGACCTTACCCTAATGATTACCGATAATGTCCCCTTCACATCAGGGAATGAAAGGGGCTAATGGGAATGCCAGACTTATGCATGATGCATACCTTATGAGTAAGAGTAAAGAGAACCAAGACTTGCTCTATCACTTCTTCCTTGATTTTGGAAAACATCTAAGTAGAACAATATTCAATTGTAAAAACACTCTTACTACTTCTCTGTTCCCTAAAACAAGAATAACAACAACAACAACAACAACAACAA
>CM053596.1:223166372-223189696 GCA_028646575.1 Pseudocheirus occidentalis | reverse complement strand
GTAATATCATCATCATCTCAGGATAATTTCAATCTAGACTCAATAAAAATGAGGAGAATATAGTAATAATAATAATGGACAAAAAGTGCAATATGAACTCAGAGGAAAGAGAGTTCATGTCAGTTTGGGATGATTGGTGATGTAATTGTAACTTTGATGGAGATATAATAATGATGTTAATGATGGTGATAGATGGTGGCAATGATGATGATGGTGGTGAAGAAAAAGCAGTATTTAGCAGAAACTACTGAATCTAATCCTAGGACCTTTAATTTAAAACTATAGAAAGTGTTCAGATTAGAGAATTTTGTCTTATGAAAGGTTTAAAAAAAGATACAAGAGAAAAGGCCAAAGGATACAATACTATTCATCCTTAGAAGAGGAAGGATCAAGAATAATTAAATAATATTCTTAAGTACATATATGTTCATTAGGATATAATTCTTTCTCCTTATTGACATTATCATGAAAAAAGTGGTCATATTGGACAAATCTTGGGTATAGCTAAACAGAAAAGTGTGACTTTACTATGAGAACTAACCAATTCTTGAAACAATTGTTTGAGGTAACATTGTATTGCTCTTACCTTGAAAAACTTAAGTACAGAATGGCGAGGAAATGGCTTATGATAGAGTTAAACTCCTTGCTCTGAAACTAAGGGATAGACTGAATAACCACATCTCCCTAAATCCATACAAACTCATTCTAGTCCCCTTTTCAGTGACAAACCACAACTCTGATCTGTGGAGCTCATTGATGTTTACTAAGATGTCAGTTAATTTCAGTTACAAAATTCATACTTACCATCACCTATGTAATTAATAGAATATGAACAGGACTTTTTGCTGCCTTACCTTATCCCAGTGACAGGTTGTATTATAGGACATATTTCTTTCATAATTCAATATAAGTAAACATAGGTACCATCTTGTTTTGAAAAAGACAGTCAAATCTACATAGTAGAACACTAAATTATATTTTATATAATAACAGCCTCTATTTCTAAAGTGCTTTATAAGCATAAACATTTTGCATGTGTTAGTTTGATCACAAAAGTCTGAAGTACAGACTTCACATACATTTTATAGATTAAGAAACAAGTGTTTAACAAGGTTAAGTGATTTACTCAAGGTCACATAGCTAGTTAATGACTAGTTATTGAGAGAGCTGTCACTTGAACCCATCTCACAATCATATGATTTATAGGTAGAAATCATATTACGGAAGTCTCCTGACTCTAATTCCAAAGGTCTTTCAGTTACCTCTTTATTACAATAACTGTTCTTGCCCTTCATGATGACATATACCCTGCTTACAATGAATTTTTCAAACAGTTTTTTGTCTACTTTGAGGCAATTAGAACTGATGAGCTTTGTTTCTAGCAACCTTTCTGGAAAGTCTCTAAGGCTTTCTTTTGGCCTTAAAAAGGCCAGTTCAATTACAGTATTTATCAAGTGAATTTCCAGTTCAAATCTGTATACACCAGGCAGGTGATGTCCTTTTTTTTCTTTTAATGTTGTTAGGCAACAGTGATAAGTAGCCATATTTGATAGCTGGGTGACTCATGACAGATAAGTTTGAACAGCTGCCTTAAGCCTTGAGCTTTCAAGATCACTTATTTTAAGTGAAGACATGCATTATAAAGGTAATTTTACACTTACCATGCTTAATAACCCTTAACATTGTATTATCACATTTGTTTCCTCACTTTCATATCAGCAAAGAAACTTTAGGGAATACAAAGAACTCAGATTTTGCATTATTATTGCAATCCATCTGATTATTTCCCCTGTAAATGTATCTTTAATTAGGCATGCTACCATTGTGTTATTCCTTGAGCAATAAGGGGAGTCTGAGTTTATTGGGGAGAGTACAAAATCTAGGGATTTCTTCTCTTTTTGTTTCCTGTAATAAAGCCAATTCTTTTTTTTCCCATTGTAAAAATTACTCTCAGGGATCAAACTTTTGGGTCATAGCAAATAACCAACTGAAGTTAAACATTTCTCCCCCTAAATTCCAGAATTAAACATCTAGCAAATAATATATGTAAAATATAATCATTTTTACATTCAAGTTCATGTAATGCTGTTTGTCAGAAAGAATACAAAGTGAAACTGACAACTGATTGTTTGTGGAACACACAGCTTTATAAACCTGATATGTACCCCTCAGAAATGTATCTAGCACAATGACTGAAAATTATTAACAGCTTGAAGATGTTCAAAAGCAGTGGCTCTCAGCCTTTCTAATGCTGTGATCCTTTAATCCGTGTATGTGGGCATATCTGCATGTTGGCAGACCCGCCTGGAGACAGATAGAGGAGTGGTGTCTCAGTTTCTAAGACCATCAGAAATATTCCGATGGCCTTAGCTGACTCCTATGAAAGTGTCATCTGACCCCCAAAGGGTCACGACCCACAGCTTGAGAATGGCTGTTCTAAAGAGATAGGCAATGTAGTATATGAATGTGAGGGAATACTACTGTGCTATAAGGGATGTAGAAATAGATGATTTCAAAGAGAAATGGAAATATTTGTATAAACTGAGTCAAAATGAACAGAATCAGGTGAACAATTTCAATTACAAACCAAATATTATTCAAAAAAATACTAAAAAGATTTTGTAAACTAAATGAATAAAATTAAGAGAACAATGTATATACAAATAAGGATGCTTTAAAGACAGTTTTGGAAACTAAAAGAACTCTGATCAAGGTCATGACCATCCATGATTCCAGAGAATTAATAATAAAAGACATTATCCAACTCCTGACAGAGAGGTGATAAATTTAGAGAATAGAATAAAGCATTTTTAAACACAACCAATGAAATAATTTGTTTTGCTTGACTATGGCTGTTTATTATTAAAAAAAAAACAAAACCTTTTTGTTTTCCCAATGGGTGTGGGTGGTAAGAAGTACAGAAAATATATTTTTCATTTTTAAAAATATACAATCAGGAAATATAAATTTTTTGAAAAGTCTCTAGAAGTTTTAGAAATTCAAAAATAAATACCAACACAGATAGGGCACAGTTGAAATAAAAGATGATGTACTCTTCTCCTGCACTATTGGCAACAAAGTATTTAGACTGGACTTTGTTCACTAATATCTGAAAAGACCAGGCCCAGTGAAGAGAAGGCTGAATTCCAATATATTTTTATATCCAAAGTAAACAGTTGAAAAAGTATAGTTAGAAGCATGGAGGATTCTAAATAGAGTATGGACTAAAGAATAGAGGATTAATGCAGAACTGAATATAGGATGATAGTCTTTAGAGCTAGAATGATTGTTAAGCATCAAACAACAAGTATTTATTGCATGCCTAGCATTTCAAAAGTAATAGTTAGAATACAAAACATTTACATAGTTCTATAATATGTGCAGAATACAACATATTTAAATTTTATTATGGTCTTCTGGGGGGACATTGGGGTAGGTAAAAAAAGAACAAAGCAAAAAATGCACAGTAGAAAACAAAAGAAAACTCATAAGGAAGCAAAGATGGACAAATCTCAACACAGTGTATTATTTATCATACAGATTTTCTTGAAAATAAAACTTATTGTTACATATTTTGAATCCCCTTATGTTCTATTATGCACACAACATGCTTTTTTATTTATTTCTGACTTCGCACTTGAAAATTCAATATTTAAGCTTATGATATGTTTTTGTTTCTTTTCTCTGTATTTGTGTTCTGGCATTTGAGTCTAAAATAAAATTTTGAAAAAAACTAAAAAGTATATGTGCAAAATACTTCACATGTTACTTTGATATTCACCACTAACCCACGAGGTCAGTATTATTATTAGCTTCATTTTATAGATGAGGAACTCTAGGAACAAAGAGGTGCTAGTACATATCTGTAGCAAGATTTGAACTAGACACTTCATGACTTAGATTCCTCTAAGTCATCCCATAATTTACTTATTTCATTTTGAGACACTATGGCCAACATAGTATTTTTATTGAAAAACTACTTTCCTCACAACAATTTTTCAGGGGATTGTGCAATTATTACTAATTCCATTTAGACATGAACAAAATAGAACTCTGAGTGGTAATTTAATCTGTCTAGTGTCACACAGCTAATTAAAGATGAAGCTAGAACTCAAAACCCAGCTCTTCTTGAATTTCCAGGTCTTCTGTGGGTTAGATCTCTTATGGTTTCTTGAAAGTCCAGTTTAAGTATATTAGTATAATACCTAGATTCTGAGGTTACTCCAACCCAGCTAGATCCATTTTATTCTCTGTTTTCCCTCATCATTTCATACAAAGACAAGCATATAAAGAAGAAAAAAAAACTGGTTTTAACAGATTTTTTTCAATTATAATAGAGCTCGATATTCCATAATATGATATAAAAATTGAGGATCAAAATAAAATTCTGAAAAGTAGAATTGGTAAAATGTTTCTGACAATGATTATAGAACAACTGATCTTGAATTTAGAGTGCTTATTAAGAGATTATGTTGTTCAGGCTCCTTCCTTGGGGCAGGCAAATCATTATTTTTGTCCCCAAATAATGACATTGTGGTTCATGAAAGATGATTGATTTGTCAAAGGTCAAAAAATTAGAAATGAGGAAAAGCAAGATTGAACTGAGGCTTCCTATCTCCTCTATTGCTTATTCCTCTATACTGGACATGGAAAAAGAAAACAAGATCTCTGATATCTATTAGTCCCCAGAAACATTTTATAGGGAGAAATCTTAGTCAGCTATCAACCTACATAAAGGAATAACAAAAGGGGTCATTTATAAGCCAGTTCACCCTTTAATACAACCTCTCCTAAATGGCCACTCATTATTTTTTGAAAAATATCAAGAATTCTTATACAATGTCATGTCTTCCAAATGTACCGATCAATGAAGGTAAGATGTCAGGGATAGGAGAGATGTTAACCACCTCTAATGATAACTTAATTCCCTCTCTTCTATGTATCTTCCTTGGAGCAGTTAAATACTGAATGACCCCTACCTGACTTCATGTAGTATTTCCTGAAGGGGAGTGGGATGGCTAGAGAGGTTGGAACAAGACTAATGACCCATATGTCTATCAATGCCAACTAGCTGCGGATCACTGCTTGACAGATATGCATCCATTTATAGGATGGAGGTACTTTGTGATTTTTTTAAAATTCAAAGCTGGATGAAAGCCAGGGCTAAACTTAAAGTATTGGTCACCCTGTCCTTGAGGATGCCCCAGTAAGTTCTGCCCTATATATGGTGCATAACATGATATGTAAAAATAAAGCCAATTAAACCTCATTTAATGTACTTCATTAACAAAGCTTGTAGGAAATTAATTGTATGTGAGAACTTTTACAAATGATAAAGAAGGCATATGGTATAGCATTGTAGAGGAACTTTAGCAATTTTCTAGTGCAGTGCCCTCATTTTATAAATTCAACCATCAAGAATAAAAAAGACCAGGGCGGCTAGGTGGCGCAGTGAATAGAGCACCGGCCCTGGAGTCAGGAGTACCTGAGTACAAATCCAGCCTCAGACACTTAACACAAAAAAACTAGCCGTGTGACCTTGGGCAAGTCACTTAATCCCAACTGCCCTCCAAAAAGCAAAAAAAAAAAAAAAAAAGAATAAAAAAGACCATATAACTTTCCCAAGGTCACTTGGCTACATAAAATAAGTACTAAAATCCAGCTTACCTGAATCCAGCTTGATGCTCTATTATATCACACATTAGTACTTTACCCCACAGTTGGATCTGAAGGAGATTTGCATTAATTCCATTTTTAAAAATTCAAAGTAGATTCTAATTACATAGAAAGTTCACTATTTTACAGAGTCTCAGAAATGGATAGGGCCTGCCATGTCACCTAGGTAGCCCAGGCTATACACGAACAAGGATCCCCTCAGCATCATATATAGGAATTGGTTTTTCAGATCTCACATGATGGCACACACACACATATATTAATAATACTTTATACACTTGATCCTGTCAGTTCCTTAACGTACTCATTTTTAATGGCCTATTCCTTTACTGTAATACAGCTACAGGGATGGTCATATCCTCGATCTTACTATCGCCCACTTTCATGTTAAGAAACTCTGAAATTCCTTTATCTGAAGATAATCCCTTGGATTCCATTTCTCCCTGTTCCACACTTCCAAACCTTGTTGTAGTTTTTCTTCACTAAAACTTCCACACCATTCATCTTTCAGTTCTTTCCCAGTTATACCCATTTCCCATCCTCATTGAACCTGTTCACTGAATACTGTCCTCTTCTCTCAAGCTCATTGCCCCTTTATCATATCAACAATTTTGACCTGACAAACCTTAGTCTCAATATTATGACTGTGAATCCAGAGCTGCTGCACCTTGAAAATCACTCTGTTGTGTTCACATATATGTCTACTATATTCTCCTATTAGTGATTCCCATGCAAGCAACCCAAAATAGGACGTACCATGATATCCTGTTGTACAACCTGGTCTGCAAAACGGTCTAGTCTCTCTTTTCCAAGCACTATTATGTAGAAAGCCCTAAGCTGAAACTGGGCAAAACGATTATTGTACTAGATCATCCTCAAGCCTCAGCAACAGGGACCTTGACCAATTAAGTTTACCCTTGTTCTCACTCCTTTAAACATATATATATATATATATATATATATATATATATTTCACAATGCCACTTTTAATCCTTACCACCTATGAACCCTTGGGCACATCACTTGATCTCTGTGGTTCTCAACTGTCTCATCTGTAAAATGAGAGAATTGGATTCAATGCCTTTTAAGATCCTTTCCAGGTATAGATCTACAACTCTGTGACCTTATTGAAAAAGAAGGGGAGGAATAAAGATGTTGTATATTAAATGCACAGTCACTGTATTGATTTTGTTTAAATGACTTTGTTATGGAGGGGCAGGACTCAATATTAAAGAGTTAAAATTTTAAAATGACTATGATGTAAAAAAAGCATCAATAATGTTTAACTTTTTTAAAAACCAGGAGATATTTCATACATTTCATTACATTCTTACAATATTTCCCAGCAGCCCTGTACATAATTGGTATTCAACAAATATTTGTCAACTGATAAAGTGATTGAAACAATTTTAACGTGACAAAAAATTTTGGTCTCATTCATGACTGGTTGCACAGAGGTTAAAGACCTCTAAGTAACATTTTGTAATAAGAGATCACAGTCCAGTCTCCCATTTGACATTCAGAACTTGTTATTTTTTAAATGAATTGATCACAAAATAACATGGGGGTTATTAAGGTACTTGAGAAATAATAAAACTTGATGTTTAACTATGAATCATCATTTATATGTGGCTCTGTGAATGTTTTGCTTGACTATACATATGTTATTATGGAGGTCTTTCTGTTTTTGCTTTTTTTCTTTTTCAATTCTAGATATGTGAACCAAGCTAATTTACTTTTGTTCACCAAAAATAAATTCTTAAAAAGTGAACAATCATTAAAGTGACCATAAGAATTCAAATAGGTGCTTCAGCAAGCAAGGAAGTGAGTACTAGTGCAAAAAAGAGAAAGTATGAATTCACATGCCTTGATCCAATTCTGGCAAGTTGAGTGAGTTCCCCATGTATCTGAAATGTGTTCGACAATGTGTCTGGCTTAGGTTGCTTCATATTTTCATCTTTTAAAAAACCTTGGTATTTGAAAAGATCATGTATTTGTGTTGACACTAGGTATGATTGCACTGAAGATAATGTTATAAGGCTATGCAATGAGTCTGAGGGATTTGACAATGAAATTGGAGATAGCGTCACTTTTAAGGCATTCTTCAGGAAACAGTAGTAACTGAGGTTATCGAGAAACAGGAAAAACATAAGCACCAAACCTCATTTGGAAAGGATATATAGGCCAGCCTTCTAAATGTTTGAAATCATTTTACTTAATGCCTTATCTAGAATACTTTTAAATGCGAGGACCCTCTAAGGTCACTCATCTATCATGTTGGGGCCACATGCCTGACTAATATAGTGACGTTTTGTCTCAGAGATCATTGGACTATCTCCACAGCATCATTATAAATTACCAAATGTTAGAGATGAAAAGAATCTTACAGGTCATGAAGCCTATTGTTTTAAAGATGAGAGAACTAAGACCCAGAAAGAAGTAACTTGATCTAGGTCACACCTTCAGTGGCTCAGTGGAACCCTGTGAAGGCAGATAGTTTTCTCCTCATTTTGTATATGAAGAAATTAAGAGTCAGTGAGGTAAATCATCATACTCTTTTGTCATGTACTGCCAATACAATGTCCTCACTCGATGTGCCTCACTGCCTCACTCTTTAGGTTGTTTTTTATAACTAAGGCATTTTCAGGTTTGAAGATTTTTTTAGAGATACCCAAAGATACATATTGTTATAAAGTATAGACAAAGAAATCATTTTTGTAACATAAAACCTACATCTAAACAAACAAGCAAAAAGGTTGTCAAATATTTCTGTATTATAAAATGTGAGGGTGATAAAAATTGCTGATTGCAAGCCAGCCTACTACATTCTATTACACTACAGTGTAATAGAAACTTGTCATTGTGATAGGACAACTGCTACTCCTCACTTTCTATTCTACATAGGAGGAAAAGGGCATTGTAGCTTTGTAGATCTTTCAGAGAAATAAGATGTGCTCTTTGCTTTTGGATGTCAGAAAGTCAGAGAGCCCTAAGGGAATGTAGACTCTCCAGTTGGGAAAAATGAGATCCGGAGAAATTACTTCACCAATTCCACATATTAGTCAGTAGATAAAAACAGAAGTCATTTTTCTTATGTTTATCCATTGAACTTTTCACTCTCTCTCTAATAGTCATTAATTTAATTATTTATTTTCTGGCCTTTAATTTTGCTATTTCTGCTGTATCCTCTTAAATGATTCTCAGGTTGTTAAAAAAAAAAATGAGGTAGTAAAACAAATCCTGAGCATGCCTGTCCTAGTCCCAAGAGCTTTTCAAATGCATAATTGCATGTCAAAGCTCCAGTAGGGATCTCCCACACAGCAGAGTTTGTTGAGTTTTCCACTGAGGGAACTGTGCTTCTGCAGAATGGAACCGAGCTTCAAGCCCCAAATTAAAAATGGAAACTAGATTAAAGAAAGGGAGTAGACAGATAATTCCAAATATAGAATTTCAACATCCTGCTTACCTGCCATGTTTCCTGATAATAGAGATTCTTCCATATTGATAATAATGATGTATGTGTATACATGACACAACCCTGTGAGGTAGATTGAGCAAATATTACTTTCCATTTTTTTACATATGTAGAAATTGAGGCTGAAAGAGGTAAGGTTATTTATTGAAGTACATTTTTGACACCTAAGTTCATAGTCATTTTAATACTGGCTAATTTATCTCCTTAGTAGCATGGAGTTAAGGAGAACAAAACATGCCTAAATACATTAGCTAATTTTACAGGCAAAAAATATACTCCATTCTAAGTTCACAGACCCCATCATTTACTGCCATTGCCCCAGCCTCCATCCACTGTACAACCAACCATCTTACAAATACATATGCCCCAAGGACAAATTAGAAGTGGGCAATATACTGTAGATGATTGGATACAAAACCATCAGAGAAAAAAAAATGAAGTGCAGTATGGCATTGTTCTTTCTCTCTCACTCTCTGTCTCCCTGTCTCTCTCTTTCTCATAATAACTATCATTTAAGTAGATTCCTTTAAGGTTAAAAAGCATTATTTTACATGTTATTTTAAATTTCTATCCATATATAACATATGCGTATAATTTTTATGTGCATACAAAGAAATAGAATGAAAAAGTCAGATCTCAACCACTTTAAGGTTTTAAAACAGGCACAGAAGAAAAGGAAAACAGTCATGGTGTTGAGATGCAATAGTGATACTTATTCCTGAATGAAAAACTAAAGCCCTTCTTCAACTGACTTAGAAGCTAAGTCTTGTCTTGGAGAAAAAAACAAAAGAACTCTGCAAACTATGCCACACACATTAAATGGATAAACCATTTGATTCCCATATTGCTTTTCTCTAGCTGTGATGAACCTGCAGGGTGCATTCAAGTAAGCCTAGATAAGAGGAAAGTCATTAGAGTTTCTGTAGCAAGACTTGGGTCTCATCTCCCCAGTGAAACCTTGTTAGAGGTGATCTAAAGGGGTGGTTACTTTTCCATTTTCTGCTTTTTAATAGTGTAATTTGAGACTGAAAACTCTCAGATGATAGTCAAAGAAGCAAAAGGTCACTGGTGAATTGTCAGCAGGTGCTAAGGGCAGCTGGAGGGAATCATCACCTGCTGCAGCCCTTGATACTAATTAGCCAGCCTTTCCTTAATTACATACAACTACCTAGAGTTCTAGGAACCATTTTGTTATGTTCTTAAATCTTCGGGGAGCATACTCTTAATCAAGTGCAATTTAGCTATGCCTCTATAAATTTGAAGGGAAAAAAGCATATTGGGTCACTAGGCCTCCACTTCTTGGGGTATTCTTTTGTACTAGACAAAGGAAAGAGGCTTTGTCACATAGTTGCTCTCTTAGTGAGAAAGCACTAAAAAGCCCCCACATCAAACTTGCATATAATAGAAATCATCTGTGAAAATCTGTTTCCTAGGGAATAGCAGACAAGGGTCATCAAGTTAGGAGTAGCTGGGGATTCCACAGGTGGAGGCCTCTGCTCTGTGGGATTCTCTTAAACCTAGAGCCAACAGCTTGCCAGGTTTGCATTTCTTGTGGGAGCTGCTGTGCTCTCAAGTTCTAGCCTCCTTTCCATAGCCATAGAGTTTGAAATCTTAGAGCAAATTTCACAAAAGTCTGAGTCTCATCACTGGGCTTTATAGAGATTGGCATAGGAGTTGAACTTGAGATATTACTGGCATAAAAACTCCTAGGTGAGGAAACTACCTCCACCATGGAAAGTTAGCACCTTCTCTACATCTTAGAGGCCTAGAGTAGGTGATTTGTCCAAGGTCTTATATTGGGAACGTGTCAGAAACAACACTTAAGCCCAAATGTTCCTGACTTTGAGACTGACATTCCATCTACTACAACAAGCTTCTGGGTTACATATTTTTAATAATTTTCTAGGTCTCTCTACCATTTTTTGTTGCCTCTGTGTTTCATATCTGCACAAAACATGTCCTGAATTTATTATATAAAAATTTAAGCTGAAAAGCATATCTTCGTCTTTCACTCTATCACCCATAGCATCAGAAACTCTGGCTTAAAAGCCATAGGTAAAGAGTAAAAATGTTTCACTTATTTACTCTCTAATGATGGATAAGTCACTTCTCAGACCCTCAGTTCCCTGATCTAAAAAATGGAGGTACCTTTAGTACCTTCATTATAGAAATATTGTGAGGCTCAATGAGATTATATACATAAAGATCTCTGAAAACTCTTGTTTTCAGAGTGATGTGTATGCATATATAAATTATTAATACGTATTAGTTATTGATTGACTAATTGATTCATTGAAGAATGTATCCATTTTGTGTTTCTTCCACATCAAGGACCACAGAACTGAATACGTACATAATGCTCAAAAAATGAGTGGATGTGTGTATGTTTATAGTCTTCAAGAGATTTATTTAAAGAACAAACATTTATGCAGTATCTTTAAGGTTACTCTGTGTTTATGCACGTGTGCTAGTGCACACACACACACACACACACACACACATTGTTATGGCTAAATCTACACTAATGGCTACAGAGTGAAAGAATGATTCACAAATTTTATTTACTAAGTCCTGTACTCCACTACATGCTGCAGTAGATAGAGTGTTAGACCCAGACTCAGAAAACAAAAACAAAAACAGAATTCAAATCTGACCAGAGACACATACAGACTGTGCGGCACAGAGTTCATCATTTAGTCTATGTGTGTCTTTGTAAAATGTCAACTGTAAAATGGGTATGATATTAATGGTACCTTTCCAGGGCTGTTGTTAGGATCAACTGAGTCAATATTTGTAAAGCACTTAAGACAGTGTCTGACACTTAATAAATAAGTCGTTAATAAATGTTCAGTTTATTTTTTTTTCTTTCCTTTATTCCCCATTCCCAATAATATCCTCTTGCTTGTTTGGCCTGTTATTTTCCTTTCACTGCAACCATTAGGGCTCAAATGGCTTTGAGAAATTCATTTTGTCTACTAAAAGTACCCAAATTAACTGCAAAGGTCACATGAAGGAAAACACTATCTGTATCCAGAAAAAGAACTGGGCTCATGAACGTGTGTGTGTTTGTGTGTGTGTGTAATGGTAGCCATCTCTAGTGTGGGAGGAATAAAAGAAAAAAGGGGAAAAAATAAATTTACATAATAATTTTATTATATATTTAAAAAGGAAGAGAAAGTTGTGCTTAATAGAATTGCAGTTTCAGGTGCAATCATCTCTCTTTTTAAAATTCTATGTTATAGGAATGCTTTTTTATTAAATAAATTAAAAATAAATATTTTTTTTAAATTTTTTTTAATTAAAGGTACCTTTCCCCTTTAATGAACAGAATGTCAGACCTTCCTCACAATCTGAGATGCCCCTTTCCTCCAGGGCCTTATTTTTTTTCCTTTTTAAATTAAATTTTGTGTTTATTTTTTTCACAAGATTTTGAGTTACAAATTTTCTCCCTGTCTTACCCCTACCCAGCATCCCCAAACAGTGATCTCACTGTATACCCCCTCCCCCAATTTGCTCTCTTCTATTTCCTCCCCCATTCCCCTCTGACTTTCAGGTAGGGCAAGACGGATCTCCATAACCGAGTGCTTGTATATCTTATTTCCCAGTCGCTTGTAAAAAAATATAGTGATAATGATAATTACATATATATATACATTTTATTTTATACCTTTGAATTCCAGATTCTTTCCCTTCTCCCCCTAATAGGAAGATAAGCAATTCAATATAGGTTGTATATGTGTAGTTGTGCAAAATATTTCCATAGTGGATATATTGTGAAAGACTCACTGTATTTCCCTCCATCCTATCCTGCCCCCCACTTGTTCTATTTTCTACTTTGACCCTGTCTCTTTGCAATAGTGTATGCTTCTAACTACTCTCCCCCCAAATCTACCCTCCCTTCTACCCTCTTCCCCCTCCTCCTTTCCTGGAAGGTAAGATATCCAATTTAGTATGTATGTTACTCCCTCCTTAAGTTAAATTCAATGAGAGTATGGTTGAGACATTCCCTTTTGCCTTCCTGTTCTACCCCTCCATTGTAACAGTTTTCCCTTGTCTCTTTTATATGAAATAATTTGCCCCATTTTGTCTCTCTGTAACTCCTCTCATTATATTCCTCTGACCTTTTAATTTTATTTTTTTAAATATCATCCTTTTCTATTCAATTAATCCTGTGCCCTCTGTCTATGTATTCCTGTACACACACACACATATATATGTATACACAATCACATATGTAGTCATATGCACATATACCCTCCTATATAGACATATATAAATATATATGTGTGTGTGTATACGTACACACACACATCTATATTCCTTTCATGTGTTACAATTATTGTTTTTCAATGTAGGCATGTAAATAGTTCAAATTTGATAAGTTCCTTAGGATTTCTCTTCCCTGTTTACCTCTCATGCTTCTCTTGCTTCTTGTATTTGAAAGTCAGATTTTCTCTTCAGCTCTGATTCCTTCATTAAGAATGCTTGAAAATCCTCTGCTTCATTGAAGAACTATATTTTCTCCAAGAACATTATACTCATTTTCGTTGGGAAGGTGATTCCTGGTTTTAGTCCTAGTTCCTTTGACTTCTGGAATATCACATTCTAACCCCTGTGATGCCTTAATGCAGAAGCTACTAGATCTTGGGTTATCCTGATTGTATCTCCACAATATTCAAATTGTTCCTTTTTGGCCGCTTATAATATTTTCTCCTTGATCTGAGAACTCCCAAACCTGGTTGTAATATTCCTAGGAGTTTTCTTTTGGGGATCATTTTTAAGAGGTGATGGTGAATTCTTTCAACTTCTATTTTGCCCTCTGGTTCTAAAACATCAGGTCAATTTTCCTTGAGAATTTCTTGAAGGATGATTTCTAGTTTCTTTCTTTTGGTCGTGGCTTTCAGGTACTCCAACTACTTTTAAATTATCTCACCTTGATCTGCCTTCCAGGTCAGTGGTTTCTCCAATGAGATATTTCACATTGCCTTCTATTTTTCATTTGTTTGGATCTGTGTAATAGTATCTTGATTTCTCATAAAGTCATTAGCTTCCATTTGCTCCAATCCAGTTCCGAAGGAATTATTCTCTTCAGTGAGCTTTTGAAATTATTTTTCCATCCAGCAAATTCAGTTTTTAAGGCAGTCTTCTCACTGGCTTCTTGGGCCTCCCTTGCAATCTGAATTAATCCATTCTTTAAGGTGTTGCTTTCTTTAGTCAGGTTGTTGACTCTTCTTTCATGATTTTATTTCATCGTTCTCATTTCTCTTTCCCAATTTCTCCACCTCTCCTACTTGATTTTCAAAATCCCTCCTGAGCTCCTCCATGGCCTGTAACCAAATCATATTTCCCTTGGAAGCTTTTGGTGGAGGAGTTCTTACTTCATTGTCTTCCTCCTGTTCCATGCTTTGATCCTTTTTGTCTCCAAAAACATAATCTAAGGTTTGATTGCTGTGTTTGCTTTGCTTCCTTTGCTTGCTCATATTGCCACTCAGTTACTTGAATATTGAGATTCTTTGCCATAGTAGAACCAGGCTTCTAAAGAGGAGAGCTTTGTCTCAAATCTCTGGGGTTTTTACAGCTGCTGGAGCTATTAGTTGGGTTCCCTCTCTGCTGCCTCCACTAGCTCTGGCTCCCTGGCCGCACATCCTCAGGACCACTACCCAAGACTGCAATCCAGATCCAGGCAGGTTAAAGCAAGAGCAATTACCCAATGAATGGCTGCTTGGTGTCCCTACAATCTGCAGGCCAGGAACTTTGAAGCAGCTACATGGACGTGGCTATAAGAACATGGTGCATTAGCTTCTTCTTGCTCCAGGGGACAGAAACTAGACTATACCCTGTGCCTGTCCCCCAGTTCCAACGGAGTTCTTCACTGGCCTTTTACTTTGTTTTTGGCATTTATGGGTTGATACTTCTTAAAACCACTGCAGCTGCTGGTGATCCACTCTCTCAAAGTCCCCTCTAGCCACTGCTAGTTGGGACCACCATGGGGCTAAAACTGCAGGCTCATGCAGGGCTGGTCTCGGGTCCCAGCATGCTGTGATGGACCCTTCCTGTCTGCCTGCTGGGCTGGCTTCAGAGGGAGATTTATTTCTCTCTGTCACTTTTTGGGTTCTGTAGCTCTAAAAATTTGTTTAAAGTCATATTTTATAGCTATTTGAAGTGGTTATGGAGGGAACTCATGGAGTTTTCTTGCTTCTATGCCACCATCTTGCCCCCCCCCCAATAAATATTTTTAAAAGTATTCCCTCTAATGCGACAGGTAACAGCCCAACTGTGATTCTTGTGACTATTTTCTCACAAGTTACGACATTTACCCAGTATCCTTGTGAATATATCATGGGAGCTTGTGGGCTGTCCACTCATTATATCTTCTTGCTGTCATCTTCCTTTTCAGTTACTCATATCCACACATATAGATATAGATGTCTAAATACAGATATATGACTTGTTAGTTATTCTGCAAAAGATTTCTACTCTTTCCCCCCTCTAAGGCAATAAAGAAGCCAAGGAATGGAGGCCCCACAATAGATACATGCATATAAACATACTCAAACATGTAGATATAAGTGTCACTAAGCCTCTATTAACTGACGCATTAACTCTACTTCTTATATATGTATGTATGTATATATGTATATATATATGAATATATATATTTATCCACATTTATGTGTATGTACACACATAGGCATATCTATATACAACTTTTGTTTCATCCTTTACTCAAATACTTTTTCACAGTTCTTTATTTTTTGTGTGATGCAGCCTGTTCACACTCACCATGTTCCTTTTCATTGCCTGCAAAAGACTACAAATTTTTAACTTTTTAAACATTTATTTCTTTTTAGTTTTCAACATTTACTTCCATAAGTTTTAAATTTTCTCCATCACCATCTCTTTTCCCCTCCCCAAGAGAGTGTGCAATCTGATATAGGCTCTACTTCTACATTCCCTTTAAACATATTTTTGTATTAGTCATATTGTTTAGAAAAATTCAAATAAATGGGAAAAACCATGAGAGATAAAAAACAGAACAAAAAAGAGAGCAAATGGTATGTTTTGATCTGCATTCAGACTCCATGGTTCTTTCTCTGGATGTGGATGGAATTTTTCATCTTGAGTCCTACAGAGTTATTTTAGGTCCTTGCATTGCTGAGAAAAGCTAAGTCTATCAGTCAGTCATCTCACAATGTGGCTGTTGCTATGTACAGTGTTCTCCTGCTTCTGTTCGCTTCAATCAGCATCAGTTCTCCAAATTTTAATTCATTAGATATCTTAGTGCTCTATGACTCATGGACATATAGCCCATATAGAATGATAAATGTGTTTGAATTGCCTTGGACATCAGGCACCTCACCATGAAATGCAATACCCTCTTACTTGACCTAAGAAATTTTCTTGCTTCACTATAACTGTGTATAAAGTCTTGTGACTCAGAAATTTACACATTGTTCGTTCATGTGTTGGACTTTCAGCCTCAGGGTGTGTGTTTGCGTGTTCCATGCTCATATGGGGCTCACCTCTCTTTTGTTTTCCTCAATGACAAAGTCTTTGCAAGATGCTTTTATAAGCAACCTTTTAGGATAATGAAAAGTAAAAATATATGCATTTAAGTCTACCTCAGTCAAAAAAGTTTAACTTTCAAAAAGAGTGGATAAAATGACCTCATCCTTTCCCCTTGATTAGATATATACATAAAAGTTATGGAAGAGAAAGAGTTAAGCCCTCCAGGACCTGATTTCTGATTTCATGGCAAAGCTTCTAGCAAATTATGGTTAGAAAGTGAATCCTCTCAGATTCACCCTTTCCTCTCTAGTACCACTATTGCCATCCTAATCCAAATTTAGGTCATGTCTACATTGCTAATAACAGTCTCCTCAGTGTTCTTTCTTCCTCTAGTCTATCTCCTCCAATCCATCCTAGACACTGCCACCCAATTACTGTTTTGATCACTTCAGGGCCTAGAATAGCTCCCTATTATCTACCATGTTATGTCTGGGTTTTTTCAAGGTTTCCATAATCTCATTTTATCCTCCTTACCCAACCTTCTGACCCAGTATTTTCCAAGTTGCACAACCCATTCTACTTTGAGAGGTCTGCTTGAATCCCATGTCTAAGTTCATGTTGCTTTCTCTGCTTGCAATGCCCCATTCCTTCTCCTCTATGCATATTTATCCTTCAAGGAACTGCTCAGTTTCTCTTATTTCCATGAATTCTTTTTTAACTGATGGGGAATTTCACTGCTTTCCTGAACTTACAACCAACCTCTGAGAATTTTTAGCAGTGTGACCCGAGCTAAACCACATAATTGTTTTGTGCCTTTCTTTCCCCATTTGTATAATGTTAATAATAATAGCATCTACTTCCAAGGCTTATTGTGAGGATACAATGAGGTAATATTTGTGTAGTGTTTTGTAACCTTAAAATGCTACTATCATTAATTATTACTAGTAGGTATTATACAATTTAGCACAGCATTCTTCTTTAATTCATTAATATTACTCCTCCTATTGGATAGCAAACTCCCTGTCCTGAGAAAAGAACCAGAAATCTTATATTTTTCTTATACACCCCCAGGGTACCTAGCACAAGCTGAGCAAACAGTAAGTACACAATGAGGGATAGCTTATTGACTGAATCAACTAAGTACTCTAATCCAGAGAATACCAAGGAGTACTGAGAGCTGTAAGGTAGCAACAACATTTCTACACTGCATTGAAGTATGAGATAGAATTTGTAGGATTTCAAAAGATATTACAATTACTAGTACCTGTTGCTTGTAAGACAAGGTCCAAATTAAATGCTTACAGGGCTGTGTAACGAAGCAATAAGTCAGAGAAGGTGTGGAAAAGATCACTAA
The DNA here is from genome assembly GCA_028646575.1 of Pseudocheirus occidentalis. Classification (NCBI taxonomy): domain Eukaryota; kingdom Metazoa; phylum Chordata; class Mammalia; order Diprotodontia; family Pseudocheiridae; genus Pseudocheirus; species Pseudocheirus occidentalis. Next base: position 223,171,682 of record CM053596.1, on the reverse strand, counting down.
AAATAGGCAATGGGCAATGCTTGTCTCTCAGACTGTGCTGAAAGGGTTGGCTATAGTGGACTTATAAGGACTGACATGAAATTGCATGTATTTAGAACAAAGTAAGAGAAACTTTATACATAGATTCAAAGATTTAATGAGATGAGTGATCAAGTGTCAGATTGGATGTGTCCAGAAGATGGTAATATGGCATTTGGCTGGGAGATTGTAATGAGATACATTGCTGGGGGTCTAATAAGATGTTTTGATATAAGTGCTTAATGAGATGTTTGAGAGTATGTGATGAGGGGTGTGACTAGAAGTCTAATTATATCCGGGAATGAGAGGGTATAATAAGATGTGTGACTGGGATGTAAAGAAATATATGAACAGGCCAGTAATTACAGATGCTTGTGTGATAGGGTATTCTAAAACTCCGGCATGGAGTAATGACATTTGCATTTGGAGGGGATTGCGATGCACAGAGGTGAAGGTGCAATGAGAAGTGTTGCCAGGATGATATAACACTATGCATGACTGAATATAGAGTGAAAATCACAGTTGGAGGATGAAATGGGATGCCAGTCTGAAAATGTGTGTCCAGGGCAAAAGACAATAGTGTGTGCTTGGGCATCTTCTATTAGATGTATAGCTGAAACGGAAAAGGAAATGCAGGACTGATTTTAGTCAAAATGAAATGGACAAAGTTTGTTCTTGGAATCCTCCTTCTATCTCCCCTTTGAGTTACCATTGATCATCAAAAGGGTCTCCTGCACCCGCCAGGTGTTTATCCACATCTTATTCTTAGCTAAAACTAAATCTAGAAAGGAATCTCTAATAAGACCATAGCTTATCTTGGCTCTAGGTACTCATTCACCCAAGGACATCTGCATTTTAATAGAAACCTTTTCAGACTCAAAAACTTTAAAGATCCAAGGAAATTAATTGTTGATAGCAGATTTTCCCAATGTTCTCAGACCGGAGGAGGTAACTTTATACTCAAGATGTATATCAATATTCCTCAGATCTATTTACCTACTCACCACATTATTTAGAAAAACAGCCTTGATTACATATACAATCCTTTTGTCAGTGATTTCCTTTTGACATGGAGGGCCCAGTTAACTATAGCTATTCCTGTAAGTTTGGGGTGTGTGGCAGGCTTTAATTTCTTTCACTTTGACTTATCTGCATCCACTGGGGAGAAACTTGGCCATTAGTATATGAAGGATTCAAAAGGTCATATTAAATCATTCTTCTCACTAATCAAGTTTTTCTGTTCTCCATCTAGACACCTCCTTAGATTTCCAGTTTCTGTCATTCATCAAAGAAGAAGCTATCTGATGTAGCATGTAGAACAGTGCTTGACATATAGTAAGTGCTTAATAAATGCTAGTTGATAGCTTGTTAATCAATAATTATTATCATACAAACATGTATGTATTTACATATTATATGTGTGTATGTGTATACACACACATACACACACACATATATTACAGAACTGGTAAATATCTAAGGTAGGATTCAGATACATCATCCTGCTTCCAAGTCCATCACTACATCCACTATGTCACCTAGATGCTTAGGTGATTGAATTGAGCACTCAGAGTAACCAGGCATCAAACATAAATATGAGTTCTCCAGCTCAGTAGAGTATTCATTCCAGGATACATATACACAAATAGTCAAGAAACCTTTTCTCTCCTCTTTCTGATTGGCCTTCTACACACCACAGGGATCATATCATCTCATAGAGTGAGATCATCACCCTAGGACATAGGGGGTGGGGAACCTGCCCTTTTAGTTCTTTTGTGTGAAAGGGATTCATTCTGTGAAGTTTGGATTCAGTCAAAGGACCACACTTCAGAACCTAAAGGGCTGCAGGTTCCCCACTCCTGCCTTAGGTGAACCCTTTACTCTTTCCCAAAAGGAAAAAAAAATGTAAAGAAAGGAAGTAGGTGACCCTGGACAGCAAAAGAAATAATCCTACCTAGGGGCCAACACTGAGGAAAGGGGTCATGGTTGTCTACCATACATAGCCCATACCAATGGCTCAAAGAGAGTAACCAATGTTACTGAGGTAACATCAACTGATGTAATGTCAACTGATGTAAGCCAAGTAGAGACTGCTGATCTTCCTTCTTTAGCATCAAGTCAAAGAAGACCAGAATTGTTCAGCTTCCTTAATATGGTCCCATGTTGTCTTTTTTTGTTGTTCATGAAAATTGCAAAAGCTGTTGTTGTTGTTTATTCATGTTTCATTTTTTTCATTTGTTACATGTGGTGCAATTTCTTAATATCCTTGAGGTAATTTTAGAGGAAGCTGGGTTTTTCTAGCTTTCAGCCAGATTTACTAGAAGTTCAATTACTGTACATACATTTCAATAACTACAAAGTAAGTTACAATATCCTCTTGAAATAAGTTTCTAACTCGTGTAGGGAATGAATGTCCAGAAAAACAGAACTTTCCAAGCAAGGCTTGAAAATTGTATTTCTTAGTTGTTCCTGTCTACCAGAGGCTTAGATCTTTCACTATTCAGTTCGAGGTTTCAAAAAATAAATACCTTCGTGCGTAGTGGGAAGAAGTTTCTACCGTTAAAATAAATTCATTGGCAGGTAGGTGATGTAAGAACAAAAAAATAGCAATAAGTTTTAAGTACATTTATAACAAAGTGATATTGATGTCCCTTACTGAGGCTTTCTGGGCATTGTGTTCTAGGTTAGTGCCACCCTTCTCTGTGCCTAGTTGTGGTCCTGGTCTCTGGCCTTTGGCTTAACTGCCAGCAGAAGGAGGGTCTTTAAAAAATAACTAAACAAACAAAAACAAGGAGAAGAAGAAAAAACACATGGTGGGTATTAATTAGAAAAAAAAAAATCTAAATTTTCCAGACTTGAGTTCTGGTTTTTGGAACAAACCGCATAGTTGGAATGGTTCTTCTCTATTCTTGAGTACTTGTAGTTCTCCAATTTTGTTAAATAAAATGTCTACTCAAAATTATTATAAAATATTTTTAAATAAAGCAAAACAAATCCATGGGAAGATTGTTGCCTTAATGAATGAAAATTCAGTGACAGGGAGTCTCAATTATTTCATAATTTATTTTGCTTTTCACTCTGAAAACTTCATTTAATTAGCCAAGTCTAAGTTAAAACACTTATAAAGCCTTCGTAAAAGGGACCAGCAATCCCAGGGTGTACCGCATACCTCTGATGTTCCCCCAAATGATCACATGATCATATGTGCTACAAATTTTAAAGCATCAAAGAATATGAATCTTTCTTAAAATGTGAAAAGTTTTTTTACCTCAACTTACATTCTAATGGGAAGTAGTAGATCAATATTATGAAAAACATGCAAAATAGATACAATGTAAGTTTAAAAAAGAGAAAGAGTTTTGGGATTGAGGAAACTCTGCCTGAGGAAGATTGGGCTTGAGCTAAGATTTGGAGGAAATAAAGTATTCTAAGTGTTGGAGAGAAGGAGAAAAAATATTCAAGGCATGGAGGTTAGCCAACATAAAGACAGAGATGGGAAATGAAGTATCATGTGTTATGAATAACAAGTAAGCAAGTATAAGTAGATTGTAGAATGCATTGAGGGGAGTAAGAAGACTGAAAACAATGGCCAGCTGGTGAAACATTTAAATACCATAGACATTTATATTTGGTCCTAGAGGCAATAGGGAGCTGCTAGAGTTTACTGAGTACCATGGTATGACCCATGCTTTAGGGGAGTCACTTTGGCCATTGTATGGAGGCCAGACCAGAGAAGGGAGAGCCTAGAGACAAAAAGAAAATCAGGAGGCATTTACAATAATCCTAGCCAGAGATGATGATTGGTCAGTAGTTATGTAAGTGAAGACAAAGAAATATATATTAAAGATATGGAGATAGGAAAAATGTTCTTTCACCTCCAGGCTCCCTGTGCCCACCCCTACCTCCCTCGGTACACACTCAGGCAATTCCTCCCTTCCCAATCTTACCATTTTAATGAACCAGTTCATGTTTTTACTCATCTATTTTTCCAAATATCCTTTTTCATTCATGTGTACTATGTTAAACCCCAGCCATAGTTGTCATCTGCCTTCCTCATTCCTCCAATTAATGGGCCTCTTAACAGAACTAAAAAAAAAAACTCTTGAAACCCTGATGACTGGATTCACCACAATTTTTTTTGTTATCTAATCACAACTAGACATTTGTTGCAATAAGGTAATCCTCATACTTCACTATAATATATTCTCTATCTCATCACAACAGATTTTCCATATTTTCTCTTCTCATACTACCCCTACTCTGATACTCTCAGATAAAGATTTCACCTAATTATTAACAGAAAAGAAATGAGGTGATTCCTTACAAACTCTCTTTTTCCCTTCTCCTCATCTCATATAAATCTTACATCATGCTCTATTATCTCCTTTAGCTTCTGAAGATAAGACCTCTTTTAACCAAGGCCAATACTGCTGCATGCGTCTTTGATCCAAATATCTCTCTTATTTTCCAATACACTCCCCTACTGTCATCCCCCCCCTCTAGTTGTATATATTTTCCTATTTACTGATTCTTACCCTATTTCTTTAAAACATGTCCAAGTGTTTCTTGTCCTTGAAAGAAACATTTATTAGAACTTACCATCTTCATTAGTTATTGTCTTATATATCTCCTCCACTTCTCAGTCAAATTCTTAGAAATAGCCATTCTTTTACTTCCTTTCCTCTCTTCTGTGCCAAACCTTCATCATTTTTTTCCTAAGAAAATTCATCTGAAGCATCTCTCCAAAGTTGGCAATGATCTATTACTGCCAAATCTAATGGCCCTTTCTCACATATCAGTCTTCTGGGCATCTCTTTAACATCTGATACTGCTGCCATCCTCCCCTCCTGCAAACTCCTCTCTGGAATTCAGTGACACTTCTACTTTTCTAAGTGATTGTTCTCAGTCTTCTTGGCAATTTTATTACCCATATTATGCTCATTAATTTTGGCCTTTTGAGATTCTTTGAGGCAATGCCCTAGGGCTAGGCTTTTCTTCTTGAGTATACTTTCTTTCTTGATGCTTTCATCTAATTCTCATTGTTTTGGTTATTTTCTCTATGGAAATGACATTTAGATCTACATATAAGAACCCTACTATCCCTCTTGGTTTCCTGTATCATGAAGTGTCTATAGAATATTTCTTATTGTATGTTCAGTAGGCATTTAAAACTCATTACTTCCAAAACAGGAATTATTATCCTTCCCGTCAAATACCTGTCATTTCTTTTTTTTCCCTCTTTTAAAAAAATCTTTACTTTTTTTCTTCAGCATTCCCTTCCATAAGATTTTA
>CM053596.1:223141020-223165872 GCA_028646575.1 Pseudocheirus occidentalis | reverse complement strand
AGAGAGAGAGAGAGAGAGAGAGAGAGAGAGAGAGAGAGAGAGAGAGAGAGAGAGAGAGAAACAGTTCTTTTTCTGGAGGTGGACAGCATTTTCCGTCATGAGTCTTTCAAAGTTGTCTTAGATCTTTACATTGCTAAGAAGAGGTAAATCTATGAAAGTGAGTCATCACACACTGTGGCTATTACAGTGTACAGTGTTCTGGTTCTGCTTACTTTATTCAGCATCAGTTCTAAGTCTTTCCAGGTTTTTCTGAAATCTTCCTCATCATTTCTTTTATCATAATAGTATTCTATTACATTCATATACCACAGATTCTTCAGCCATTCCCCAAATGATGAGCATCACCTCCATTTCCAGTTCTTTGGCACCACATGAAAAGAGCTGCTATAAATATTTTTTATACATGTGAGTCCTTTTCTTATTTGTATGATATGTTTGACATATAGCCCTAGAAGTGGTATTGCTGGTTCAAAGGGATGCACATTTTTATAGCCCTTTGGGCATAGTTTCAAATTGTTCTTCAGAATGGTTGGATCAGTTCGCAGCTCTACCAACTATTCATTAGTGTTCCAATTTTTCCACACCTTCATGCCTGTCACTTCTAAATGTTTTGTTTTTAGGATGGATATAGTAATTCAAACTGAGACACAACGGGAATGTTTTTGTTAATAATAATTAATAACAGTAATAATAGATAACTTTTACATAGTTTTCACCACTCTTTACATTTGTTATCTTATGTAGTCCTTAAGACATTGAGAGGTAGGTGCTACTATTATCCCATTTTACATATGGGGAAATTGAGGTGCATAGAAATCAAGTGACTTTGCCTGGGGTCACACATCAGGCAAGTATCTGAGGCAGAATTTGAACTCATTCTTCCCAATTCCAAGACCAACAATGCATCTAGCTGCTATTTTAAGGGAAATTATCTAAGTAGAAACTTTTATTATTCTTTTCATGAAATGAGGTTTCTTAAGTCTTTTACACTGAAATAAATTTGAAAAGCAATTTTAGCATTTCTCCTATTGATTCAATATAGGTAAAAGAAGATCATGTTTCCATGATACAATTTACTTAACAATTACCTGGAGATTGTGATTTAATACCATGATTTTTAAAAAGAATATATATTTGCCTACAAGAATTTGAAGAATTAATATTCTTTGAAGATTCCAACTTTTAAGTAATCAGCACAAAATGATGTTCAAACATGAGCATCTGGAAGATTTAATCATCTATTGAATACATCAATGGACATCCTCCATCCATGAAGATAAGGGTATTTATGACAAAGACAGTAAATTTTAGTAAACGCACTTCTTGATTCTAAGGATTACAGGACTGTCAGATAATTATTTTAGGGGTTGCATCTTTCAAATAATCATTTGTGACTTCAACATTTATATGGGAAATACTTTACTGGAAGAGAGTATTTAAGAAGAAATAATGCCTACTGAACAAAATTCTTGAACCTTCTAAATAATAGTTGTATCCCCACATGAGAAAAAACAAACAAAAACCAAAGCTTTTGTCCAGATTATAGTGTGAATGTAGATAGATGATCCATTTAACTCATTCCATTATGTATATCTAGGCCAAATAATGTACATGAACTCAAATTGAATAGCAGGAACAGAATAGAACAGATTCTTAGTACATTATTCATTATTTGAATGACTTCAAGCATTTCTCAGAAACAAAAATCCATCACATTCCTCCTTAAATGCAATATATTTGAGAATAATTGAATGCTAAAAATTACAAAGACTCATCTTTAAGAGTCACCTAGAGGTCAATAGGGATTTATGATGGATGATTTTTTTTTATTTGTACTTGTGAGCTTATTGATGTATGTCTGAGGTAAATACATCCCCCCCACCCTCTCACCCCAAGACTCTGGAATGTGTTCCAAACCAGACTAATATGTAATTGGGAAATATTTGACATAATAAACAAAAATGCAACAAAATATTTCTTGTGTTATTATGTGATTTCCTAAGTCAATAAGGGTCTAAGGGATCTTCATACATAGTTGAGTGGCCCTTGTTTCTATTTCAGTTTAACAACTAGTATAGGAAATTTCCCATTGAGAAAATTCCTTCTACTTATTCAGACCAGTAACTATTCTTCATTAATAGTCTCAGTTGTCTGAGAGACTGAAATTTAGATGACTTACCAAGAGTCATATAGCCAGTATAACAGAGGCAGGATTTGAATACAGCTTATCCTGTCACTAAGGATGATTCTTTATTCATTATGCTACATAACTCAATAGGTAATAGAAAAATGTATGTTTGTGTGTAAGCTGCAACATATTACCAACAAAACATTATTTCCAAGAAGCATCATAAAGAGACCACCAAAGAGATGTCTGACTTGTCACATAGTCATGCTACATTCAAACCTATATAATGTCAAGAGGCCTAAAGGAAAATACAGGCCAAAATCCTCCTTGATCATATACTTTTTTACACATATTTTGAACGTCTCGTGGACTTGGGATCTTTTAGCATTTTCAGTGGCATATTTTCACAGTTTTTAGGCAGTAACTCATATTCAGTTTTTTTTAATGGAAGTGTAAATACATTAAGCATACAGATTAATGATAAGCTATCATTTAACATTTGTTAAATCCATCACAATGAAGAAAACTATGGGTTATAAGCAAGTTTTTAGGTCTTTGGTTATCAAAATATGATTTTTTCAATCAAATAACTATTTTCATTGGGAATTTAATGTTGCAAATTTTTAATATTACATGAGATAGACAGAGACAGAGTGCAATAGAGACAGATACATATATATGTATATATATATATATATATATATACTTATTGCCTACATGCATGTCTGAGTGTTCCAATCCTTAAAATAATCTTAATTAAAACTTACAACTCACTCAGGTAATTATCCCTTACTTTTCTTCCAATTATCAACCAAATACCTTGAATGAATCATTCTAAAATCATTTCTTCCACTTCTCCTGTAACTTACTCCTAAACCATTTATATTCTAACTTCCAGTATCATCATTCAACTAAAAGATATCAATGATCTATTAATGACCAGATTGGATCATCTCTTGTCAACATTCATCCTTCTCAGAGTATCTGATACATTTGAAATTCTATGTTTTGTGTGTATATGTATGCATGAATGCATGTGTGTGTATGCACACACACACACACACACACACATATATGTAGTCTGTGGGGGCATGTGGGTATATGCACGCACATAAATACACCACTCAGGATATATTCATATTCCTGTTATTATCTTTTTTTTTCTTTAAGGCTGCATATATGTCTATAGAACTAAATATTTCTTCCTATTTCCTTGTGTCTGGGCATGCAAAAATTTGCTTCTTATCTATCTACACAAGTTAAACAGACACACACAAAAAGAGATTTTTTTAGAAGCTATATTTTCTTCTCTTAACATTTTAATTAATTGTGAAAGGGGGAAGGAAAGAATAAAATATACGTACAGGAATCTGTAGGTCAAAGAGGCTGAATTTACCTCTTGGTATTATAGACAAATCTGAAATAATTTTGTTTGTTTTTTTCTTTTTTTTCTTAGGCCTTGTTTCTGGAGAGATACATGTCATAATGTAATGGGTAGTAGATTTAGAAGCAAGAAGAACTGATTTCAGATCACACCTTTGATAACTCCTGAGTGTTTTTCTTTAAGCAACTTATTTAATTTCTCAGAGGATCAATTTCTTCATCTATAAAATGGAGATAACTATCTGTAATACCTAGCCCACAGGGTTTGTATGAAGTTTGGTATGTAATGGCTTTTCAGATATTGAAACTCTTTATAAAATCAATGATGATCATGATTTCAACTGATATTATTTTAGGCCTTGGCAAAGACATACTATTATATTCTGGAATTGTAGGTTCATGAAGTTAACTAACCAAATGGCATAATAGGTCTCTAGTCACCCATGTTAGACAGGCTTTCACTTTCAAAGGACGGAGAATAATGAAATCTCTACCCACCACCTTTAATGGAGTAGTTTTTTCCAATTTTTCCACACAGCTAATATATATCCATTCAGGATTCCTTTATTGTTAGTTAATTTCAAAATACTAATTTAAATTCACAGAGATATGAACAATCTCTCTTGCCCATTCTCAAAAACCTAAGAGGAAATATTTGCTGAATTTATAATTATGTCATATGGGAGGAGAAGTATGACTTGTATAGAGGATAGGAAGGTTTCCCTTTAAAGGGTTAAGATGACTGTCCTTGGGGCATGACTGGTCTAGGAGATTAGGGCTTGTAATATTACTGTGGCTTTCTGGACACCTGGTATATAAAAAGCCCAACACATGAGGAATCCAGTCTCTTTAGGCTGATAGAATTCCTACTACCACATGCACTGACATGCCTCTCTGGGTAATACCACTGTGGCAAATGCAGAGTCAGAGGGAGGCCCTCTAGTGAATCAATATTTTATCCTTATTGATTTTTTTCATGCTTGAATAAATATTTTTGTTCCATATTTTGTGCCACATGAATAACCCATTCTGTAAGAATCACTCATGAATTAGGCCTTGCCCAGAACTTGCAGTTAATGTTACCATAAACATGTAAAAATAAAATATAAAATACATCATGTATATTTTCCCATGGGACATACTGAAGGATATATTACAACTACCTAGAACTCAAATAGATAGCTGGGGCAGAAATGGCTTATGATGCTCCAATCCCCTTGTGTGATGTAGGGATACATTCATTTAAGTCTGCAGATTTTCTTCTCCTCCACCATCAGTTATAAAAACGCTAAAATATGTGGCAGATCCCATATTAGCACCACAGAATAAGACTACAGAAATAATGTAGTTTTAGGCTGCTTTGCACAGAAGGGGGGAAATCCCTGCTTTTGACATAGCTTAGCATATGTCTCCTTGTGTGATTTGCCTTAAAAATGTAGTTGTACTGGGGTGGTGGGGAGTGGGGTGGAGCCAAAACGGTGGAGAGAATCCAGGAAGTTGCCCAACCCCCGCCCCTCAGTGACCCTACCCTCTAAACTTCTAAGTTTCCCTTAGAAACAATGTAAAATCCAGCTTCTAGAAGAATTTTGGAGTGACAGGATCCACAAAACGATGGAATGAAACAATTTTCCAACCCAAGATATTTCATTTGGATAAGGGGAACACAGCCCAGAGCAAGCAGTATCCAAGCAAGCCAGCAAAAGGCTCTTAAGCACAGCATGGATGGGCAACCAAGGCCCCCCAAAATGCAGGTTCAGCAGGCCAGTGGCACAGTAGGCCAGCTGTGAGCCCTCTAGCCCCAGGGCAGCAGGCAAACTGCCAGCCCTGCCACCCAGGGCACAACAGGCACAACTAAGGTGGACCACTCTAGTGCAGATTTTCTTGTAGCAGCTTTTATTGTTGTGGCAAAAAGATTGGGGCGATGCCCATTAATTGGGAAACAGCTGAACAAGTTGTAGTGGAATATTACTGTGGTATAAGAAATGATGAGCAGGTGGGTTTTAGGGGAAATAAACACAAAACATTGAAAGACTTATATGAATTGATACTGAGTGAATTTAGCAGAAGTAGGACAACATTGTACACAGTAACAGTACCACTATACGGTGATCAACTATGATTGACTTAGCTCTTCTTGGCAGTACAATGATCCAAGACAATTCCAACAGACTTGTGATGGAAAATGCTATCCATATCCAGAGAAAAAACTATGGAGTCTGAATTCATATTGAAGCATCCTGTTTTCACTTTTTTGGGTTTGTTTTGTTTTTGTTCTGTTTCTTGTTTCACAGCATAACTAATGTGGAAATGTGTTTCCTTGATTGCACGTGTATAATCTATATCATGCTTGCTGTCTTGGGGAGAGGAGAGGGAAAGAAAGGAGAAAAATTTGTAACTCAAGATCTTATAAAAAGGAATGCTGAAAATTATCATTACATGTAATTGGAAAAAATAAAGTACTATTTACAAAAAAAAATGTAGTTGCCTTAACTGGTCAGGATACACTCAACTGAGTTCATGAACATTCTTGTCTGGACTCTCCTGGTTATCTCTTCAACCAACTCAGCATGTGCATGTGTCCAAAATATTCTTGGTTCTTAGAAGCAAGTAATTATTTTATGGAGGAGAAATCTGTAGCAGACAATTTTTCAAAATTAACATTATGTTAGCATATGGCTAGTTAACTTGGCAAGTAGACATTATCACAATGTGGGTGAACTACTTGGTTCAGGTACTCATAATTTCCTGAGAATTGCCTTGGAAAGAAGTTACAGTATCATGGGAAATGCATGCCAAAACTCAATTAGTTTCAAAAAACTTTGAATTTTAATATGCAAATTACACGTTTAGAATTGCTATGCTTCAGAGAAAACCATTAAGTAAACACACAAGTGAAAGCCATTACAAGAAAGCAATCTTTCTAATAGAATTATTTATTTGGTTTAATAATAATAATAATAACTAGCACTCATACAGCACTTTGAGATTTTCAAAGTTATTTGAAAATATTATTTAATTGTTTCCTTATAATAACTCTGGAAAGTAAGTGCTATTATTATCCTTATTTGAGAGACAAAGTAATTGAGACCGGCAAGGGTTGAATGTCTTCCCCTGGGTTACACAGCTTGCAGGTTTTTAAACTTGGGTTTCCCAGACTCCAGATCCAAAGCCCTGTCCACTGTGGAATGGGGTTTGTATTTCTCATTTCAATAAACAGTAAGTAATAAATACAGAGATTCAGTCTGTCACTTATAAATATGGTATATAAGGATAACTATAAATTATAACTCAGTAAAATACAGATGTGAATAATTCAGAGAAATTTGGGGAACTGATGAAGAATAATAACTGGAAATGAATAGCCAATAATTAAAGCAATAACAGTGATAAAAGGAAGTCTAATGTTCACTGGAAAAGCCAGTGGTGACCCTTTTCCTCCTCATGGCAAGGATGTGGAAAACTACTCAGGTAAAAGTTTGTATTCACTGTCATATATAGTCATTTGGGGGTATTTTGTTTGTTTTTCTTGGTTAGAGAGGTAACTCAAAATTGGTGTCAAGAGGGTTATTGTCCTTCAGAAATGATTATGATAGAAAGACAATGAGTCTCGATAATAGTAAAGGTCATAGGCGCTTACAGCTCCAGATGCCCCAAGTCCTCTCCTCCTCATTGCCCTGTGTTTAGGAAGGAAATCTCTTTTACACTGAGGGTAGCATCCAATGGAAAGGAATATTCATTTGTGACTAGATGGTGAAAAAAAGTTTTTCTTGTTGTTGTTGACTCGACTATAAAAGCATACACTTCATTTGGTGTCATTTTCCCGTTATTTCTGCATTTCCTAGATGTTTCTGGACACTGAATGTGACCAGCATGATAGCCAAAAGAAAGCTTTGCTACTGACTTGTTGAGCAGTTTTTTTTAGCCTATCAGCTTCAATGTCTTTGTTCACCTAAATGTGGAGCATCCTGATGTAATGGAAAAAGCTGTGAACTTTTTGGAATCAAAAGATGTGAACTCAAGTCCCAAGTCAGCTCTTTTCTCCCTGTATGACCTTACTGAAGAAATTTACTTCTCTGCATAGTCTCAACTCTTAAAGCCATGGACCAGATGACATTCAAGCTTCTTTAAAACTCTACATCTTTTATCTCTAAGGCCTATTCAAGCTTTACTTTGATTATTTTATGATCCGCATTTAACTATATAACTTACCATCATCAGTGAGAACCTATTATGTGACTATCCACCTCAAGGATAATGTGAATGTAGTTTGGTTGTTTCAGTTGCTTCTGACTCTTCATGATCCCATTCATGGTTTTCTTGGCAAAGATACTGAAGTGGTTTACTATTCCTTCTCCAGCTTATTTAACAGATGAGGAACTGAGGGATAAGAAACAGGGATAAGTGACTTGCCCAGAACCACACAACTAGAAAATGTCTGGGACTGGATTTTGAACTTGATATTCCAAGACTATTTCCAGTTCAATATTCTTTGATTCACAGAACCAAACTACACCTCTGGCTTCAGTCTTTGTCACTATATTCTTTCTTTGTTTTCTCCCCCAAATTTTAGTTGGTATGTGAATATACCTGCCATAAAGGAAAAGAAATAGCTTGATTTTTAACTTTTGATGTCATTGGTCCATTTTTAAACAGGCCACATCCAAAAAGTAATAGCTTTCCAAAATAAAAACATTCAGATTAGAAAAACAAAAAGAACAGAAGGTATAAACTCCAGAAGAAAGAAAACCAATTTTAACCTCTAAGTGGGCCATGTACACATAAAGTCTCAGTTTAAAAAAATTAGCTATTATTTTGTTAAGTGCCTTCAAATCCAGAGTAGTAAGGTTACCAGAAGGATTATTTACTGAAAACTGGAAAACAATAGATGTAAAAGAATGTTTGATTTCAATATATATCTTTTACTCTCAGAGAAGTCCTTTCTTTTTAGGATTCAAACCACGTCTCACAAGCAGTTGGTATGAAGCAAAGGTCGGCAGCAGGGGAGTACAAACAAGACAATTACTGGAATTCAGAAAAGCAAAAGGGCTTTCCCTACACAAAGGAATGAATATCAAAAAGCAGCAAAGGGGCTTTATGTTGCACTCAAAATGAAATGTGACTGTCTGTTTTACCAAAGTATATGGCTAAACAGGGAGAATGCAGTTGGATGGCTATTGTCAGAGACATCAAAGCAAGGGCTTTTGGTTATCATTTAAGAAAGAAGTTTTGTGATTGAGGGAGGAGGAGATTTTGGTTGTAGGTTTAGGAGACTTAAACCAATTTATCCGCAGAACTTAGTACAATGCCTGGCACATAGTAGATGCTTGATGTTTTACTCAGTGATTTATTGACAAAAATCTATCCATCTATCAAGACACATTTATTAGGCACCCGCTATATGCCAGGTGGCAAGCTAGGCACTAGCAATGCAAATACAGAAATGATGTGGCCAGTCCTCTCCTAATCATGTCAAGGTCACCTCTATCCTTCCACTTATCCAGGTTCAAAACCTCTAAATATTTTCCTTCACTCTTCCTTACCTCCAGGGGTGTTTTGAGTCTCAAATGAGAGATAAAGGAGGTAAAGCATCAAAGTTCCATTCAAAAGCCAGTTAATTGGTGGTGGTATTAGCTGACAGTCACTAGTCTGCTACTTTACCAATGGTTTAATTACCTAAGCCTTCTACTGCACTTTTGTTGAGTTCAAGACATATTTATAGATCAGTACAGGGATTGTGCTGGTAAATCTTTAATATTAGAGGAGGGGCAGAGTCAAGATGGCAGCGTAGCAGCAAGAAAACATTGCGGCTCACACATAGCCACTTCAAATACCCATAAAATATAACTCTAAACAAATTTTAAGACTCCAAAACTGACACAAAAATACGGAAAACACATCTCCTGCTGAAGGCAGCTCGGCAAGAAGGGCTCATCACAGCACGCTGGTAGCCAAAACCAGCCTGGTCTGAAACCACAGCTTGGGCCTAGGGAAGCCAGGATGAGCTGCAGCTGGAGCCTTCAGGAGAGTGGATCAGTGGCAGCTGTGGCAGTTTCCAGAATTATCAAGCCATAAGAAACAAGGAAAAAGCGAAAGGTCAGTAGAACTCAGCTAAATTGGGGGAGAAAAGTATTCTGGCCAAACTGCCTCTAAGGCAAGGAAGCAGCAGAAGTGGTGGTCCTGCAGCCACCTCCATGTGACTGCTTCTGAGCTCCCAGCCTGCAGACTGCAGGTGGGGGGTGGGGGAGGCAAGCAATTGTTCAGAGGCTAAGTGCTCCTGGGTTGAGCAGCCTAGATCCTGATCATGGTCTTGGGTGGTAGTCCTGGGATGTGTTTTTAGTGAGCCAAAGCTGGTGGAGGCTGCAGCAGAGTTCCATAGAGCTAAAAAGTCAAGTAATTGACTGTGAACATGAGCAGGCAAAGGAAGCAAAGTAAGAACAGTAATCAAACTCTAGAATCCTTTTTTTGGGGACAAAAAGGATCAAAGCATGGAACCGGAAAAAAACAACACAGTCAGAACTCCCACACCAAAAGCTTCCAAGAAACATGAAGAATGTCTACAAGCCATAGAGAAGCTTAAGAAGGATTTTGAAAACCAAATAACAGAAGTAGAGGAAAAATTGGGAAGAGAAATGAGAGTGATGCAAGAAAATCATGAAAAGAGAATCAACAATCTGACTGAAGAGAATAACACCTTAAAATATGTATAAACTCAAATGGCACAAGAAGCCCAAAAAGCCAATGAGGAGAAGAATACTTTAAAAAGTCAAATTTGCCAGATGGAAAAAGAATCTCAATAGCTTTCTCAAGAGAATAATTCCTTCAGAATTAGATTGGAGCAAACAGAAGCAAATGACTTTATGAGAAATCAAGATACTATTAAGCAGATAGAAACAAATGAAAAATAGAAGGCAATGTAAAATATCTCCTTGAAAAAACCAGTGACCGGGAAAACAGATCCAGGAGAGACAATTTAAAAATTATCGGACTACCTGAAAGCTACGATCAGAAAAAGAATTTAGAACGCATCCTTCAAGAAATTCTCAAGGAAAATTGCCCCGATATTTTAGAACCAGAGTGCAAAATGGAACTTGAAAGAACTCACCAATCACCTCTTGAAAAATCTTTAATATTTGAGCTCTCCAGAAAAAAAAAACCAACAGCATGCATATACATTTTTATATTTACTCTGTATTATTAGCATTTTCATAAACCTAGACAATCAACAAGACAATAAATTAGACTCTGATATTTAGCTGATTTCTGAGGTGCAAATGTTCACACTGAAAATTTACCTTTGGCTCAGGCAATCCCAGTTAGTGTTTGCTCCAGTTGTGCTCAACTTGACTATCCAACATATTGTCACATCATATCTACTCTACCTTCACAATATCTGTCAATTATGTCACCCATTCTCTTCTCTTAATTCGCATTGCCATCACCCTAGTTACACCTCAGCTTTATCATCTGTGCCAAAGGCACAGAAACAATCATGTCAGTCACTTGTTCAATTAACACCAGTGGGTTCTCTATTACCTTTTGAATCCAATTAAAAGCCTTCATTTGTCATTTAAGACTCCTCCAAAACTGATTCAAACCTACCTTCTCTCTGTCTCTCTCTTTACCTCTCTTCTCTGCCTCTCTTTCTCTCTCTTCCCCCCCACATACATATACATACATATGTAAATTAGATATAGTCTAGTTATATTACGTCACATTGTATTATTATGTTTTATATTGTTTTATTAATATTATATTACATATTACATCATATTATGTTATATTTTATTGATTTTCTCCTTCAATGATTCCTTAGTCAAGCTAGAAATAAGACTTCTTCCTTTCCCAAAGTCTGACTCTCCTCCCATCACTGTACCTTTACCATTTCTATGTTTGATTTCCTGGAGTAGTCTCCAAAATCAAGTCTACCTCTTAGAATATATAGCTTCCTTCAGAGGTCAGCCTAAGGTACACCTCCATGAAGATTTTCCTGATTCCTCCAAATGCTAATTCCCTATCCTCCTCCAAATGATCAATTCATGTGTGTATGTGTATATACACTATATGTGTGTATATGTGTATGTATACACATGGAAAGGCACATATTTGCACACATTTCTATGAATATATGATGATTTCCACTATTGAATGCACATTTCTTGATTGTTGAGCCTGCTTCATTTTTGTCTTTTTTATATTTGATGCCTCAAATAACACTTGACATATTGTAGGCTCCCATAAATGTTAGCTGATTGACTGAAGGACTTTTCATTATACTGAGGAAAAGAGCATGTCACATATAATTAAAAATACAATATATATTAAGTAAATACAAAATGTTTTGTGATGGAAAGTATTGGAGAAGGTCTTGAATTCTTAACTAAGATGCTAGGAATTTATCCTGATGACCAGTGGTCTCAAAAATTTTTGAGCATGTACTCCCATATATGTTTGTTTGATTATTCATTTGCTTATTTAGAGAATAGATATTTTTACACTGGACAAATTGTGTATGTTAAAAAAAGGATACAATAGGGGCGGCTAGGGGGCACAGTGAATAGAGCACCAGTCCTGGAGTCAGGAGTACCTGATTTCAAATCTGGCCTCGGACACTTAACACAAAAAACTAGCCGTGTGACCTTGGGCAAGTCACTTAACCCCAACTGCCCTCCAAAAAGCAAATAGGAAAAACAAACAAACAAACAAAAAAACAAAAACAAAAACAAAAAAAGGATACAATATTATAATTAACAGAATGCCATAAAACAAAAAAATAATTTAGTTACTTGTGTTTTAATGTTTCAAAAACGTAGTTGCACTCATGAATCAAAAAATATATTGAGTGTTTATTGTGTCAGATGCTGTGTTAATGGTTAGGAATACACAGGAAAAGTAGGAAGACACAGATAGAGTGAATGGGAAAGTACACAAAGAAGAAGAGATTGAATGTGTTATTTATTAGTATGTTTAAATGAGAGCAATGTGACTGAAAATACTTCACTATTTTGTAAAATATTAAATATTGTGTGATATACTTATCTAAACATTTCACTCCAAATTTATTTACACATTTTGTATTCATCCATATCATTGCTACAGCAGCTTCACAATGAAAAATAGATTTATATGGAAAAAATTCATGAATACCTGCCCTTACTAACTCTTATAGTTCTTTCTTTATAATTATCTTTATTTCGTTTGATATTTCCCAACGAAATATAACAATTTCAAGTCTTTTTTTTAATTTTGAGTTCCAAATTCTTTCCCCATCTCTTGCACCAGCCCTGCTCTTTTAGAAGGTACGCAATACAATTTTAATTATACATTTGAAGTTATGCAAAACATATCTCCATATGAGCCATGTTGTGAAAGAAAACTCCAATTAAATAACAAAAAAAAGTAGAACAAAAGAATGCTTCAATTTGTATTCAGAGTTCATCAGTTCTTTCTTCAGAGCTAGACAGCATTTTTTGGTCATAGATCTTTTGGTATTGTCTTGGATCATTGTCTTGACCAGAGTAGCTAATTTTATCAAAATTGATCATCTTTACAATATCACTGTTACTGTGTACAATGTTCTGTTGCTTCTGCTCACTTCACTTTTCCTAAATTCACATAAGTCTCTGCAAGGTTTTCTGAAACTTTCTTGTTTGTCATTTCTTATAGTACACTAGGATTCCATCACAATTATATATCATAACTTGTTCAGCCATTCCCAAATCAATGGACATCTCCTTGGCATCCAATTCTTTGCCAACATAAAAAGAGATGCTATAAATATTTTTGTACAAATATAGATCATTTTCACTTCATGATATTATTTTTCAATAACATATACGAATTCTGCAAAAGTTATTTTTGTTGAGTAGGGGGCAGCTAGGTGGCACATTGAATAGAGCACCGGCCCTGGAGTCAAGAGGGTCTGAGTTCAAATTGGGCCTCAGAAACTTAACACTAGCTCTGTGACCCCAGGCAAGTCACTTAACCCTGATTGCTTTGCCCTACCCCCTCCAAAAAGATAAAAAAGTTTTTTGTTGATAATTGACTAGTAAATTTCCATCTTCTCCAATGACAATATTATTTTTCTTGCAAAATATTTATTAGGCATTAATTTTTTTCATATTTTTAAGCAAATAGAGAAAAAACACTGAATTACTTTGAAAGATTTTAAACAGGTTAGAGACAATTCTATATTTAATATTTCACAAGTATACATGTGTAAAATTTTTATAGTAGATAAATGATTTTTGCCAACAAAATATCTTTCTAATCCTAGTGCCTTTGTATTATCATTAGCCAATAACTCAAGGTGCAATATGTAATAAGGGTGGAAGTCATCATGAATGACAGTAGACAAAAATCATATTTGAAAAAATCTTGTAGATATTTTCAGTGGAATTTTTGTCAGATCTGATAAAAATGATCATTCATTTTGCTTCATAATGTGACTGAAAAATTGATAATATTAGGAGTGAAAGAAAGGGCAGTTTTGCAATTTTTGTCTTGTTCACTGGTGTAATACTATTAGTAACATTTTCGATACCCAATTTCTTTGTAATAATAAAAAACAAAACTTTTAAAATAACTTGTCCATATGGTTGGGTAGTTGAGTTAAAACTAGATAATATAATATGAATCGGGTTGGGGGTAATTGGACTTTTAACTAATTATGTCCTGCCCTTTTATCTCTGCCCACTGCTGTCTCCTTTATATCTTTTCCATACCCTCCGTAGTATCCATTCCTAAGCAGTATCTGACTAAAGCACAGGTCAGAACATGTTAAATGCCTGCTAAGACTTGAGTTTCATAACCAGTCATATCCTCACATCTGCTATTTGGCAACTGGAATAATAATGAATAATTCTTAATGCAGTGTGTGATTTGGAAAAATGAAAAAAAAATATTACTCCCACCCCTTTCTGCAATTTCTAAATTCTCTCATTAAAATTACAGGTCTTTGTTTTTGGAATTAATTAGTGGTAAATTGTTCAAAACTATGAAGAAAGAGCCAGAAGGGTTTTTCCACTAAAAGAAACTGTGAGAAGAAAAGTACTATGAGTAGCATTGTTTTAAAAAAGGGGAAAAAAGTCATATAGCTATTTAATAACTCTATTGAATATGTAAGAACTTAAGATATAACTGTGCTATAGTGGCACAGGCACTAACTTTAGAGCACCAAGACCAGAGTTTGGATCTTGACTTAGCTACTATTTCACTGTATAAATCTTGTCAAAGTATTTAACTGCTCTGGACTTCAGTCTCCTCCTTTGCAAGTTATCATAGTCCCCTTCAAGAACAAAGGACACATTATCATAACAACAACAACAACAACAACAACAACCCTCATTTGTAAAATAAAGAAGATAAACTTGATAAAGGCAGGTAGGTGGCACAGTCGATAAAATACTGTGCCTGAAGTCAGGAAGAATCAGCTTCTTGAGTTCAAATCCAGACTCAGACACTTACTAGCTGTGTGACCCTGGACAAGTCACTTAACCCAGTTTGGCTCAGTTTCTTCACCTGTAAAATGATGTGGAGAAGGAAATGGAAAAGCACTCCAATATCTTTGCCAAGAAAAACCCAATGGGGCTATAAAAGTTGGACATGACTGAAAAAAAAAAAAACGATTTAACAACAACAAATTTAATGATCTCAAAATTCCCCATTTCATCTCTAAACTGTCTGACTTACTAAGACTTGATTTTTTTTTTTTTGCTTTTTGGAGGGCAATTGGGGTTAAGTGATTTCCCCAAAGTCACATGGCTAGTTTTTGCCTCAAGTGTCTGAGGCTTGATTTGAACTCAGGTCCTCCTGATTCCAGGACCAGTGCTCTATTCACTGTGCCACCTAGCTACAACTTAAGACTTGATTTCTATTCTAGGATCTACCATTTACTAATTGTGTGACATTGGTTTTGGATAAGTCATTGGTTTCTCTTAGTTTTCTTGTCTAAAAAATATGTCCATAAGGATCTTGTAGTACCTCAGAAGCATGTTTACAGTATGCACTCTACACCTTGAAGCATTAGAGAAATAGGAGCTTCCATAGTATTGATACAATAATTTATTTGAGCCCAGATCTGTTGTGTCATTTATATAGGCAACTCCTATCATGAAAAAGACCTCCACCTATTTAGATCATACATTTTATGCAAAATAATTTTTTATACTATTAGGCAATTGTTTTGGGGCATTGAGAGGTTATGTGACTTTTCCATATTCATACAACTGGAATATCATGGAAACAAAACTGGAACTTGAATAGTACTGATTCACAGACTGGTCACTATGGAATCTGCTTCTGGATTATTCTTATTACTTACTATTATGTGCTTTACTTATTAACACTCCTTATGTTCCTACACATAGGACTTTGCTATACTTCCTCTGAGTAAAAAGAGTAAATTGAAATAGAGCATGCTGAAATCATTTGGTGTAAGTCCTATAATAAATGAGTCCTGCTTTTGAAGATCAGGTGGAAGATTTCTTCTGCATTATTTGTCTTGTTTCTTTCTGGAAACTGGGAAGGAGAAGCAGAAAATGTGTCAGTTCACAGGATTACAAGAGGTCGCCAAAGTCAAGTCAAGAATCATTTACTTACTATGTTCCAGGCACTGTGCTAAACCCTAGGGATACAAAGAGAGCTTTGTCCTCAAGGAATGCACTGTGAAAGGGTGAGACAACATGCCAATAAGTGCAAATAAGAAACAGACAGACTGAGGGAGACAGAGGTAGAGACACAGTGAGAGAGACAGGGGCAGAGAAACACAAAGAAAGAGATAGACAGAGAGACAAAGACAGAGAGAGAAACAGAGGCAGATTGCCAAAGAAAAAGAAAGACAGCTATAGAGAGACAGGTGAGAAAGACAAAGACAGAGACAGAGAGAGACTGAGGCAGAAAGAGAATGAGAAGAGAGTGAGAGGAAAGAAACAGAATAGATAAAATGGAAAGTAATGCCAGAGGAAAGGGACTTGTTTGGGGGGAATTAGAACATGGGGATATGATGTCTCTTTCAGAAGATGACATTTAAGCAGGATCTTTGAGAAAACCAAAAGTGGAAGAAGTGAGGGGACAGAACATTCTAAGAAGGGAGTGGAGCTAGAGGTTTGGAGATGAGTGACAGAGAGTCTTGGGGAGAGGAATAAAAGGAAGGCTGATGTCACTCAATCATAGCATATGTGGAAGGAAGTGAAATATGAAAATATAGGAAAGGTAGGAAGGGGTCAGAGACTTAAATGCAACAATTTATATTTGTTCCTGGAGATAACAGGCATTAATGTTTATCAAGTAGGGGAGATTATTTGATCAGACCTTAAGTTTAAGAAGACCACTTCAGCAGATGAGTGGAGGATGAATTAAATTGGAAAGAGACTTGAGACAAGGAGACCAACCAGATGGTCCAAGTGTAAACTGTCAAAAGCCCACACCAATGTGGTTGCTATATTAGAGGAGAGGAGTCATTTAAGAAAGATTTTCTTTAGCAACAACAAGATTTTGCCACAGATTGGATATACAGGGTAACTGATCTTAAAGAATGCTAATAAATATTTGACAACTGGTCCTTTAGGGAAAAAAATGAATGTTGGACCCATTTTCAAATTTAGTCTGCTTTATTAACATTTTCTGCATCATTTTCTTAAGACTAGACAACAAACAAAATATTAAATCAAGTTCTTATTTTTAATGCTCACTCTGAATATTTAACAATCTGCTTTCTAAGTAAGAGCTGATTCCAGCTGTAAAGCCAAGTATGAGCAGCTTTCCAGAGGACTGCTGCTATAAAGAGCTTTAAGGTACTGATCATATAGCATAGTTAACTTTCGATTTATTCAGCAGTAAACTAAAACAAAACATTCACAGGAACCAAAGTACAGCATTCACAGTGTTATAACATAAGAACTTATCATTAAAGTGGCCACGTAGTTTTCACCAAAATGGCCACGTAATTTTGTACAAAAGATATCATTCAGTAAATCTTTAACTCAATCATCTTTAAGGAGCAAGCCTCCTTAAGGTACACAAAGTACAAAGGTCAAAGCTCTCCACCCCTAGGTCACATTGTCTTCATCTCTCAGTCAAAAAGTGTTTCTTTCCAATTGGAGATTATTTTCCAATCATCCTTAACTCAATCATACTTAAGAGGTACAAGGTACAGAGTACAAAGTTCTCCCACCCCTAAGCCACAGTAAATCATGATCTTCTCAGTCAGCACTAAGTACCAAAGGAGAGGTCTCTTCATCTTGAGTCAAAGCTGGCTCTCAGATTCCATGGTTCCTCTTCTATCATCCCAGCTTTTTCCTGAATTTACCCAACAGTCACCTGAATTCAAAGGTAGGCAGTTCTCAACTCCTCATTCAGCTCCTCCTCCAGTTTCTTGTCCAGTTCCCATTCCATATCAAAGCTCACAGTGTCCAGTCCACCTCAAGTCCTTCACAGTTTCTGCTTCTAGGAAGACAAAGCTTAACAGAGCCAAAACAGCATTCATGGACATTGCTGTCACCATCATCAATTCACTATCTGCCTGTGAAATCAACAGAGAACCACAAATAAGATCCAAGAAGTCCACACAAATTATCAGCATAAAAATGAACACAGACCCACAAACAAGTTCAAAGAGGTCAACATAAATCATCAGTAAAGTCCCAGGACCTCCAAAACCCTCTTCCAGGACTTCTATAAACAGTTAACAAGAAAATCCTCTTTCAGTGCTTCCAATAAGGTTCATGGGCTTCTGTACAAAGTATTACAAACAAAAATCAACACAGACAGAACAGACAAACAGAGTGCTGGGATACCACAAATTTTCTCCTTCTCAACTCTGCCACCACAAGTGTTCCTTTCTCAGTTCTGCTCTCTCTCAGCTTGTGCTTCTCCTTATATATGTTCATTAGCTCCTCCCTGATCACCTCTTCCTGTTGCATCAACAAGTTTGTCCCACCATGGGTTTCACAAGTTCTGTTTCTTAAAGACTTGATATAGACATGTGCAAGGCTGAAAAGAAATTTGAACAGAAACAAGGTGTTAAATAATTAAATAGCTGAAACAAGGCCTTAAGTACTTCTTTGCTTGCCATTACACCATCACACCCTTAGGTAGAGTCTAGTATAACACTAACATAGAGAGCTTGAGTGACTAAGAGGATGGTGATGCCTTTGAAGGAAGTTAGGAAGAAGGGAGGGATTGAGGGGAAAGATAATGAGTTCTATTTTTGAAGATGTTGAGTTGTTTATGGGAAATGTAGTTCCAGATGGCCACTAGTTAATTGATAATGTAGGTTAAGAGAGCATTAGGACTGGTTAAATGGATCTGTGAATTGTGCACATAGATATAATCATTGAATTTATAGGAGTTGATAAGATCACCAAACAAGATAATATCACAACTGAAGAGAAGAGGAATGAAGACAAATCCTTGGGGTACCTATAGTTGATGAGTATGCTTCACCAAAGGGGACTGGGAAAGAGTAGTCAGGTAACAGGGGAACAAGCACCAAAAAGTGTCATAAAAACCTCAAGATTATCCGAGAGATGAGAGTGATAGACAAGACAAGACTGCAGATATTGAAAATAGAAAGGATATAGAAGAGGCAATTAGATTTGCCTATTAATCAGTAAACTTGGAGAGATCAAACAAAGAATCAGGTGAGGATTTAGGGAAAGATTTCTGTAGGAGAAAGTTGTTAAAGACTTCATGAAGTGGGTTGTAAAGTATGAGCAATTATTTAATAGTCAAAGAGGGGGAAAGAGGACATTGCCAATGGAGAGAGCTAAACAGAGGGGCAGAGGGAGGAATGAAGAGTGTGTATTTGGTGGGGGGCGGGAATAGTCCACTCCAGCAATCACAGAGAATGAGGGCAAAGTTTTTTC
Organism: Pseudocheirus occidentalis; assembly: GCA_028646575.1. Lineage (NCBI taxonomy): Eukaryota > Metazoa > Chordata > Mammalia > Diprotodontia > Pseudocheiridae > Pseudocheirus > Pseudocheirus occidentalis. Next base: position 223,146,498 of record CM053596.1, on the reverse strand, counting down.
TTTTTGTTTTTGTTTTTTATTCTTTAGTGCCTTCAACCTCTTTTGAGGGTACTCTTGTTTGACTTCTTGATAAGTCACTTGAAACAATGCTTCTGTGTTCTGGTCATCAGGTCATCTACCTAATTTCTGCCCCACATCTACCATCCAATACTACTTCATGCCTGGGCTTCTGGACTTCCCTCTTATCTCATCTAGCTGTGTTATAAAAACAAAATCTGAAATCCTAGACACATGAAGGTATAAATGATGCATGATATACCTTTTTACCCCTCCCAACACCAAAAATAATAGACATTCATTAGCTGTATACCCCAGACACTAAGTCTGGTGTTCCTCTCATTTTATTCATGTTTAAATGGGGAACTTTGGTATAAACAAGGGAAAGGACCGTTCAAATGAAATTTGAACATAAGGGAAGGACACTAGAGAATGTGTTTAGGGGAGAGAAGCTATAGGATCAGAACTGGAAGAGAACTTAGAGGTCCAAAAGACCAGCTCCTCAATTTATCAGTGAGAAAACAGGAGCCATAGAGGTTAAGTAACTTAACTACAGTCATAAAATTAGTCATCATCATCATCATCTGAATTTTAAATCAGCTCCTCCTTATTCCAAGTCAAGACTTCTATTTACTATACCAGTAGCTCCCCAAGTATTGTCTGAGGATGCCTAGAAGGTGACTGAGACCTTCAGAGACTCCTTAAAGACAAGAATATTTCCATAATAATGCTAAGAATTTACTTGCCTATTAAAAGTAATCTTCCCTTTACCAACTACATTTCTGTGTATCTGGATTTTTTTTTCCATATAGTTCAACCAAAGCAACATATCACAATAAGTTAAGTCCAGAAGCATCTTTGATACTATTAACTGTGCGCTATTGTCAGACATTAAAAAGATTTTTTTAAATATATGAAACAATGCCACTCTTTTCACTATTGTTCTTGTGGCAAATTAATAGTTTCAATAAAAATGTTATTTACATTAACATGTCATAATTTGTTGTTCTTTTTTAAAATAAATGAATATTCAAAATCTTATCAATATTGATTTCTAATATAGTAAATATCAATAGGTATAAGCTACATAAATAAAAGTTCTTCTGCATTCTCAATAATTTTTAAGAGTATAAAGGTTTCCTAAGACAAAAAGCTTCATAACTGCTGTACTAAGCCGTGTCAGCCACCTCATCGAAGCTATTCCAGTACCTTTTCAATCATAACATATACTAGGATGATTTGAAGGTACTATGGCTTGCTATTATGTGGCAATGGATAAGTTACATTCTCTCACCAGAGTTCATATTTAAAAACATGTAAGACAGGTTATACCCATCTGACTTACTTCTCTTAAGGAAATTCTGAGGTCCAGTAGAAGAATACTTATAAGATAAGCATATTTTCAGGCCTTTTGTCAGTTGTCAAAAAATCCTTATTGTGTAAGAATCCACTGATAAATCATTAGCTAAAAACTATAAGGAGCTACCCTTTCCAGGACTATTTGCATCTTCATGGAGAACTTTAGAAACCTAAAAGTCTTTCCTGAATCAAAAGGAATGGTAAAATTTCAGGCAACAAGAGAGACCTACAAAGAAAGCTAAAGGTAACTTCCTGGTGCCTATCAGATCATACCACAGCAAGGCAACTCCCAGTTCATAAGCCTGATCCTGACCTATTCCCAGAACCTCCCTCCATGTAAGTTTCCAATTTTATTTTAAGTAGATTGTAAAATTTCAAATCCAATATCACTATGTTCATCATTCATACAAAACCACATGGGTCATACATTTGACAGTACAATATTGAGAATTTCTATTAAACTATTTATCACTGTCAACTATTTTTTTTAATAAACACTAGATTATAATCTCCTGGTACTAACAGTCAGGAATACATATGGAAAGAAAATAAAAATTCTTAACAAATTTTAATTAATTACATTATGTGACTATTATTTATGTGTACTCATTAAAAGCTGTTGGCTCCTACAATAAATCCATAATTTTGAAATAATAGCAAAGTAGATTATTGTAACCAAATAATAAATTCAGTTACAGAAAGAACATCCACAACTAGGAGTAAAATATACGTTATCTTCCCCCAACAAATGAAGAACTGTGTATCAGCCATTGAAAACTGCTGCTTCTGCTAAATGCAATTACTTCTTCCCATTGGCTTCAAATCTTGGGTGACTTCAAGATGAGGGAAATTGCCATTATGTGTAATTACTTTCCACAGTAAAGGAGCAAAAGCTAAATGAAATCAATTACTAGATGGAGGCATTTGCTAAACTGAGATATGGCACATGATAATTAATAGTTACTGAAAATTACTATGTTGCTAAACATTCCTAGGGATTGTTGGCCAAATGAATGCTTTTAGATACATGTGTATGGTCTCTTTGGATACAGGCTTGAGGATGATTTAGAAATGCTATGCCTCTCATAAACATTTAATGGAATACAAACTTAAAACCAATGTGGTGCAGAAGAAAGAGCATTGAACAGAATGAGAAGAAACGATGTTGGAGTTTTGGCTCAATCTCTCTGTCTAACTGTTATTAGGGAAATCATTTCATAGCTTTAGAGTTCAATTGTGTTATGTGAAAGGGCTGGATCAGGTAATCTGTAAGGTCCCTAAGAGCTCTGACTTTCTAAGTGATATGGTCAAAGCCCAAGTTCCTCAATGAACCCTTCCCTAATAATGCCAGTTTGCAATGATGTCTCTTTACTCTGAATTCTGTTGGCCCTTATTGTCTCTACATTCATTTAACATCTACTAAACATTATGTTATCAGTTGTATCAGTTATTTTAAGTTCAAAAAATGTATATTAAATGTGAAAATTGACATACCAGACACTGGGTAGAGTAGCAGGGGGGTAAGGTAGGCCATATACCAAAAATTGTATGATGCCAGGTTAAATATAAGGAAAGCAAGGTGTGTGGGGCAATGCTCTAACAGACTGGAGTATAAAGTTCTTTCTCTCTAGGACAATCAATAAAGGCTTTTTGGAAGGGCTGGCAATTGAATTTATCCTCAGTCACCCTGTAAGGTTGGTGAGGATAAATGATCTCATGACCATTTTCCACTAATGTAATGGCTGTCTACCTCACTTCTGGCATCTCATTTCTACTTTAATTAATTGTAGGTGCTAATGTTTGCCTTGTTTCTCTGTGTAGTACATTATCAGCCAAAAATCTACTCAGGATTCGTAAATTGAGTATCATAGTATTTTTAAATGGCAAAATAAATGATAGGGAACTTAAAAGTAGTAGAATGTTTCTTGACTGCCTTCCTCCCATCATATGCAAATTAATTCAATCAATAGTGATAGGAATAGGAAAAGGTCCCTGGATGATACTTCTCTGAGCCATTTATTTTACTGATAATGCCTACCTGAAAATAGCTCCTTCATGACACTACTTTCTATAGTCCCTGGTTTGATCCAAGGACACTGATGTCTCTTTATTGCCTGAAGCTTGGAAGTGCATTGCTCCATCATGGGCAAAATTGTTATTTGATGAAGTTCTAGCCAATGAAATCCTTCAGATTTCTTAGCTACTATTTGCAGAGCCCTACCTTGGGTTTGTTGCTCTGTGCTTCCTTTCATCCACAGGTATTTTTTGGTAATTAAGGCTCTATTGAGATTAAATAAGATAACTCATGGTTATGACCCAATCAACATAATAAGCAATATGTGAGTAAGAGTGGAAGAGGTGAATGTTGGGAATAATTCAGGATTGGGGCTTGGTAACGTTTGAGTTTTGATGGAACTAGACTTAGGGGTGGAAAACCTGAAACCTTGAGGTCACGTATGGCCTTCTAGATTCTCAAGTACAGCCCTTTGACCAAATCCCAATTTCATAGAACAAATTCTCTCCATCACCCAATTCTCACCCCTCTAGTCACTGGAGGTAAAGAAATTCAGAGTAAAAGTCAACATCACTTTGAACTGATTAAGTAGCCAGGCTATCTGGCCTTGAGGACAGAGAGGTGTCTCTCATCTTTCTTTGTCACTCTTCCTACATAACCAGATCTCTCCTGTTCCAGGTCATTCCCTTGTTTCATTCCAGTTCTCTGTCTTAGCTTTGCTTTCCATACATCTCAAGCAAGAAAGGCCTTCAAAGTCATTCTTCATTGGATGCTTCTGCAAACAACCCTTCAAGGGCCAAAGGATTTTCTGTTTTTGTATTGCTGGGACCAATCGTTTCCCCTTTCTTCCATTTTCCCTTTCTTTTTTTCTACAGTGACTTCCCCATTGTGTTTTTCTCTTCCTTTAGCACCTACATTGTTTAGATTCTCTTAATTTTTCAGAATCTGCCACAGTGCTAAGCATTTCCTCTGTTCATGCTTTATTCTCTCCAAATGGCTATAAGTAAAACCTATCTCTTTGACTTTTCATCTCTCAGAGTGTTTTAAAATATTTTTTACTTGTTAAGTTCTCAATAAATTCTGATTGATTATCTAAGAGACGGTTTTCTAGTTTTGCTTTGTTTTGTTTTGGGGGCGGGGGGTTTGGTGGGTGGTGGTGGTAGCATTGGTGCCACAAGGTCGCACAATAGATAGAGTGCTGAGCCTGAAGTCAGGAAAACAGGAGCTCAAATTTTGCTTCAGATATTTAGCTGTGTGATCCTGGGTAAATTACATAACCCTGTTTACTTGAGTTTCCCCATCTGCAAAATGAGCTGGAGAACAAAATGTCAAACCATTCTCTAGTATCATTGCCAAGAAAACCACTAAAAAAAGGTAACAAAAAGTCAGAAAAGGCTGAAAATCACTAAACAACAACAACAACAACAATTTACTAGTTTATGAGCTAGGCAAGTTCCTCTGCTCTGAACTAAAAGGTTCACAAAGCAGACTAGGCAAGCAAAGAAAAGGCACTGGTTGATCTAAGATTGACAAGAGACTGATGTCTTTTTATTTCCCCTTCAAAAGAAATGTTTGGAAAGTATAGAATGTTTAACAAAACGACTAACTGACCTGTTTCTCTGTTTTCTCCCCTCTGTGCCCATCATTTCATGGCTACTTAGTTAAATATCCTCCATATCACAGAGCACAATAGCCAAAGAAGCAGGGAGATTCCATTGTGTTACATATTAGCCATTTTTGATTTTTTAAATAATAATAAACAGGTGGGGTAAGAGATTAGGAAAAAAATAATTATCTGGTTTTAATTGTTCATGTCTTTATGTTGAAGAAACACATTTCTATCTCTGCCTTATATTTCCCTAATGATTTTTGGCAATTCCTAATTCCATGCCATCCCATCTTCTGTGTTTTTAAAAGTAGCATTTGTTTTATGCCTTTTTCACCATGAGAATAGATTGGCAAAACTTAGGAAATAACCACTTGTTTATTTCTGCTTGATAAATAATTATGTCAGGAGAGTAAATAGTCATTTGGATTGAATTCATTGTGTTGTGTATGTTCTGGTAATGCAAGCTAACAAAACTGCAGATTAAGAAGAGCTTAAGTGT
>CM053596.1:223112912-223140520 GCA_028646575.1 Pseudocheirus occidentalis | reverse complement strand
GGGAAATACAAATTTGTACATAAAAATGTACAAAAATATTCATAGCTCTTTTTGTGGTGGCAATGAATTGGGAAATGGCTAGACAATTAAGTTGTGATATATGCATGTAATGGAATACCCATATAAGAAATTATAATCAGATGAGCTTCAGAATAAGCTAGAAAGATGTATATGAACTGATGCTGAGTGAGGACAGCAGAACTAGGAGATCACTGTACACAATTACAGACACACTGTATATATGATGACTTACTTTCATAGACTTGGCTCTTTTCAACAATACAAGGGTCCAAAACAACTACAAAAGACTCATGTTTAAAAAAGCTATCCACATCCAGAGAAAGAGTCACCAAGTCTGTATATAGATTGAAGAAACTATTTGCTCTCTTTTTTTCTTTTTTGTTTTGTTTCTTCTTTCTTGTGGTTCATTCCACGTGTTATAATTCTTCATTACAACATTACTAAAGTGAAAATATATTTAATGTGAAGGTATATGCAGAACTTATATCAGATTGCATGCCATATTGGGGCCAAGGAGGGAGCAGAAGGAAGGGGAGAAAATTGGAACTCAAAAACTTGTGGAACTGAATGTTGTTAACTAAAAATAAATTTATTTATTTTAAAAAAGGTCTGAAAATGGAAAAAAATACAAAAATAATGTTACTGTACAAATTTAGAGGGAACATCATGATAAGGGAGTCTAGATGTAAACTAAGGAAAAGAAAAGGAAATCAAAGCAGTTTCATGCAAAGCATAAAATTTGCCTCCCCCTCCAAAACTGACTAGCCGTGTGACCTTGGGCAAGTCACTTAACCTCAATTGTTCTACCTTCCCCCCTCCAAAAAAAAAAAGGAAAAAAATGTGAATTATACCCATCAATTAGGGAATGGCTGAACAAGTTGTGGTATATGAATGTAATGGAATACTATTGTGCTATAAGAAATGGGAAGATGGACTTCATAATTACCTGGAGAGACTTATACAAATTTATGCTAAATGAGAAGAGCAGAACCAGGAAAAATATTTGTTCATAATTTGTACACAATCATAGACAGATTGTATGTGTGAGGACCAACCTTGATAAACTGGACTCTTCTCAGCAACACACAGCTATAATACAACTCTACAAGTCTCAGGTTGGAAGGAGATAACTACATTCAGAGAAAGATCTAGAAAGATAAGAGTTTAAATGGAGACTGAAGCAATACATGCTATCATTCTTTTTCATGTTTGGTTTTCTTTCTTTTTTTCCCATTGTTCACTCCATTGGTTACAACCCTTCTATATAAGCAGACTATTTTATAATGCGAAAGTATTTGCAGATACTATACATAATTGCACATCACCATGGGGGGGGAGGGGAGGAAGGGAAGGGAGAAAAATTGAAATTCAAAGGATTGTGGAATTGAATCTTGCAAACTAAAAGTAAATAAGCAAGTTAATGAAAAAAAGAACTTTCGGTATAATGTGGTAGAGCTAGTGGGGGAGAGTTGTTTTTATTTTTTCTCCATGAAGATTTAACTCAAAGTATAGAAACAGTACCTTAGAGGTAGAAAGGCTCTTGTTAGTCATCTAAGTTCTTCCTGATGACCTTCAGTAACCAGAAACTCATCAATATCCATGGAAGTTCCCTACAGCCTACCATCGCTGGGCAGCTTTAACATTCAAATATGTTGTTTATGTTGTCAAAATATTTAACTTTTGCTTTAAGTCATTCACTCTTTATTTAATTCTATTTATTTTATATACTTATATACATTTTTAATATAATATTGTAAATAAAAAAACAAAAAAAATGTGAATTGGCCATATGGTTCAAAAAAAGGAATTCCTGGAAGAGCTCAGTCAGGAGTTAAATAATAAAATAAGAAAGAAAGAGGAAAAAATAAGGGAACAAGTCACAGTGATACAAGCAAATCATGAAAAGAGAGTCAGCAGTTCTATAAACGATGCATAAAAATTCACTGAAGGAAAAACTCCTTAAATAGTAGAATTGGCAAAATGGAAAGAAGCTATAAAAGTTCGCTGGAGAAAATAATCCCTTGAAAATTTGAATTAGATAAGTGGAAGCTAATGATTCTATAAGATATTTTTTAAAATACTAAAACAGGTGTGTCTAGGTGGTGCAGTGAATAGAGCACTGGCCCTGGAGTCAGGAGGAGCTGAGTGTAAATCCAGACTCAGACACTTAACACTTAGCACTTACTAGCTATGTGACCTTGGGCAAGTCACTTAACCGCAGTTGCCCTGCCCTCTCCCCTACAAAAAGCAAAAATATAAAAACAACTAAATTGAAAGAATGGGAAAAGAATTGTGAACTATTTCAGGGGTTGAGGGGGAGGCTGACCTATAGAATAGATCCAGGAGAGATAATTTAATAACTTTGAACAACCTGAAAGCCATAATCAAAATTTGGAGAGATAGAATTGGGTACATTATCTCACATGAAATAGGCAAGAAAGAGCTTCTGAAATGGAGAGGGAAGATGGTGGAAGTGGCAGGGGATATTTGAATCTTACTCTCATCTGAATTCGCTCAAAGAGAGAATAATGTACTCATTCATCTGGTAGATAAACTATCTTGCCCTATATAGGAAATCAATAAGAGAAAGGGAAGTGTTACAGTTTTGGGGGGTCAGGCTGTAAAGGTTTCACCTATACCCTTCCTCAACAGGCTTTGGGCCTCCCCAGCTCCCGGCTTCCGCTTTCTCCGGGAGAAACAGCTGCACAGAAAACTTAAGACACAGGACTTGCTTCTTGCTACTTTCTCTTAGGCTTGGCATGGCTGGAACTCCCTCTCATTCTCTAAGCTTGGCGTGGGACTGGAACTCTTCTTCAGAACACAACACTTGCTTCTAGCTCTCTAAGCTTGGCGTGACTGGACTTTCTTCTGCCTCTGGGTAGCCTGTATTTAAGTCCTTTCTCCTTGGCCTTGCCCTCACCACAGTGAGCCAATCGTGCATCACCCCGAAGGCAGAGAGATAATCCTGCTTAGGTGCAACCTTCAGCATTCTGCCCAGAGGTGATCACAGGCCTCCTGTTAGCTGAGGACCAATTCAACCCATTACCAACAAGAGCCTCAACAGGGAAGGTGCCTATAGAAGGGAGGACAAATTGAGGAAGGCAATAGCCAGGAATAAAACACTTTTGAGAAGGGATAGGTTTCGGGGAGAAAGAATAGAATAAACTGAGGGATAGGGAATAATGGAGGAAAATACAGTTACCAGTAGTAACTGAAAAAAAAATACTACAAATTTCTGTGATAAAGGACTCACTCTCATATATATATAGATAAATTATGCAAATTTATAAAAAATCCATTCCCCAACTGATATGATCACAAAATATGAACAAAATGTTTTCAGAAAAAATAATCAGAGCTATCCAAAGCCATATAAAAACAACAAGAAGAATAATGCTCTAAATCACTATTGATTGGAAAAATACAAACTAAAACAATTCTGACATACTATCTCATGCCTATTATATTGGATAATAGGAGAGAAAAGGAAAATGACAAATGTTGGAGAAGACTTGGGAAAATTGAAACACTAATGCACTGTTGGTAGAGTTGTGAACAGATTTAGCCACTACAGAACTATGCCCACAGGCCTAAAAACTATGTAGATCCTCTGACCTAGTCATACCACTATTAGATCTGTATCGCCAAAGGTATTTTTTTTAAGTAAAAGCATCTATATACACAAAAATAAGTATATCAGCTCTTGCTTGGGTGGCAAAGAATTGGAAGTTGAGGGAATACCTATTAATTGCAGGGTCACCAAACAAGTTACTGTACATGATTGTGATGGGATACTGTTGCACTCTAAGAAATAAGATAGATGCTCTCAGAAAAATCTGTAAAGAATTACATGAACTGAATCAAAGTGAAACGAGTAGAACCAGGAGATTATTGTACATAGTAATAGCACTATTTTAAGATAATCATCTATAAATGACTTAACTGTTCTCAGCAATACAACGATAGATACAACTCTGAAGGACTTATGGTGAAAAATGCTAGCTATACCTTTTGAGAAAGAATAGATGGAGTCTGAATACATAAAGAAGCTTACTTTGAAAAAAACTTTATTTTTCTTGGGTTTTTATTTTGGTCTATGTTTTCTTTGACAATATGACTAATATGGAAATAGATTTTGCTTGATTACACTTGTATAACCTATATCAAATTGATTGCTTTTTCTGACGGGGGACTGGAGTAAGACAGAAAATTTGCAACTCAATTTAAAAACAAAGGTAAATAATTTTTTACATGTAATTGGGGAAAAAAACAAAATAATATTTTTTAAAAAGATAGATATCATATTTCAAGAAATTATTAAATGAAGCTGCCCTGATATTCTAGAACCAGGGGATAAAATAGAAATGAAAAAAAAATCTGTAATCACCTCCTGAAAGAAAACCCCAAATGGAACCTCCCAGAAATAGTAGAGCCAACATCAAGAGCTCCTAGGTCTAAGAGAAAATATTACAAAGAGTTAAAAAGAAAAAAAATTACACACTGTGTAATTAAAATCCAGACAAAACCAGATTTGGCAGTTTCTAAATTAAAGCATCAGAGATCTTGGAATATGATATTCCCAAGTGCAAAGAAGATAAGATTACAACCAAAAATAAATGATACATTAAAAGTGAGTATAATTCTTCAGGAGAAAAAAAATAACCATTTAATGAAACAAAGGACTTTCAAGCATTCTGTTTTAAAATAAAATAAGAGCAGAATAGAACATGATTTTCAAGTGGAAGCCTCAAGAGAAGCATAGAAAGATAAATATGAAAAAGAAATCACAAAGGATTCAAAAAGTTTAATCTGTTTGCATTTTTATGTGGGAAGATGATACTTATAACTCCTAAGAATTTTATCATTATTTGGGCAGTCAGAACCATGATACATGGATAATAGGGCATGAACTGAATTGATTAGGATGGGATAATTTCAGGAAAATAAAATTAGTGAGAGAGAGAGGGATACATTTTAAGAACAGGGAAGGGAGAGGTAGAATGGGATAAATTATCTCACATAAAAAAGGTATGAAAGGAAGAGTTTCTACAGTAGTTGGGAAGATGGGGGGGCTGTGGCAGACAATGTTAAAATCTTACTCTCATTGCAACTGGTAAATGAGAGAATAACAGAATATTCTATTGTGTATAGACATCTATCTTACACTACAGAGAAGAGAAAAGGGAACTCATAGAAACAAAGGCTAATAAATGGAAGGGCAGATTTTGGGAGATGGTGAAGAGAAGCATAAAAGTTTTGAGAAGGAATAGAATGAAAGGTGAGAGATGGATAAACAGTAGGAAAATACGATAGAGAGAAATACACAGTTAATAATCACAACTGTGAATAAAAATGGGATGAACTCATTTATAAAACAGAAGTATATGACTGAAAAGGATTATTTCAGAAAAACCTGGAAAGACTTGTTTGAACTGATGCAAACTGTAGTGAACAAAACCAGAAGGACATTGTACATAATAATAGCAATATCATAAAATCGTCAACTATGAATGAACTATTCTCAGCAATACAATGATTGAATATAATTCTGAAGAATTATGATTATAAATGCTATCCACCTCTAGAGGGTATAAAAATGGAGACTGAATACCAATCAAAGCATACTTTTTTTAATGTATTTTTTGGTGGGGGGGTAGGCTGTGTTTTTCTTTCATATTATGACAGAGACAGAGAGAGAGAGACACACACACAGAGACATGGAGAGACAGAGAGAGACAGAGAGAGACAGACAGACAGACAGAGACAGAGAGACAGAGAGACAGAGACAGAGAGACAGAGAGACAGAGAGAGACAGAGAGAGACAGAGAGAAAGTTTTCCTGGTTCTGTTTACTTCACATTTTACTGATTTTAATAAGTCTCCCAATGTTTTTCCATATTCATAATACTAACCATTTCTTACATGACTATTTGAAGTCTTAACTAAAGACTAGATGAGCCCCTCTTAGTTATGTTCTAGGGGGGATTCTATTTCAGATATGAGTTGAAATAAATGCCCTCTGAAATCTTTCCGAACTTGAACATTTTGTGATAACATGATAGAATTTTGCTGTCTCCCTTTCTGTTATATATCCGAAAACTGCAGCCCCAAATGTGACTCTGGAATCTTCTATCCAATTTTGTTTATTTCAGTTTGATCTATTTTTGACATTACAATCCACAGACAAATATCTCAACTATATTTATACACTGCATATTCCCATTCCAACCTTAGCCTAGATGTTCTTATAAAGATACATGGACTCAAGTAAGTCACCACCAATTTGATTTCATCAGGACTGAATTAAAAGAATTCTACTACCACTTTTTGTTAATTTTTATATTTTATTTTTCGAATGATATGATGAAAAAATAATTTTTAACATTTGTTTTCTTTTTAGTTCTAAATGGTCTTCCTCCCTTCCTTCCTTTACCCCCTCCTTAAGAAGTCAAGCAAATTGATAAAGATTATACATGTTTGGTCTTGTAAAACAATTAAATATTAGACATAGTATGAAAGAAAACACATCCTCTCCCCTCCCCCCAAAAAGAAAGAAGGCAAAAAAAAGAGTATGCTGTCTATATTGAACCAACTGGGGAGTCATTTTGAAGTGTTCATATGGTTTGTGCTCATTTTACCCCTGTAGGTAAAATCAATGGAAAGAAAGACAGGAGAAGGACCATTTGCCAGAGTCTAGCAAATGACTTATTGGCAGAAGAGGAAAGACATGAACCTATTAGCATACTCATTGTATCTTATAAGAGATTTGTCGTACCTATCCCATCTGAACAGAAGATAGGAGAGCAGATAAGAAGGAAAAATAGGGGGCCAGCAGGTATGAAAACCATGCCTGGTTTTTTCCCCTTTTCTTGCAGCCTTAGCCCAGTGCTGGGAATATAGTATGTACTTGAGAAATGCTTATTGATTGATTTACTTTTCTCAGTCCTTTCTTTAGTTTGATCTCTCTGTGGGTTTTGACACTTGTGACTGTCTCTTCCACCTGTATATTCCTTCCTGTTTGGGATTCCATGAAACTTTTCTTTCTTGATCCTCTTAACTATATGCTCATTTATTTCTGTCTTATTTATTGGAACTCATTGACTGTGGGTCATACCCAGGGGTCTATACTGGTTCATCATCACTATAAACTTTCTCTTGGTGATCAGATCAACTCATATGAAGTCAATTATTTCTATAAAAAGGCCTCCAAGGACTGTATGTGGTTTGAGTTTGAGTAACATTTTTCACCAAGACATATTTGTTCAAGACAGGAAAGAAGAAAACCATTTAGACAGAGAGAGAGAGAGAGAAAGAGAGAGAGAGAGAGAGAGAGAGAGAGAGAGAGAGAGAGAGAGAGAGAGAAAACCAGTGACAGAGAAAAAGAAATAGAGATAAAAACAAAGGTGGAAAGACAGAGAGACAGAGAGAAGGATTCTTGTGAATTAATCACCAAGATTTAAACAGTTTAAATAAATATTCAAGAATGCAGTTATAGATACATAGATTGATAGATTGATCAATAGACTGATGGATAGAGATTATAAAAGAAAAATGTTAGTAACAGAACAAATTTTTCTGAATACATTTTCTACAGTATATATTTTTTTAAAAACACACAAAAAACACGCAAAAAAACTCAGAAAATAGAGACAGGGTACCTTTAGAAAGTCAGTGTTTCAGTGGAACATTTACTAGTGAAATATCTCTGCCAGGGAAGACTGCTTAATGCATAACTTAAAACTGACTGCTGAAAATTAAAAAAAATCTGCTTGTATGTTCCAAATTGATTTAATATTTTGAAGGTTCAAAACATTTATTTGCATCTCAACAGGTATAGCACAACTGACTCATTAAAGTCACTAAACATTAAAAATCACAATAAAAATAGTACTCATTGTATTATATGCCAGAACCCAAAACACAATTTTAATGGAAAAAAAAAACTTACTCTCTCTTTTGAGTCTCTTTAACAATATACATCTTTTTTTTATCATGTAAGTCATGTGAGTACAGAAAACATCTGGATCCAAGGGGAATTATTTTGTAAGTATATCTTTACTATTTCTTTGTTTTAGATTTACCAAATCTTTCTTCAACATGTAAAATGAATTCATACTGTTGGCATGTAAAAAAATCATGTAAAAACATATATTGTAACAATTTTATAGTATCTTATGTTGAAAGTTATTTTGAGGAATTAATTTTTACTCATAAAAGAAGCAGTGGGGGGGGGGGGTGGCTAGGCAGCACAGTAAATAGAGCACCAGCCCTCAAGTCAGGAGGACCTGAGTTAAAATCCAGCCTTAGACACTCAACACTTACTAGCTGTGTGACCTTGTGCAAGTCACTTAACCCCAACTGCCCTGCCTTCCCCCCTCCAATAAAATCATAAATAAATAAATAACTTGGATATATACAGAGAAAATTTTAAAAAGAAAGAAAAGAAAAGAAAAGAGGTGTATGGGAAAGCATGTGGTACCTAGAGACAGTAGAGCTGCATTCAAATCCCTCTTAACATTCATTGTGTGATAATAGGTAAATCAATTAAATTCCCAGAGCCTGTTTCCTTAATTATAGTGAAGGGATGCCAGCCACTGTCAGGAAGACCTTATTTAAAGTCCTGCTCCTGACATAAGTCCTGCATCTGACTTTGAGATACCTGACAGTCACTTAGCTTTTTCAGTTCTCCCAGGTAGTTTTCTAAAGTTGTAATTTTCACAGGATTTCCTGATCTGCATTGCATTTTGATCTAAACCAAGGAAATTACAGGTCTCTATAAACACACACAGACACAGGAACAGACACACAGACACAGAAAAAACTGTTTTGTCTAGGTTTATCTCTCAACAGATTATTTTTCTCATTATTGCGTGCAAATTGTGTGTGCATGTGTATGTGCGTGTGCGTGTGTGTGTGCGTGTATGTGTAAACTGAATTCCATAGAGGTTGAGGGATTTTCTCAGGGTCTCACAGCCCACAAGTGTCAGATAAAAGATTTGAAATGAGGTGCTCATTTTTTCAGGCCCAGTGTTCTTTTTGCTTTCCTATACTACCTCCAACTAAACTTTCTGTTACTTGTTATTAGTCTTCTTCTCTGTGCCCTATGTGAAGTATGCTTCATTCATTAAACTGAATTGTTACAAATGAGTCAGCATGTGTTGATGTGTGCAAGATATATCTACCAAAGGTGAAAAAAATTCTTTAATCCTCTTCATATGCCTATCAGGTTATATCACTATCTTTTTATGATTTTTCTCCTCCTGACATCTGTCCCTAAGGCTTATTTTATCTTGAGTTCATATTTATTATCATATGAAGGCAGCTCTGTTAGTTTATGTGAAGTCTCCTACTTTCTGTATCCTTTTAGGTATGACCTTGGGTCCTTCTACCTCCAGAGGATGCCTGCCCCTGACTATATGAACAGACATTTCCAAGGTATTGGAAGTAGAGTTGTGAGTGGCTGTTTTTGATTGCTGGAATGAAACTTTGAAATTAGGGGATTGGCTGTCCTGGCATACCAATCACTTAAGTGCTTTTATTTAATTCTTCCAGTAGGAAAGTTTTCTTATATTCTAGCCCTTACATACATCATTACTTCAAATATTGAACTAGTCTTCTAGCATGTTTCTTTTCAAACCAGAGGTTTCTGGGAAGCTGTGTTCAAAGACTCACCAGGACCTCTATTCCTCTGTTTTCCCTCTCTCATCTTCACTTATACTTCCTCTGGGAGTGAGCTCTGATACTGTCAGCATTCTGGAGATATCTCCCCACTCCCACCTCCTGGATTGCCAACAATGGTAATATGATCTGAGGCTGTATTTCCTAAAAGAACTGCAGTATTCAGAACAGTGGAGAGGATAATTGCTCTGCTCCATAATTTGCCCTTGTCAAACCATCTCTGGAGCATTATTTTCACTTCTGGATATAATATTCTAGAAAGGACATCGACAAGCTAGAGTGAGGGCAAAGGAAAATGAGCAAGGTAGGGAGAGAATGCAAAATCTTCCTATGCATATAAATGGAATGAAGACCTAGATGGTATTCTTGCCACAGGGGCAATGCTCAAATAGTTTTGCGATCTCATTAATGTGAAAGTTCTAATAGTGTAGATAACAAACTATCAAGCCTGTTCATCCTTTACATTTTTGTCCATTTCCTCCCACTCCACATGGAGAGGATTCCAAGATTTTCTTCCTTTTGAGAGGTATTACTAAGGTACTCAGAGGGTCCCTTAACTTTGACACCTGACTAGCCAGCATTTTACATCAAATACATCTTTGATGGAAGCTTTTACATTGGTCTTCAAAAATTTCTTGTTTGCTATATGTTACAGTTGGGTCATTGCCATCATGGACTTCTTCATCCTCACCAATGTCACTGAATTTCTGAGTAGGTGGAGGGAAATAATATGTAAAGACTGGAAGGATAGAGGGGCAGGTAATAAAATCCCGTTGAAAGCAGAGAGTATTTATTTTATTTTATGTTGATCATAATAGAGAGTCATTGGAGATGAATAAATGGGAGAAATTGAGTAACATGGTCAGATCTTGCTTTAGGGTGATCACTTTGATGCTTGAGTGGAATATGGAATGAAATAGTTAGAGACTTAAGCAAGGAGACTAATCAGAAGGATATTTCAATAGTCCAGGTATTAGATGCTAAGGGTCTGCACCATAGTAATAACAGTATCAAAGATTTTATACAAGGGAGAAATTGGGAAGGTAGAATTGAAAGAAATGGGCAACAGACTGGATGGGGTAGAGTTTGAGAAAGTAAAGAATCAATAATTTACTGAAGAGCCTGGTAGGATGAAGAAAAATGGGGAATGTGGGTACAGCAGACAAATTACACTGCAGGATAAATGTGGTTGCACATGCTCTCAAAGGTACAATAACCTAGTGGATAAAATAGAGTATTAACGAAAGCAATTAGCATATGGCATATTGATTTTAGGAACTAAGGCCCATTAAATAGCAGTACATTCATGCTGCTTGCTTAGTTAGCTTCACAGTGCTTGCTCATAACAAATACCTCCCCTTAGGTTTCCTCAGTCAGTTGACAAGTATATATTAAGTTCTTAATATTTGAGATTCTGTGCTAAACACTGGACATATAAATAAAAGCAAAAAGAAATACAGTCCATTTCCTCAAAGAGCTTGTTGTTGTTCATCCTTTGCAGAGGAAGAGGACCAAAATGACACTAGAATATTGGAGTCAAGATGTTTGATGGTGACTGATCAGAACAATATGAGCTCAGAAGGCTCTACCACTAGTCAGGCACAAACTGTACATTTGAACATTCTAAAGGGGGAACATACAATGGCCAGCAAAGAAGTAGGTAATACATTATTTCAGCTAGGTAATTAACATCTTGTTTCATACCCATGATTGTATCAAGTCTCTGTTGAGAAACAGAACTTGTGAACCCCACAACTTGTAAACCCTAGAACCTGTGAACTCCTGTTGCTAATGCAACAGGAAGGGGAGGAGCTAATGACCATATATAAGGAGACGCCCAGGCTGGAGAGAGCAGAATTGAGAACTGAGAATTGAGAAGAATTAAGAAGAGAGAAGAACTGAGCAGAACAAAGAAGCAAACTCTTGTGGTAGCAGAATCAAGAAGGAGAAAATTTGTGGTATCCTGGCACTGTATGTTTATCTATTCTGTCTGTGTTGATGTTTGTTTGTGATGCTTTGTACATTGCCGTGTACTTTAAGTATTGTACTATATTGTACTATAATGCTTTGTACAGAAGCCCTGGAACCTTACTGGAAGCCCTGAAAGAGGATTTTCTGGATGTATGTTAACAGAAGTCCCCAAGGAGGGCAGTTTGTGTTGACCTTTGATGATTTGTGTTGACCTCTCAGACCTTGTTTGTGGGTCGCTGTTGACTTCACAAGCAGATAGTGAATTGGTGATGGTGCTGTCAAGGTGAATGAATGTTGCTTTGTCCCTTTTAAGCTTTGTCTTCCCAGAAATAGGAACTGTGAAGGATTTGAGGTGGACTGGACACTTCAAACTTCAGTGTGGAACAGGAACTGGATAAGGAGCTGAGAGCTGCCTGCCTTTGAATCTAGGTGACAGATGGAGAGATTCAAACAGGAGCTCGGACCATGGAAGAGGAATCATGGAGTCTGAGAGCCAGCTGTGAATCAAGTTGAAAAGATCTCTCTTTGGATATTTAATGCAAACTGAGAAGATCATGATTTACTGTGGCCTAGGGGTGGGAGGATTTTGTACTCTTGAGGATGATTGAATTAAGGATGATTGGCAATAAATCTCTAATTAAGAAGAAAGAAAAATTTTTGACTGAGGAAAGAAGATAATGTGACCTAGGGGTGAAGAACTTTGACTTTTGCACTTTTTTGTCCCTTAGGAAGGCTTACTCTTTAAGAATGACTGAGTTAAGCACTTACTGAATGATTGTACTCTGTGTCCCTTAAGGAGGCAAGATGATTGAATTAAGGACTTACTAAATGATTGTACTTTGTTTAAAACTATGTGGCCACTTTGGTGAAAACTATGTGGCCATTTTAGTGATACGTTGTTAGGTCATAATTGGTAGGTCATAACATTGTGAACACTCTTCTTTGATTTCCATGAATGTTTTGTTTTAATTTACTGCTGAATAGAGAGTTCACTATACTATGCAATCAGAAACTTGAACCTGTTCACAGCAGCAGTCCTCTGGAAAGTTGCTCATATGTGGCTTTACAGAATTTGAGATAGGTTATACATGTGGAGTCAAGCAAAACATATCCGCAATACTCATTTAAAAGAAAAGAAACAAACAAAATTGAAGAAAAAAGAAAAAAAAGGTATACTTCACTCTGTATTCAGACACCACCATTTCTTTGACTGGGGAAGGATAACATTTTTTCATCATTACTCCTTCAGAGTCATCTTGGATCATTGTATTACTGAGAATAGCTAAGTCATTCGTAGCTGGCATCTTGCAATATTGCTGTTATTTTGTACACAGTACATTTCATGTGGTATAAACTCGCGCAAGTCTTTCCAGGTTTTTGTTGTTGTTGTTGTTGTTGTTGTTGTTGTTACTGTTTTTTTCTTAGAGCATCCTGCTCATCATTTCTTATAGTACAATACCACAACTAGGATCTTAGTTTGGATAAAGCAACAGTCTTGCCTCAGTGCTAACAAAAGACCTCTATAAACTTCTGACCAGTTGTTTAACTGTTTTACCATTTGTAGACGGAGAGCTCTGGAAGCAGGTGTTGCTGCTGCTATTTCAGTTACCCCCAAAATTTGCTCCTGGTTTGCTGGGGCCAGTGATGTGCCAGCAAGGCCTATACTGGACTGTGCTCCTCTCTCACTCCAATGCAACATACCTTTCCTGAACAACCTTCTAAGTTGTCTTGGGCTGGAAATTTGTTTCATTCCATCTTTTTGTTTAGACTCATTTTGAAAAGATTTTTGGAGGGGTTTGGGTGAGAGCTCAGCTGCCTTTTTTTCCCTACCATCTTGCCTCTGTCTCTTACAGTTTTTTTGGGTTGTTTTGTTTTGCTTTGCTTTTTTATTTGCTTGTTTGTTTTTTGTTTGTTTTTAATATGGAAAAGTCTATGTAGCCAATATGAGGAGTAGGAAACCATACTCCATTTAAAACTACATTTCTAAGTTCCTTTCCAAGATATCATTAGATCATGTAGATGATATTCTCACAGTTTAGACTCTGGTTGGATAGGATAAAAAGAAAACTATGATAGTATTCTCACAATGAATGGACCAACCAAAAAGCACTTATCCCATATGTATAACAAGTATTCTATTTGTCTTTTGAATACAAACAGAAAAAGATGAGAATTCCTTCTCTCACATTCCAATTGGGGAAAACAACACATATAAGAGAATGAAGCTACAAAATGGATGGAAAGACCCAGTGATTAGGGAGATATAGAAGAACAGATGGTATGACACAGTGAGCCAGAAGGAATCTGCAGGGCAGATGGTAAAATCTGGTAGTTTTGTATCTTACTCAATGATTGCTTAGTAACCTTCTGTTCATCAAAGCTAGGAGAGTGACCTGTTTATCCTGAAGCCAGGAAGCTTATGACCAAGCCCACTAAAGGGGATGTTGACCCAAAGGGTTAAATTAGAACTAGCATTTGAGTTCATAATAGAAATTGCATCTAACCAGAATGAGGAAAGGGAAATAGGACATTATTATAAGGAATAGGAAATCCAGATGTGACCAGGCTGGGTAGGAGGTCAAGGCTATCTCACAATTTATTTTGCTACGAGTTTCTATGACCTGTATGTGTCATAAGTGATATGATACAGTCTATGTTCTGAAACAAAAGAATCAGAGACAACTTGAAGGAATGGAGTAAAGGGTTACAAATATAGAACTGTGTTTAAATAATGTCTATTAGTATTTGCTGATAAAATTGGTCACTAGAAACTTACTCCTATCAGTATTCCATTTTGTCAATGCAGTAGATCTAGAAGGCCATACAATATCTTTAAGTCATTGAAACTCTAGGAGTTAGTTAATTAGTAAGTTTCTAATATCCTATCCATTCTCTAGACTTCAGTATCTTATGGAAAATTCTAGGGTGGATGATGTTATTTGTTTGTTTTGACTTTTTATGTGTCTTTGAGTCATTTAACCACAGGATTTTGTAAAGGGATCAGAAATTGTAATATGTATGTACACATATAATGTGTGTGTATGTGTGTGTGCATGCATGTGTGTGTAACTGAGAGAGAGAAAGGGTGATTTTCCTGGGTGATTTTTCCAGGTGATTTAGGAACAGATATAATTGTATTAAGTTTATGCCTTTTAAAATGGAGAGTGAGTTGGGACACTCAACAGTAAAAGACATGCTTTTAGCTAAAATTAGGAGAAAGTAGGAGTTTTGGGGGGATTTAATACTTACAATAAATATCATAGAGACATAAAAGATAACTTTGTATACTAAGTCACAATGCTGAAATGAGAAATGCAGAAGCTGTGAAAAAAATGGCCTAAAGTATGCTATAGGAGAAAACAAAGATAATGGGGTAAAACTTGCAATGGGACATAGAAGACATAAGTTAGTGACATTGGGCTCATTTTATTTCTTTTAAATGCTACTAAAACTAGGGTATTTTGTAAACTTTATAAAACATTAACTTATTTGAATTTAAATAAGTTAATGCATCCTATAATAAAAAGCTAGATTCTTTTAATTTGTATATTGCTTCATTCCCAAGTCATCTGTGCCTTAAGTAAAACTATTTGCCAGATCTGTGCTAGCTTAAGCAGGTTCTACTTTTTACATCATCACAGCTACCAAGGTGAAAGTATAATGCTGTAGACGCATAGGTTCTTAACCTTTGGGTTATGTTCAATTTAAATACATCCTGCATATCAGATATTTACATTATTATTCATAACAGTAGCAAAATTACAGTTATGAAATAGCAACAAAAATAAATTATGTTTGGGGGTCACCACAATATGAGGAACTGTATTAAAGGGTCATGGCAATAGGGAAGTTGAGAACCACTGCTAGAGGAACTAAATTATTGTATAGGATTTGTCTTTTTATCTTAACTCCACTTGGGTGACTAAAATATAAAATGTGCATAATACTATATATTTAAATTCATTATATGTACTGTATAAATCCAGCATTAAAGTCTTCTGATAATAAAAAATAAATGAGTAAATAAATAAATAAATGGAAAAACAAATGAATGAATGAATGAATAAATAGATAGATAAATGAATGAATGAATGAATGAACAAATAAATAAATAAATGAATGAATGAATAAACAAACAAACAAACAAACAAATAATTAATTAAATAAATGAATGAATGATAAATAAATAAATAAATGATGAACGAGCAAATGAATAAATAAATAAATAAAACACATATCTATTAAGAACCTTCTATATGCTTGTGCCTATGCTAGGCTTTGGAGATAGGAAAAATAAAAAACAATATCTACTCTAAGTAAATTGATATTCTCATCATAGTATGGAGGCAAATTCAGGTTTTTGATGACTGTCATTAAAAGCTCTGTCAGGTGCCACTCAGCTGCAAAGGCTTCTAGAATAGGGTTGTGAATTTGCTCTTGTCCAAGGACTAGCTCAGCTAAATCTGAAAAGGCTCATGACCAGGAAATTGGCAAACCAATATTATTTTTACTTTTACTGGTTTTTTAATGATATAGTGTAATAGCAATCAGTTTAGCAGATATTTAGCACTTAGTAACTTAGGGTTAAGTATGGAAGATGTGAGCCATGTCCCACTGTTGAGAGGGCGGGAACTCCCCTGATGATGTGGAAGAAGGGGACTGGCTGAGACAGGAGGCCGTTGTGTGTATATAAGCAAATACACCAGAGACAGAGAGACAGAATTGGAATTTTCCTTTTGGAGGAAGCAGGATCGTCTCAGAATCTGGGAGCTGGGCTGCTGGATAGAAGAAGTGAGTTAGAGTTTTCTTGAGAAAGAAACAGAGAGAGAGAGAGAGAGAGAGAGAGAGAGAGAGAGAGAGAGAGAGAGAGAGAGAGAGAGAGTTTCTCTCCTAACATCTGGAAGCTGGCTGAGAAAAAAAAATGAGATGAGTTTTCCTGAGACCAGAATCTGGTGAAGGCCACCCAGAAGGCTAATTTTCCTTCTGGGTCCTAGGGGCAACAGAGCTGCTGGAGTACTGAAGAAGCATGACCAGGATAAGACTGTTTGTTCATGGCCTGGCTGATCCTTGAGTTCCAGGCAAGAGAAGTTGTGAAGGGTTTCAAATGTGCTGGACCCTGTAAACATCAGTGTTTGCCAGGGACTGCCTTGAGGACTGGACAAGGACCTAGGAGTTGTGTACCTCTGAGGACTGTATGAGAACCTAGCAGCAGGTGACTGGTAGATTCAGGGGGGAGCTGGGACCATGGAAGGGGATCCAGGGAATCAGAGAGACCGCGCAGAGTCAAGATGAAGAAAAAGCCTCCCCTTGGAGGAAATTGAGGTTTGCTGGACACAAAGGGGTGGAGGGTTTGTATGGTTTTCTAATGATGGTACTTAGTGATTAAAGATATTTAGTAATTGGGAATCTAGATTAATGACTGATTAAGTTAATGGTTGCTCCATGAGTGGAAGATTGATATATTGTGAATTGATTGAATGATTAAGTGAGGAGGGATTCCCCCTTTAGGGAAACCAGACGATTATTCTTTTGTTCCTTGTTCTAAACATTGTGGCCACTGTAGTGAAAACTGTGTGGCCATTCTAATGTTAAGGTGCTATGAACACTACATTGTGATTTTCTGTGATAAGATGTAATTTTGTGAATATTATATTGTGAATATACTGAACCTTGATTTGTAATGGAATAAACAGAGTGTTCACCATACTGTGTAATCTGAACCTTAAAAAGCTGTTCACAGAAGCATTCTCTTAGGAATCTGCTTGTGCATGGCATTCCATATAGCATCTCAGGAAATTTGTCTACTGAAGCATTGAATTTTTACCATTAATATGAATTTAGGGATCTATGGAGATCAATGATGTCAGATCTTTTATTGGGGGTTCTTTACCTTTTGCTTCTCTGTGTGTCAAGTATCCTTTTAAAATCCTATTAATGGTCTGGTAAAGTCTATGGACACCTTCCCATAAAGCTTTTAAATAACAGAAAGTGATTTTAAATTTTCCTTAGTGATTACTGAAAATAAATGTGCAATTTTTTCCAGCCAAGTTTTCAGACATTTTTTGAAAGTTATCATGAGCACCACTATCCATATAGGTTATTAAGAATTCTGATTTTAAAGAATTAAAGAATGCTGGGTAGACAAGTCTCTATGCTTTTGTGATGAAATATGGTTTAAATCTCTGGGGTTTTTTTCATTTTAGAAATATTTTATATCTCCTGAACACTGATTTATTTTCATTGACAGGCAGGTGTAAGGATTATGAAAGGAGTCTCATACCTTACTTTGACTCAATTAAAAGAGGAGACAACAACTCTATTTTTACGTTTAGGGATAGCCTAGTACAGGTTTAGCGTTCAATCTTGTTTAAGAAATGAGTAACTGAGAAAGAAAGTAATACACAAACCAATGGTAGGTAACTTTTTATAAGAAAACTGCTTTGCTTTGTTACATAAATTAGTTAGCTTTACTTTTTCCTGACCAATTGTGAAACATCCTAGTTGGAGCTCTGCATTTCTCAAGATACCACAGGAGGACAAACACCACTCAGAAAATAATAAGCCAAAGAAAACAAATTAAAAAACAAAAACAGCACAGTGTCTCTCTCTGTCTCTCTCTGTCCCTCTCTCTGTCTCTCTCTGTCTGTCTCTCTCTCTCTCTGTCTTTCTGTCTCTGTCTCTCTCTGTCTCTCTCTCTGTTTCTCTCTGTCTGCTTCCTTCTGTCTCTGCAGCAGATCCTTACAGGGTGTGAGCATATCTTTTCCTATTCTTGTTATGAAGTGGTTTTTCACATTGACAGCAATTCCTTTCAGACTACATCTCAGACATGGGTCAGTTCTCAAGCCCAGACAAGTCAACTTCATCAGTTACTTCCCATTTATGGGGAAATGCTCTTGTAATGATCAAATTCAATTGACACTCAAAGATTCAGGAACTGAGGAGTTAGGGCATGTGATTTGCAATTACCATGTTTGATACCATAACTGCATCGTTCAATAATGGAGTGTAAATCAAATGCATACAAATCTTTATTATTTTATATATACTATAAGAGAAACAAATTTCTAAATGAATCCATGGTATCAAATTGAAGTAAAAAGTTTTTCTTCTCCCTTCCCTTCACTGTACCTTAAAAATGTCCCATTTTGTTATCTGTCCTTTGCTCAGTGCACTTTTGCAGCCTATGAATTGTCTAGTGTTTTCTGTTATGTCCCTCAACCACTAATTGTTTTTCTCATTCATTAGGTAGTCATAGAGCTCATAGCAAAATCTCATGGAATTTAGAATTCTAAATTACCATAGAGTTCAAATAATCCTACTCTTCCATTTTGCAGACAAGAAAATCAAGACCTAAGGAGAAATGATTTGCCCAAGATAGCAAATGATAGCTTGCATTTAGGTCTTATAAATCTGTTATTCTTGAATATTTGGTGCCTTGTATTTTAGTTGTTTTTATGTGGGCATAAATTATCTATTACCATGCCATAGTCTTAGTCATCTTTGGTAATGAAAAACAGAGTAGAGCATAAAGCATCAAATAATTGTTCAGTGGTTTTTCCTTATTCCTTGAAAATATCCCTTCATTTCCTATTTCTCTATATTTGCTCATTCAAACACCTATACTTGGTATTCTTTCCTCCCACATCTTCATTTGTTCAAGTCCTGTTCATTTTTCCTCCATGAAAATTTCCCGGATTTCCTCCTTATATTCCTCCTCCCCCAATCTTATTTCTCATGCCCTCAGGTATGGTTATACCTCCTGTTATACTTGTGATATTCTATATTATATTACTGTAGTTGTGTGTTTGTATGTGTATGTGCATGTGTGTAGCTCATCTGATTCAGACCATATATTCTTAAAAGGCAAAACCTCTCTCTTTCCTCCATACTGCCTTGCACATTGTCACTTGGCAAGTGTTTAATAAATGTTTATTTTGTTGGACAGAATTAAAGTGATTAAATCTTCACTGGAAAAGAGTTTACATTTGTTAATTTATAGAATTTACTCTGCATCTGAACTAGAGGTGAGTTGAACTCAAGAGGACACTTCCTCTTTGCACATCACAAAAACTTTGCTCCTGATTAGTTTTGTTATCTCTACTAGCAGGGTTAGAGTGAGACAGATGCCATTTGAGTAGTAACGGGCCAGGTAAATCAATATGCTTTGCTATCAGGATTCCCAGCTGCAGCAGGCCTACTGCCCTGACTCCAAGGCACTTTAATGGAAAGGAAGACATCAAGAAAGTTTAATTAGCTTGTAGTTGGCCATAATTAAGATCAAAAGAAGGCAAGTGGGAGATGGGTAACTATAAAAAAAACAGGCATAAAGTATATGCAAACATGGAACAACAGTTTGAGTAAATTAGGACATGTTTGTTGAAGAATAGGGGTGCTTGGACACTGGGATAGCAACATGAGGGTCCTGTCTGAATGATTTTGACACAAAACTTCTTTCAGTCAAAGAAAAACAAAGTTTATTAAAGACTCACCGTATTGGGTATACTCTTAAGGAATCTGAACATTTGTGACACTTGTATTGACAAGTGGGACAAAATTAATCAGAGCACTTTCAAGGAAGCAAGATGGATTTTATATACAGAATGACAGTGGGAGGGATCTTCAGGTGGCCAAGTACTGTGAGGTGACTGGAGGAGGGGTCCAGGGAGGATCATGAGGGGAGTGGCCAGTAGTCTGAGGTGACTAGAGGTTGGAGGCCAGGAACCAAGATAAGATTAAGGGTGGGAAGTAGCCAAAGACAGAGGTAACAGACAACAGAGGGCTTGGCTAGGTTAAGGACAACAGAAATTTGGGTACAGGGATAATGAGAAGCTCATAGTTTCAGGGGAAAACCAGATCAAGTGGGAAGATTCAAGGAGAATTCAAGGGGGTCCCAAGGGCCTATACCCCATCATTTTGACAGTTGTTTTGTGGTGGAAAGTTTAGAAGCTGTCATAAAAAAATATAGCATTGGCACCAAGAGGGAGGAAAAATCAAGATGTATATAAAGAAATTGAAGTGGGATAAAGAATACTGTGGCTGTATTTAATGAAGACATATTCCATCTTGGATGGATTATTAAAAATAAAATCAAATATTGAAAAAGCAGAAGGAGCAGAAGTTGGGAAGAATCAGGATCGGGGAATTAGAAGCCCTGACTTCTAGTCTCAGCTCTGTCACTGACTTCAAGATTCAGGTAAAGTTATTTCTGCTGTATGTTATTACCTAAAAAAAAAAAAATGGAGCAAATGAACCAAAACTCTGAGGCCCCTTTCAAGTTGGAGATTTTATAAGGAGAATATGAATTGGCAGTCTAGTTGTTAGTGTTATGTAAGTTGTGTTTAATGTGAAGTTTGAAAGAGATAATTAAGATTTTGAAAATATTAGGGTTTAGGCTAATGATACATTGTATTTACATGATTATTTACATTATAAAAAGCTTTTATATCTAGAGAAGATTTGACTTTCTTTTTATAAAAGAAAAAAATAAATCAGAGAAAATTTTAGCTAGTTAAAGTATAAAGCATATATGGCAGAGACGGTCCTAGAACTCACATCTCCAACCTATGACTCTCCTTTATAACACATTGTTTTAGTCCTGTCCAATCATAGACCAAACAGAATGTTGGCCCAAAAAGAACCTTATGCTTTAGAATTGGAAAAATGAATGGAATTACTTATATGTGGTTCTTATTTAAAGGAAAAATCCTCCATTAGTTCCAAGGATAAAATTTTATACCAAAGATTAGTGCCTAGGAAATAAAAAAGTTACTTTTTACTCAAGACCCACAAACTCTAAAAGAAAGTTTGGAATAGTCAATGTTTTAGAGTCTCAGTGAATTCCTCAAAGTAAATCTTGTAGTTTTCTTATCAGTAACAGGAAACAATGACATTTAAAATAAAAGTAAAGCCCTGATTTGAGGAAGAGAAAACTGAGGGAAGAAACTTGACCCATTTAATTTCTTCCCTCAAATTTAAATTGTATGTAAATTGAAATGTTCACTATTTCATTCTGTTCTGAGAGCTCCCTCAATTGGCAATGTGAACTCAAGCACAATATGCATACCATTGTTAGGGAGTATCTGAATTAATGGGGCAGAGAGATGTTATAACTAAATTAAAATGAGAGGCAGACTGGCCTGAGGCAGGGGGCAAAGGAGAGGAAGGCTCAAGGGGAAACGCAAATCAATTTGATAGCACTGAATTCTGATTAGAGAATCTGGGACCAATGCCTCCAGGCGCCTTGCAGAATACTTCTCTACCAGTGTGGTCCTCAAGTTATTAGATGTCATTCTTTAAACTCCATCCCCATAAATAACAGCATTGTGCTGAGCCGCATGCATAATTCAGTGCCAAAGAAAGATTCCATTATGGGGAGGTACTGATCCACGGAATGACAATAATACCTAGCAAAACAGTAACCATAATGGCTCACTATTATATGGTTGCCACAGGACACCCAGGAAAGAGCTATATTGAAATGATAAGCAACAACTCCAGCAGCTCATTTTCTAGGGAGATTCTGTGTTTTCCTATGATGTATTTGGGGTATCACCTAAACACTGCACTGGAATAGAAAAAGAGTCTGACAGGCAAATTCTCCTGCCTGAGCTAGGGCTGAACAATGGATTGTGAGAGAGGACACAGCACCCTTACCGTAACTCCTTCAGCTTCCTCATACATAGCCAATAGGAACTATCACATATCCAGTAGAGCAGTAGTTCTCAATCTGTGGGTCGCAACCCCTTTGAGGGTCCAATGGGGTCGCCTAAGACCATAGGAAAACACATATTTCTAATGGTCTTAGGACGCAGATATGCCCACATATGAAGTATTAAAGGGTTGCAGCATTAGGAAGGTTGAGAACCACTGCAATAGAGAAACATTTATGCATGACCAAAAGTAAAAATGGATATAACCTTTAAAGGAGAGGATAGATGATAGACAGAATTCAACTTGCCAGTAAATATAAATAATTGCAGTCACTAATGGTATTATAAATAGAATAATGCAGTACTAAAATATAAGACTTGACTAATGGTTTGCATAGAAAATGATTAGAAATATCATCTCTCAAATAGTACAAATAGTATTGAGACAATAGAGTCTTGGTAAAATTCTTTGAGTTTTCACTCTTAGTCTTCTCCATCTCTTTCTTCTCTTCAGTTCAGGGCACAGGTGATTCCCTATCTTTATGGTGGTTGTTTTAAAGTTGTTTCAGTCACATTCAACTCTTCATTAACCCATGTGGGATTTTCTTGGCAAAGATATTGGAGTAGTTAGCCATTTCTTTTTCCAGCTCATTTCACAGTTGAGAAAACTGAGGCAAAATAAAGTTAAGTCACTTGCCCAGGATCACATAGCTAATGAATATCTGAGCCTGGATTGAAACTCACAACTTCCTGACTCGAAGCTTGGCCTTCTATCCACTCTGCCAACTAGTAGCTGCAATACTTCAATATTTGTCAAATACATTTGTGTTTATATACACACATAAACATACATACATACATATATGTGTGTATATATACACATGTGTATATATATGTACACATGCATAGTAGCACAACACGCAAACACATTACATATATGTACACATGCATTCATGTGATTGTTTTTGTAAATATACAGGTATATATGTACATGTGTTTTTTAATATACACGTAATTTTGTTGCTAGTAATCAAGGGCATTGTTGAGGATGAAAATAATTGACTCACCCAAAACAAAAGACTAAATGGCCCTGGAAAAGTGAAGTAAGAAATTGGGATAACTTGACTTGATAGAGTCTTTACTATATTGACTAGGTATGGCTCAAGAACTGACTCACAAAAGAATTGTTATAACCCCAAGGCTATTCAGTGTCTCACAAATGAAGAAGGGCTCTGAGATAAACTTAGCAAGTGACGTCTTCAGAGATAGAGAGGTGTTATTTCCAGGACATAAACTTCTAAGATATGGATATGTGGGAAAGTATGCACCTGTACATGTGGCATAGATTGTGAGAGGCAGAATTAAAATACATATATATATATATACATATATATATACACACACTTTGTTTATTCTATTTTATTAAGTAGCTTTTGTTTTTCCTTCATGTGTGCTATGATTTGGATTGATAATAAACAAGTAAACAAACAAACCAATAAATAAATAAACAAATTATTCTCAATTGGGAGAAAGACATGTGAGTTGCATGTTTACAGAAATGACTGATTTTTTTAAAAATCCTTTAATCTGTGGATAGTTTTCATGGGACCATATAGCATGTCCTGAACATTACTATTTTTATAATTTCTATTGTATTCATTTGACTCCAATCAAATGAACTATTGATTTTATTCAATAAGTACTAAACTGTCCATTCAACTACACACCTAGTTTGCAAATGGTTGGTTAAAAATTAGTTGTCAGGGGGCAGCTAGGTGGCGTAGTGAATAGAGCACTGACCCCGGAGTTGGGAGGATGTGAGTTCAAATCCGGCCTCAGACACTTGACACAAAAACTAGCTGTGTGACTTTGGGCAAGTCACTTAACCCCAATTGCCCTCCAAAAAAAAAAGCAAAATATTAGTTGTCAGTTAGTGTTGGTAAGTTCAATAAAAAATAATCAAAGGAATTTCTGTGTGTTGCTGTCCCATAGTCACTTCTCAGAGTTATTCATAGTTGTTGCTTCTAATTCTCTGATGGAATTTTCAAAAGTAATATTGCCTATTGAAATCAAGAAAAAAAACCAGAGCCAAAGGAATAAAATCAGGAAATCTACATCATAAAATTGAGTTTTATGTAAACAATACTTTACTACATGTATATTTGGTGAAGCAAATCCAATATCTTTGAAATTGACTCTGACAAAGCAAGGTTGCTCAATATAAGGCCATTAAATTAGTACAGGGCCAGACAGCTTAAACATAACAAAGCAGGAATAAATTACAAAGAACAAATCTGTTAAAATGATACCAGAAAGAATTTAGCCAATGGCAAGTGCAAATCAAATCTGACCTCTGAGACCTCTATAGAGCAAATGAAAAAAGACTCAATGTGATCTTTTTAAGTAGTATAATCCCTGAAATGAGACAAACAGGAGCAATTAAAATAAATATACTGTGGTGTTCAGAACTTTATTTTTTTTTCAATATTTCCAATTACATATTCTAGCATTATAACCAGAAGCAATGGATCAGTGTGCTATCACGGATTATAAAGTAGGATGACCTAAAAACAAAATATTAAATAGATCTATGGAAATAAAGATTCTGACCTCCAAAACATTTGCCATTTTTTGTCATTCTATACATAGACAACAATTAAATTACCTTTGTGATGACATTTGAAAACCTTCTAAGAAGTGAGGAAATGCTAACAGTAATAGACTTTGGGGTGGCTAGGTGGCACAGTCAATAGAGCACCAGCCCTGGAGTCAGGAGGACCAGAGCTCAAATCCAGCCTCAGACACTAACCACTTATTAGCCATGGGACCTTGGGTAAGTCACTTAACCCCAACTGCCCTGTCTTCTCCCTCCAAAAAGCAAAACAAACAAAAAAAACCCCAAAACAAAAACAAAAACAGACTTTTACCACTCTAAGTGATTTAGGTTTCATCATGTCAAATTTCATCATTAAACAAAAAGGAGACTAAGGCCAAAATAAGTTTTAAAAAAAGGGGAAAGTGGAGTGACTTGACCAAGGTCACATGGCTGTTTTATAGAAGAGCCCAAACCAGGAAAAAACAAAACAAAATAAAACATTCTTCTGAATTCTGTTCCAATGAACATGAAACTACATGTTTATTTTGGGATTTACTTTCTTTCCATATATTTTCAGTCAGTGAATTAGCTTTTACTAATTGCCTAATATCAAGAACTAAGTATACAAAGTAAAGCAAAAAATAATAATAATAAAGAAGAACAGGAAAAACCAAAAGGCGTACTCTCAAGGAACGCACAGTCTGATGGAGGAGAAAGCATGCAAATAACTACCAACAAAGAAAATATATAGAAGATAAATTGAGGAAGTCTTGGTGGGAAGACTGAGTACTGGGGAAGGCTGCTTGCAGATCATAGAACTTTGGTTGAGTATTAAGGGAAGACAAAGAATTTAGGAGGTAGAGATAAGGAGGGTGAGTGTTCCAGGAATATGGAATGACCAGTAAAAATGCAATTAACTGTTAGAATGAGAGTATTGTATAATCAGCATCAAGGAGACCTCTGTCACTCTTTCACAAGTTGTGTGAAGAGAAGGTATAAGAAGACTGAAAAAGGAAAAAGGATCTAGGCTATCAAGGCCTTTAAAAGCCAAACAAATAATTTTATATTTGAGCTTACAGGTAACAGAAAGCCACCGAAGCTAATTAAATATATATATATATATATTTGTGGAGGTGAGGGGTGGCAGTGCTGACATGGTCAGACTTAAGCTTTTGGGAGACCAATTTCACAGTAAACTGTAGACTAGAGTAACGAGAAGCTTGAGACAGGGAAACTACCAGGAGACTTTTGGAAAAGTCCAGATACCGGGTAATAAAGGAATATATCTGCCTTGTGTTATTGTCAGAGGAAAGAATGAATATATTGGAGGACTTGACAAATGATTAATTATGGGATGTGAGAGTGATGAGTTGAGGATGATACCTAGTCTAGATGACTGGGAGGATAATGGTATCCACATTAATTGAGAATTAGGAAGACTGGAATTCTCTCATCTGAAGAGAGACCTCTTTTGCTCTGATGACCACTATCGGCTTTCATAATGTATTTGACTCTCGGGGCATTAAGGCAAATGTTTAGACTATGTGGTTGTCTTGGAGATGGTGGTTACTTTGGATGAAGCAATAAACTTAACTGCTCTCTAAGGACTACTGCAATTCTTCCTTCCCCCACCCATTCCAGATTTTGGAAACACTACTCTTCGGTGCTAGAAAATGTGTGAATTAGAGGTAAGGGTCACATTTTCTCATCTCTTTCAGGATCTTGATTCCCAGATCATTAATGTCCAGTCTATCCTGAGTCACCTCCTCATTCCCCAAAATCAACAAATATGTCCATGTCTCCTCTATTTGACTCCAATATTCCTCAAGCTTTCACTCTTTTACTCATCTTTTTTTCACAGCACAATTCTGAGGACTGTCTATGCTCATTGTTTCCATCTATGAAGCTTCTGATTACTACTGAAGAATTTGCTTTCTGAACCCCAGCTTTATTACCTGCCTGAAACTGTCCCCTGTAAGATTTTCCACAATCTTTCATCTCTTAAATAAAATGAGCTTTTTCAGTCTTCTGTAACTTCTTTGTAGCTTTTGCCATTTGATGACTTAGATAGACGCTGCTGAACCTGATCAGTTTTCCTGAATTCTTTCCCCTTCCTTGGTTTCCATGACACTACACTCTGTTTTATTTCCTTCTATTCTTTCTCAGATCATTGTAGTGTAAGAATAGGATACCGGGTCCTAGGTGTCAGAAAGACCAGAGACCAATGAGGAAAGCCAATGACAATAAAAAGAGGTTGACTTGCTTGTTAGTTTTTGTAAATGATGGAGTAAGTGATGTTCAAAGAAGGGAACACCTGAATATACTACAGCCTCATGTACTGGAAAATCAAAACAACAACAAAAACAACAACAACAAAAATGGTAGAAGTTATTGTGGCCATTGCCAGTGATGTTTGAATGATTGTGGAGGAAAAAGAAATGGAAAAAGGGAAGTATTCTCTTGATTATTCTTTTTTTATTTATTTTTTATTTATTTTCTTGTTTACATTATTCATTTTCATTACAGTTTTGAATTGCACATTTTAGCCCCTTCTTGCCCCTGCCCCAACCCTAAAACAGCAATCCCAGTGTAAAGCCCCTCCCCTGCTCTGCTCTCTTATTTTCTGGTAGGGCAGGGAGGGTCTCCCTATCCCAGCCCCTGTATATCTTAATTCCTAGTTGCAGGTATTGGAGA
>CM053596.1:223072668-223112412 GCA_028646575.1 Pseudocheirus occidentalis | reverse complement strand
CCAATTTTTCCTCCACTTCTCTTATTTGGTTTTCAAAGTCCTTTTTCAGTTGATATATAGCTTCTAGGCATTCTTCAATTGTCTTGGAAGCATTTGGTGTGGGAGTTCTGAGTTCTGGGCTCTCTTCTTCCTGTTCCATGCTTTGACCCTTTTTATCCACAAAAAAAGGATTCTAGAGTTTGATTGGTGTTTTTATTTTGCTTCCTTTTCCTCATGTTGGTCAGTCAATTAATTGCTTGCTTTTTTAGGTCTGTGAAACTCTGCTTCCGGGGGGGAAGCTCTGTTCCAAATTGCTGGGGTTTTCCCAACTGCTGGAGCTATTAGGGGGGTGTTGCAAGTCCCCCCAGCTTTGGCTTGCTGAAAGTGCACCCCTGGACCTCCACCCAAGACCACAATCTGTATCCAGGCTGCTCAACACAAGAGCACTTGGACCTGATCAATCGATTCAGACCCCCTGCGGAGTCTCCAGGCCATGGGCTCTGAAGCAGCCTGGTTGGGGCCGCCTCCGGTTCCAGCAGTTCCCTTCCCCCACTGCTTCCTTGCGCCAGGGGCAGATTGGCCGAACTGCTTTACCACCCCCAAATTAATTTTCAAAGTTTCATTTTCACTAACCATGATGATTTGTAGAACCCTTAGGCAGGTACTTTAGATTTTCTTTGAAGTAGACTCAAGCTGCGGCTTGGGAGGCTCCGCTCCTCATGGCCACCCTTGGGCCTTGCCTGGCTACAGCTGCGGTTTTGGGCTGGCCAGGTCTCTGCTCCGCTGAGGTTCGAGCTGCGCCTCTCCTGTCTGTTCCTCATGCCTTGGCAGATATGAAGGTGCTAGAGGCTGTAGAACCTTTGCATACTGGCTGCGGGGCTGGGCTCAGCTCAGCCCAGCTCCTTCCCACCATACCAGGCCTGGCCATGGTCTCGGCTTCAGGCTGTTTCAGTCTCTGTTCCTGGCCTCTGCAGTGAGCCCCTGCTGCTGAGCTAACTTCAGCGAGAGATGTGTTCTCTGTATTTTTGTGAGTCTGAGAGTCCTAGACTTTATCTGGGCTCATAATTTTCTGGGTGTTTAGGGTGGCGGTGTGGGAACTGCGGGACCTTGCTGCTTCTACACCGCCATCTTGGCTCCACCCCCCTCTCTTGATTATTCTTAAGGAAATGCAATACCATTTATGGCTATGTGCCAGTCAGCTTGTCTTTCATTCCTGGAAATATTCTAGAATATTATATTTAAGGGACACTTAAAGTCCCAAAACAGAAGTAGTAATTTTTTAAGAAAAGAAGCAGGATGACTTTCAGGAAGTACTACTAATGCCCAATACAACTTTCCTTTTCTATTTTTTAAAAATAGGGGTAACTACACTGGTAGATCACGGAAATGATCTAGACAGTTTACCAAGATTTTAGTCAAACCATTGATCCAAATCCCATGCAATTCTTATGGAAAAGATGAAATGATGCTAGCTAGATAATACATAGCATAATTAGATGGGTTTGTACAATAATAATGAAATGACTAAAAACAGAGATTAAAGGGGGCATGTCAAGTTTAATGACAGCTTCCAACAAAATGGTAAAATAGTGATGATTTTCATTGTGACATGTAGCTGTATCTACATCTATATCTATTGATTGATCTATTTAGTTACTGGTAAAAATAGATTACTCATCAAATTTATCAAAGTAATAATCCAGGAAAGCTGTTGTTTTAAACATTTTCTATTTCTGATTTGTTATTTTTATTTGTCCTCTGTTCTCTAAGAGGACTATGACATTAGAAAGTAATGTCTTGACTTGCAAGTAAATTGGAATTAAGTGAAGAAGGGCTGTGAAAATTCACCAGCCTCACACTCTCTTCCTCTGTAGTCATCTGGGACCAGTGGCAAGATGGAGACCAGAAAGATTGGACATGGCTCCAGATGCAGTGTGAGACCTTGGTATTTCTGAACTAAAGTCTTTCCCAAGTTTCAGTTTGTCTGAGGCAACACCCCATGAATGATTAATGTTAGGTAAGAAATGAGACAACAAGAGCCTCATTTTTCTACTCAAAAACATGTTTAAGATAGTACAAACCAAAAGTAAAGTGGACTGCCTCAACTTCTCTATCCCCTTCTCCAAAAAAAAAGAAATCAATTTGGGAGGGGAAGACTGTCAGGGTTTCTGACTAGAACAGAAACAACTGCCATTAGCAGTCACTCTGGGTCAACAAAAGCCAAACAATATTTTTTTTCCTGATATTAAATGTAAATTTGCCTTACCACCCTTCCCCAGCACATTCTTGTTGTTTTTAGTCCTATGCTCTACAAATAAAGCAAATCTAATTCCTCTTCTAGATAAAGGCCTTGAGATATTTAAAGAAAATTAACTTGACCATCCCCACCCTACTACCAAGTTTTCCTTTCCTGCATCTAAACATCCTTTACTTCATTGACTTTTCATATGTCATAGTCTCAAGGGAATTCATTGTTCTGCTAGACCTCTCCTGGACATTTTCTAGTTTATTAATCACCTTCCTAAATAGCATCAATAAAAACTGAGTATGATACCTGAGATGTGCCCTGATGTAGATAGAATAGAGCCAGGAATAATTGCCTAATAATTACTGGCAACTAAACTTTTGATGCAAAGACTGTATCAGTTTTCTTGCATACTATATCATGACTTTTAATTCAAATGGAAGTAATACTTTGCTAAACCTCTGGAAATTTTTCCTTCTTAACCATGTCATCCCCCATTTTATATTTGAAAGGTCAATACAGACAATAGATTTATTCTTGTTAAACCGCATATTCTTAGATTTGTCTTAGTGGCCCATTTACCAGTAATTTGTTAGGCCCTAATTCCCTCATCCAATATATTTGTCATACTTTGAAGAATGCAAATGAATCAATATTGCTTACTATATTAAGCTTAAACTTAGAATTTTACTTATTACAGAATATACACATACAAATATACGTTTATGTTTTCTTTCTTTTAGGATCACTGTGTATCAATAATTTATGCCAACCCCCCCCCCCATCTGAGTTTGCCTTTAACATGCAGAATATCAAGAAGAGAAAATGAAAACAAAACATAAACAGCTCTGCAAAGCCTTTGATTTGTCACTTGAAAGAATAACCCAAAAGAGTTCCCATGACACTACCCTGATAATTGACATGTGTCCTGTGTTAATTGCTCTTTGTTTTTACTTTTACCCATTAAACCTGCCAAGTATGCTTCTTCCCTCTTTTTTCCACTGATAACTTCAAAAATAATATGTTTATCTGGGTCAGATGAGTCTATATCACCTGGCATCATACATAAGATGTTGCATATCCAGCTTGGTAGCTAAACTTAAGTATTAGGTAAGTTAGAGGATATTTGAATCTTGTATTTTCACACCCACTTCTTCCCGCTTCCCCCCAAAAAAGCTGAAGTAACAAATAATATCATGTTCTCTGCCAATCCTATCCTGGAATCCCAGGAAAGGAAGGAATATCTCCACTGTATGTCAGAAAACATGTTTCCTAAGCAAAGAGATACAGCTGGACAATGATCTTTGAAGCTGCCCTACTGAGGAAATGTCATACCATCATTTCCAACCAGATGCAGATTTAGTGGTTTGTAGCATCCCACTCCTATCTCTAGCTATCTGTAAAGAATTTCTTTTAATAAATTGTTGTACATTTAAATCTTGTGTGGGGATTCCTTTTCCCTTCCCTAGTGGAGATATTTGAGATACTAAATAATCA
This sequence comes from Pseudocheirus occidentalis, assembly GCA_028646575.1. NCBI lineage: Eukaryota > Metazoa > Chordata > Mammalia > Diprotodontia > Pseudocheiridae > Pseudocheirus > Pseudocheirus occidentalis. The sequence continues at coordinate 223,108,691 of CM053596.1, read as the reverse complement.
CTTATTTGAAGAGAAAAATACATCCAAATGAAGATATGGAAGGAAATGTATTCTAAAAACTCATTTTAAAACTCTCAAAACTCAAGGAAATTGTCAAGAACTTCCAGTTGCCACACTAAATGACCCTAATTCATGCATATCTGTAAGGTCATAGGGGAAAACCAATTATAACAATAATAAAAACATTGTTTTTCTTTAGGTTTAGCATTAAGAAGTCTTTGGCTAATAACAACATTTGTAAAGTAAAATCCATTTATTGTATCTCAAAACTTGGTAGTAGTTGGGAAAAATACTGATCTTAGAAAGCATTCATTTTGGGGTGGCTAAGTGGTGCTGTGAATAGAACACAGGTCCTGGAGTCAAGAGGATGTGAGTTAAAATTCAGCCTCAGACACTTGACACACTTACTAGCCATGTGACTTTAGGCAAGTCACTTAACCCCATTTGCTCTCAAAAAAAAGAAAAAAAAGAAATCATTCATTTCTTCTGAGATGAAATGTACAAATCTCAATTGGAATCAAAGTATGGTAAACCAACCAAAAAACCCAAATGGCTTGATATCAAGTTTTTATTATTCCAAAATCTAAGGGTTTGTGAAAGTAGTAGCATAGCACTTATTGGATATGTAAGTCAGGTAGGCAGCTCCCAGCTCCTAATCCAGCTGCACACATCAAGCTTAGCAGAGCCACAACAACATTCATATGCATTGCTTGCACCATCATTAATTCGTTTTCTGCCTGTGAAATCAACACAAACCAAAAAAACAGATTGGACATGTAAGTCAAAATGCCAAAACTGGATAAGAAGGCAAGATACAAGAAGTTCTCAAAGAGGTCGCTATTTCTATGTCTCAACTTGTCTCTTCAAATACCTTTATTTTTGATAACATTGATTGTTATCCATTCACAACCTGATATAACATACTAATATGGCCATGGGAAAGGTACAGTATGACCATTATTGACTCATTGATGGAAATCAGGTCATGAATTTAGATGCCATCCCTTCTTTTATAAGGCCCCTCTAGAATTTAACGTTGAGCACACTTTGTTTCATGGCCCACCTGATACTTAGTACCTTGTGTACCCTTTGACAAATTCCAACCTGTGTGAGTCCAGCTTCCTCAAGTGTAAAATGTGGATTATCCAAGATAACTACTGGAGTTCTTTTCCACTTTAAATGTATAATCCTATTACTTGAGTGGAATGGCATTGGTGAAAGGCTTACAAAAAGTCTGGGGCTTGCTCTCTGTGTCCTTATCTTACCCCACTATCTGCTGTAAAGCCAAGCATGAGAGGCTGTCTTGAGGACTGCTGCTATGGATAGCTCTAAGGTTCTGAACACATAGTATAGTGAACTCTTTATTTATTCAGCAATAAACTAAAGCAAAACATTTACAGAAACCAAAGTACAATATTCACAGGAATATAACATAACAACTTATTACTCAAGAGGCCACATATCATTAAACAAAAAATATCATTCAGTAAGTCACAGTCTCACTACATCAATATAAAGTACCTATCTAAAGTCTTCTTTCATCTTGATTGGAGACTGGCTTCCTGTCATCCTTAACTCAAATCATCCTTAACAAGTATAAACTGCAAAGTACAAAGGTTTCCTACCCCTAGGTCTCACATTTCGTAAGCCAGCACTAAGTACACAAGTAAAGATCCTTTCATCTTGACTCAAAACTGACTTCCAAACTCCATGACTTCTCTTCCATGCTCCCATCTCTTGCCTGAATTCACCCATAGGTATACAACTCTCAGCAACTGGTCCAGTTCTTGGTCCAGCCCCTGAACCAGCTTCACACATCAAGCTAAGCAGAGCTACTACAACATTCATTCACATTGCTGGCACCATCATCAATTCACTTTCTGCCTGTGAAATCAACACAGACCCACAAACAGGGTCTGTGTCCGAGAAATCAACACAAATCATCAGTAAAGTCCCAGGACCTTTGAAAATATCAGTAAATGGGTATCTTGCTACACAGGAGAGTAGGGGGGATGAGGGCCAGAAGTGGGATGATGGAGGGGAGGGCAGGGTTGCTGGAAGTAGACACTTCTGTAAAGGGACAGTGACAGGGTAGAGAATAGAAAAAGGATGGGGGTGGGATAGGAAGGAGGGACATATAATCAGTCTCTCACAATATGTCCACTGTGGAGATATTCTGTATAATTACACATGTACATCCTGTATTGAATTGCTTGTCCTTCCAGTGGGGATGGATGACTAGGGAGGAAGGGAAAGAATCTAGAATTTAAAGTTCTATAATCAAATGTTAAAACTATATATGTATAAAGATCATTATCAATATTAACTACATGCAATTTGGAATTAAGATATACAGGCACTGGAGTAGGGAGACCCATCCTGCCCTACGAAAAAGTTAGAGGGGCTGCTGGGGAGGCCATAGGAGGGATTAGGGGAGGGATTGCTGTTTTGGGGTGGGGTGTTGGGGAAAGATGGGAGGAAAAATTGTAACTCAAAATCCTGTGAAAATGAGTGATATAAAGAAGAAAGTAAATAAATATATTTTTTAAAAATGTAAATATCTGTAAAACCATCCTTTAGGACTTCTGTAAACAGAAAGCCACAAAGCCCTCTTTCAGGGCTTCTGAAATAGCAGTAAGGTCCCAGGGCTTCTGTACCTACAGCAACATCCTCTATCAACAGACAGATCTAACAAAGGAACATCAACAAAGACAAAGAGCAGGCACCACAGCCATCCTTCTTCCCAGTTCTGCTTGGTCCTAGCTGTGTTTGAGCTTTTATACAATCAGCTCCTTCCTGTTCCCGCCCACCTCTTACATCCTTCCTGTTCTGGTCTTTGACAAGTTCCACCCACTGCGGGCTTCACAGGTTCTATTTCTAACAAACTCAATATAATCACAGACAAGTCTCAAAAGCACTTGAAGAGGTGAAACAAGGAGTTAAGTGCATGAACAACTAATAGAAAGAACTAAGTACTTCTTTTCTTTCCATTACACCTCCTGGGTTAAGATTAACTTTAATTGACCTAGTTAAGTTTTAGTGGTTTCAAAACTTATACTCAATTGAAGATCTTATCAGGTTTATTGATGTGCTAGGTGTCCATAACAGGTTTTAATGACAGTGCAATTGCCAGAAAATTGTGATCCCTAGGAATAAAATTGAACCTCTTGTTTTGTTTTTGCACAGATAAGGGAGAAAAAGGAAGGGAAGGAAGAAAGGGGGAAAAAAGAGGGAGGAGAAAGAAGGAAGAATGGAAAGAAGGACAGAAAGAAGAAAAGAAGGAATAAGGGGAAAGAGAGAAGGGGGAAAAACATGAAAAATATGGAGTATCTGGAAAAATGGACAAACAGACACTAAAATGTTAGTTTTGCTAAATGCAAGCATAGTGTACTGGAAGAAGGGGTAGTCTTGAAGTCAGGAAAACCTGGATTTAAGTCCTGCCTTTGACACCAAATACTGGTTATGACACCTTGTGGAAGTCACTTAACCTCTCAGTGCTCTAGGCAATTCTAAAAGTTGTTTGCAGAGGAGCCAGTCTGCATTGGTAATGGAAGTTTCTTCATACTAAAATTCTCCTCATTAATGAAATCACAAGTTCAGTCTCTATGCCCATCCTTTAGTATATAATGCAGATTTACTTTTTGGTTTCTTTATGTCAGAGCCTAACTTGTTCTAATCTAATCTATTATCTTTCAGCTTTATTCTGTAATCCTTTGAGTCAATCTAATTTTCTATACATTGGGTTGGATTACACTTTAACATTTTAGAATGAAATATCCCAGTGAGTAAGACTATCGTCATTTTAAATGTGCACAGAGAGCCCAGCATGGAACATGCAAAATGAGAGAGATTAATGAATACTAGCTAATGATGAAGTGACAGATAAATGGCTTAAAATAAGTCTACTTTCTCCAATACTTCTCAAGCAACAATAGAAATAATAGGAAAGCAAGTTGCAATATTTATTAATTTTTTAAAATTTGTCTTTGGAATTCTAAAGTATTGATTTTAAGAGTAAAAATAATACAGAGCATGCTAGAATTGAAGCATTGCAAGAGGGCTCAGATATCAGCAATATGATCCCAATCTGTATCTGAACAGAAATTTCCTCTAAAAGGTCACTGAAATGTTTTCTTCTATGTTTTCAATGCACAGAAGATAACCAAATAAAATTCAGAATGCAATCAGGATAGTTTAGGAAGCAATATCTAAAATTTAGCATATACTTTGGGAAAAAAGCTTGACAGGCACTTCCCACATATAACAAATATTTATAGCAGCACTTTTTTTGTAGTAGTAAAATTAGAAACAAAGTAAATAATCATGGGCAATGGCTAATCAAAATATGGTTTATGAATTTAATGGAATATTGATGGGCTATTAAGATATACATATAACAAATATGGAGAACTATGGAAAGACTTGCTGAAACTGATGCAAAGTGAAGTAAGGAGAACTAAGGAAACATTATATACAATGACAACAATGACATTAAAGGAAAGAACAACCACAAAACAACCCAAGATTAATTGATTTCACAAAATTTCAAAGGACAAGTTTAGCCCCAAATAATACATATGAATAAAATAACACTTTCCACACTTCTAACAAAGTATGCTCAAAAAGGCTCTTAAGGGGGTTGCCATATTAGAACTGTGCATGACCAGAAAAGGCTATGCTCTAATACAGCTAGAATTAGAAAGAGCTTTGCAATCCATGTAATTCAGCTCCCCATTTTACAGATGACGATTCTGAGCTCCAGTGAGGCAAAGTAAATTCCTTTACAATAGTAAGAGATAAGAAGAACATGAACATATCCAATTTCCAGTACCCCACCTGGATTTATATCCCCAGTTAACCATCTTCTTCCATAGCATCTTTACTAGAGAAATCATTCTTCTTGATTTAACAAGCAAAAAGAATGAAAGCTCAGTACTTCTTTCTTGTCCCTGTCATCTATTTCCATCATTCCACACTACCTGAGAGGCATCAGTTATATCTCTCCTTTGATCTTCTTCTTATCCCCCAAAAAGTTTTTTTTAGTCACTTGTTGACAAATTATGATAATACACATATACATGTGTGTATATATGTAAATGTAAAAACATTATTTATAATTTACATTATATATTTAAAATTATTAATGAGAATAAACAGAAATGTAGTATTCCTCCAAGTTCAGGGGGTGTATCAGATTGGACATTGCTTTCAATTTCTTATCTGCCGTAAAGTATTAGACCTTCAATCTTTATCATGATTTCTAACATTTATATTCTAGTAATCAATTTCCACCTCATCATGAGTTTTATAATAAAAATTCCATTAATTATTTCTTCCAACTTGTGAAGAATTAAATTATTAATGAGTAAACTTTAAAAAATCAGCTATTCTTCATTAGTGGGAGAGGAAGAAAAATAGACAAGGATAGACAGAACAATGGAGACAGCCAGAGACAGAGAAGATATCTATATAACATCTCTTATGGTTCCCCATTCCTCCACCCTCTCAGCTGAAAGTATTTGTTGCATATTTAAGAATATTTGTTTTACTCAATGTTTTACTGAAAAATAAATAAGGTTGTTTGCCATGAGATCCTTCTTCTTCCCTCTTCTTCATGTCATATCAAAACAGATGTCTTCTGTCACTATCTCCTCCTTCACCCCTGTCTCACATGGTGGAGTGACTTCTTACCAAAGTTCTCTTCTCTACTCACTCAATCTAATTGAATCCCTTCTTTTCCAACAGACTGTCTTTCATGTTACTCCCATACTTTTACTTATTTTCAATTTGTCACTGCCTACTAATTCATTCCCTGCTGCCTATAAACATGCCCATGAAGCCCTCATCTTAAAAAAAACCTTTTCTTTATTCTTCTATCCCTACTATTGTCCTATATTTCTTCTGCAATTTATAGCTAAATTCTTCAAAAAGACATTTTACAATAGGTAACTCCACTTTCTATCCTCTCACTCTCTTGTTATTACCTTATAATTCATCTTTTTTACATCATCGTTCCACCAAAATCAGTTCCTCCAAAATTATTAAGATGCCTTTCATTGCAAAAGCCAATGGCCTTTTCTCAATCATCATTTTCTTTTATCTCTTTTAATTTTAGTGGGAGGTGAAGATCATCTCTGTCCATTAATAGACCTCATGTTGAACCCAATAAGAAAAGTTTGATAAGGAGAGACTTGCTTTTCAGGAAGGCCCACATTTGTGTTACTTTGTAATTAGGCAATGGATCAGGAGGACTGTGATGGGTAAAATAACTGAAGTTGGATATGACCTCTCAGTCTAAATCCAGTGTTCCTTAATCTGAATCATGTTACCTCTAATCTATCCTTATGACCTGCTCTTTAATGCTTCTGCAGATGTTTTATTTGCATATCAGACACATATATGACTAATTGAAATGATTTCTTAATGATTGACTAAAGTGCTTATCATTCATGTGTATTTTTGGCATTGTGACACAGACTTTAAGAAAGGATTATTAACAAAGTTGTATCTGATTTCTTGTTCTTTGTTGTTGTCCTTCATGCTTGAAGACAAAAAGGACATCACTATGTTGGAGTCAAGGTAGAGCATGTCTGACTGAGGCTAATCAGACCACTACTACAGATCAGGCACAAATAATCTGTATGAAAATTTGGAGTGAAGATGTCTCTAAATTTGTTCTTCTCAAATATCTTTTGAGCTACTACAATTTCTCTTTGCTCATAGAGCACAGTACCTACTTTGATGCAGGCACACCATACTGTGAACTCCTGTACCAGTGACTTCCATGTCTCCAAGTCAATTCCAAAGTTCTTCAGAGAGAACTTGAGAATGTCCTTGTATCCCTTTTTCTGATCTCCATGTGAGTGATTGCCTTGTGTGAGTTTTCCGTGAGATGGTCTTTTGGGCAAATGTAAGTTTAGCATTTGAACAATCTGCCAGCCCATCAAAGTTGCACTGTTTTCAGTAGAGTCTAAATGCTTGGCAGTTCAGCTTTAGAGAAGACCTCAGTGTCTGTAGCCTCCTTGCCAGTTGATATTTGGAATCTTTCTATGACAAATCAAATGGAAATGAATCTGTTTTCCTGGCATGACATTCGTAAATTCTAGGTTTCATAGGCATACAACAATGAGGTCAGCACAATGACTCTGGAGACTTTCAGTTTGGTAGGCAATCTAATTGGTCTGATCAGCCACAATCAGACATATTGTAACTTGACTCTAGTATTATGATGCCCTTTTGGTCCTCTTTGAAAATGAAGGACAACTCCTAACCCAATATCTCTTCTCTCCCACACTTTTTTTAAAATTCCCAAACATTGAGTGCTGGCTATGTGCACAAGAATCTCATCATCTTTGTGTACATCCCTGGAAAGTATATTTCCAAGGTAAGTGAAGTCATTCACAATATTCTAACTTTGATATAACCAAATAGTTCCAAGTTTAGGTGATGCATCACTGGCTGGTGGAGAAACTGTTTTGGTATTGTCAGGCTCAAATTAGCACAAATGGCAGAGAACTGATCCTCACTTTATTGGATCTCAGGCTCAGACACTGCATTAAGCACACAATCATCTGTAAACAAAATGACATGCATCAATTTTGCCTCCACTTAAGTCCTGACTTGTAATCTCTTCAGGTTAACTAATTTACTATCTATGGGGGTAGCTGACCTTGATGTCATTTTCATCCACCACAAAGGCGTCCAACAACATTGATAAAAACATTATGATAAAAACTATTGGAATAAACACAAAGCCTTGCTTTATTCCATGGATGAAAGGGAGAGTAGGAGAGCATTGTCCATTATCCTGAACCCACATAAACATATCATAATGAAAGTGGTGCACATTATCCATGAACATCTCTGGGCAACCAAATTTTTCAGCAATCTTCCACAGGCACTCCTGACTTGCAGTATCAAAACCTTTGGTCAGATCAGTGAACATTGTATTCAGAACTCTGTTCTGCTCCTGGCATTTTTCCTGGCATTGTCAGGCAGCAAACACCATGTCAATCATTCCTCAGTCTTTTCTGAAACCACACTAATTCTCAGATAGATGACCAACTTCCAGGCAAAGGGTCAGCTTATTAAGTAGGAATCTGTAAAGGATCTTGCCAGCAATAACAAAGAGAGGATCTCTCCCCCATATCCCATGTTTGTAATAGGACAACCTACCTATTTCTTTTTTTTTATACAGATGGACATGAGAGGCATTCTTAATCTCCTGGGGATAGCCTCCTCTTTCCATTCAGCCTGGAAGATTTTAGTTGACTTTCGTATTAATAGTGGATCCCTTGTCTTATCAATCTTTTACATCTCAGTTGGACTAAAATCAGACACTTTGCCATACCCAAAGGGCCTAATAACATCCAAAAATCTCTCTTAAGTTGGAACTTCAGCTAGAGAAGGATTGATTTCAAGCTAAGGTAGATGGTCAATGGCTTTAACAATTGTTAATGATAGTCTGTTGAGAATACTATGGAAGTGGTCAGCCCTTATCATATCATATCCTTTTCAGGGTCACGTCCTTACCACTATTCATTCAATATGGCTCCATCAGTATTGAATAGCTGAAATGCACCATAGGTCTTTGGCATGTAAATAGCCTTCAGGGCATCCTAAAATCCCTTTGGATTGTTAACATTACACAGTCAGACACTGGGTTCTTACTGAGCCAAGAATGTTGCATCTCTCTAAATTTCAGGTGCATTTTACTTTTGACAGGGTTAAACTCTGCCTTCTTAAAGATGGATTACCTATCCTGCTGGGAAACCTTCATTTTCTTTTAGTAGCTTCTGAATATCTCCATCATTTTCTTCAAACTAGTCTTGATGTTTGTGAGTGTTCTGGCCCAGTTGAATAAATGCAGTGAAGTACATCAAATCTCTGAAAGTTGTGCACTCCTTTTTTGTTCCACTATCGACAACCATGGCTTAGCTTTCTTTCCAAGTTAGCAATAAACCATTCTTTCACAGAGAACCACATTAATGTGTTGACATTAAGTCTTTTAGTAATCATTTTGTCTCAGGGCTATAATTTTTGTTGAATGTGAATATTTAGCTTGGAGAGGATACATACATAAGATTAGTCCAGTACTCTACACCACAGATCACCTTCATCACCCTCACATCCTGTCTATTTCTTCTCCTTTCAATGACATAGTCTATTAAATGCCAGTTTTTGCTGTGAGAGTGAATCCACGAAAGTTTATTGCATTTAGGTAAATAAAGAACAGTGTTGGTGGTGAAAAGGTCACAAGATGCATAAGTCTGCAATGAGACCATCACTGTTGCTTTTTCTGACTCCATTCATCCCAAAGACTCTCTGCTATGTCTGATACTCTGTAGCTACTCTGGCATTAGTAATGCAGAATAATAAATGTCCTCTTTTGCATATTGATTATGAGGATCTGGAGATACTTCATAAAATTTTTCTTTCACCTCTTCATCATGTGGAAGGGCATATTCAGTGATGATGGTAGAATGACACTTTCCTGCAAGTGGTAATAACTTTGTCATAAGCCTATTGTTCCCTCATTTTGGGAGACACAGAAGTTTCTTGATTTGCTTTTATTGAAAAACCCTATTCCAGCTTCCTGGTAATCCTCATCACTGTACCCATTCCAGAAAAAAAAAAACATATCCTGCTCTAACTTTGGTGAACTGTAGCACCCACACAATATTCACAGCACCAAAAGCAACTATAAATATGCCAGTGTAATTCTGAATAGAAAAATGTAACAGACTCTCCATATAGAAGATGAAGCAAAACATCTATTCAGACACCAGAAAGCCAAATCCATCATAGCAACAAAGAAGTTAATATGTATCAACATCATCCCAAAGCCTTCCCACAAACACTCACAATTCTCACTATCTCCTTTCCTGCATCCTCTCTCTCCCTTCAAACTAACTGCTCTGATTCCCAGCTTCCTTTGGGCTCTGTTCTACCCTTCTTGCTCTACCCATTCAGCAAGATCTTCCCACCACAGGCTCCATGTGATTACATTTGATCTATTAAAGGTCCAGGGAAGAGCTTCAAATTCCTTTAGACCCATTAAGGGGCAGGGAAGGTTCTCAAATTACCATTACCACTACATGGGCTGGTCTTCATTTGCCAGCTTTGTTTTACTCTGAGTTGCTATTTGGATGTGATATCTGCTCCATTCTCTTGCAACAAGAGCTATTTGTCTTTCAGGTCTACTGGATTTCTTATTTTCCATGAGCATGTGCACATTCCACCTAACAATTATGAGTGGAATCATCCTCACAAAAGTTTTTGTACATTTTAGTGTGTGTGCATGTGTGTGTGTGTGTGTGTGTGTGTGTGTGTGTGTGTGTTTTCACTGCAAGGTTGGATCCCCTCTTATCAAATATGCAGGCCAGAGTAAGGTTGGGTAAAGAAGACAATTTTTACGGCACCTTTTCTAGCCCCTAACTCACTCCAGGAGATAATCAGTGTGACCCTTAGAAAAGGCTGCTGAGGGGCTGCCAAATCCCACTGCTGCTTCAGTCTGGTGAGAAGATGACCCTATAACCTGGGCCACCTGTGTTCAGTACTATCCCTATAGCTCCTAGTGTATCCACACCTGATGCTTCATTATTTGCCCATCATCAAAGGACTCTGAGGTAGGAAACATTGTAAAATGGTAAGGGTGATGTCTTTTGACTCATCATAAATAGGATTTAAGTGAGGTAGAATTGCACAAAGTTATCAGCTTTATTCTTTCTTCCAGAGTTATTAAAGTCCAGCAGCAAGGTAAAAGTCAAGGTGACTGTTGATGACCTAGGATTCAGTGGATGACCTTGGTTCTCCAATATCTAACCAAGCTATAAATGCTCCACAGTGCCTGCTTCCCCCACCTTGATGGAATAAATTGTTCACATCTACCTATTCTGCTGGAGAACTCTTCACATGCTTTGAGTAGACATTCCTCTAACTCACTATGGATTTGAGGCCCCTTAATTACCCTCAACCTGGTTTAACCTATCTGCCAAAATGGTTTACCAGGATGTGGCCACTGCACATACTACAGCTTCTTGGAGCCACAGGTTGGGTGAAAGGTGGACACCAGTGGTGGATAAGTAGCCCTGTAAAGGACTCAGTAACACTCACACAAAAGGTACTAGTCTTCTCTGAACAACTGTATACCCCTTGTTGTAACTGGAAACTCTCTGAGGGAAATTAGTGTCATGTCACAAGAAGTATAATAGAGACATGATAAGGGACATTGGTTGACTACAAGATTCTTCCTGGGTCCCTAATCTCTACGTCAAATCTTGCCATCCATGCAAACACCTCAGAACTTCCTCAGATAATGAATTTAGCACAACAGATATGTTCTCTGGTCCTGAAATGTCTAGTGCCAGATAAGTCTGTTGAAGGGAAATCCAAGTCAACTTCAGGGGAACACGTTCAGTTCTGAGTTGTCACTAAAGACTTCTCTGACTATTACAGCCTGCAGAAATATCAGTTTATTCTCAACTTGGAAAGTACTAAGATTGTCTGTGTTGGAGATTCATTTATTTAGAACAGGAAGATTACCTTGGAAGTCATTTTTTCACACATAAATTAGATCTGGCCAAACTCCTTGATATCAAAGATAGTGTCTTATACTTTTTTTCACTCATTCCCCATACAATCAATAAATACATTTTGATGGAATGATTCCAAGATTATAAATAGCCTCTCTAGAAGACACTTATCCAACTGAATTTCATCCTGAACCCACAACATTCGGTGTTGTGAGTCAGGTACCCCTACACTGAGAATGTCATCAGAGAATTGATGCCATACTACACAGATGCCCTGGATTAACATTCTTGTTATTACAGGAAAAGTATTTCCTGGAAAAGGTTCAGTCATTGAGTATCTGTGGTCATCCTTTTTCTTGGATACTGACTCTTTCCTGACATGCCGGTGCTCACATATGATACCTCTTGCAATAATGACAGGGAGAAACTCTTCAGGATCTTTCTCAGTGTTTGGCAAACTCATGTAATATTAGTGATATCTACATCAGTTCCTTATAATTCTCCCTCCTCCTATAATTGCAGCATAAATCTTTGATCACTTGAGTTCAGTGAAAGTCCTATTAAGCTCAGCTTGAAAGTACATTATCAGTTTCCATGATTTCAGAGGGTGAATTCTTGCTTATATTTCAGTTTTAGGGTCCTCTTAATAATTATAAACTCTCTCTGTACAGCTGTTCCTGGGGTAAACACCCTGGTTCACATCAATGATTTAAAAAACCACAAGCAAATACCTTTTATATTCCCTGTTACTTCAGAAGACCATTTGCCTCCCTTCAGGGTGAGCCAGTGGTTGGTATTTTTTCTCTTCCACTTTATCCCACTTAAAGTCAACTGATTTGATTTCTTCTCAGTGACCTGAGTTCAGTGAGTAACTAAAATATCATATTAAGCAAAAGCCTTTGGTAGATGAGGCCTGCATGAGACTAGCAATGATGAAAAGCAATGCAATGGCTTGAATAAAAGTATCCCATTAAAATAAGATAAATCTGTCAGTCACTACATCATCATTACAGGCTGGCATGAAGAAAAACCTTCATATTAATACTCCATCAAGCTGAGCCTTTGACTTTTTTCATGTGTTGTTCACTCAAGTCATTTACCTTCTCCCTGGTGCAGGAAACCAAATCAGTTCCCTGTTAGAGTCAGGCAGCAGAAGCTCCTCATTATTTCCGGAAGAGTTCACTATCGGGTGGCTTGAAAAAAAAACACTGAGTTAAAGGGGACCTGTCATAGCAGAAAAAACTAGGAACCTTAGAATTGTATAAATGATACTTTCTGATTTGTTACCAATGTTCAGGTAACCAAGGAACAAAATCTAAAGGTAAATTCTAATGAGATTTAGAGAATCCTGGAATTCCAGATGGCTTACATGAGATTAGATATTAAAGACCATTAATCTATACTTTTCACTTTACAGAGGAGGAAGATAAGACCTAGTGGTGTTTTGGCCATATTCATTGAAACATAAAATAGTACCTGACCTCTTAATTCTCAGTTCAGTATTGTGTTTATTCCATCCTTCTGGATTTTATTAATCACTAGGTACATACAACAAAATGTGAAATAGTATCACTGTGGTCCTAAAATCAGACAATCTGGGTTCAAATTCCACTTCTGATATTTGTTACCTATATGACCTAATGATACTTAAATTCCCTTGAATCTCAGTTTTCTAAGGTACAAAATGAGGAGTTTGAATTGGACGCACTTTAAGGTCCCTTCTAGCTGTAAATCCTGTGTGAGGAAAGGTAGAGTGATTTCTTTTTTAATGCAATATTTATTCCCTACTCTGAAGAAGCTAGGAACACAAAACAGAAACAAAATGATAATGACCAAAAAAATAACAAGAACAACAAAAACACATGTATATAAAATAACATGAGAATAATTGCCAAAAATATGTACAGGAAAATTAGTATGCTATGACATAATACATAAATATCCTGCATCTACACTTCCTAGTGCCTGACTAGGCCAGGCTATTTGAGGGAATCAATAAATCCATAAATACTCTGGTGCTCTGATCTAGTGAGACCAGAGAGTGAAGATCAAAATGGAGCAAGTTTAACAAAGGGTAGATAACTAGGGAAGGTGAATGTTACACAAGGTCTTAAAAGAAGCAATGAACATGAAATGGCCCAGGGAAGGAGAAAGAAATTTTGACGAAATAGATAGAATATAGAGATGGGGATGGTGAAATAGTAGTACTACAGGTAGAATTGTCAGAATGAAGTTATATGAAGGGATAATGATAAAATTACTTTGGTTAAAGCAGCTCATCTATACTGGAGGTAATGAGATAAGCTATTGGGGAATTAAAAGGAACCAAATTCTGGGCAGATATTTGCTGTGAAGGTCAAAATAAAATAATTGTATTTAATACAATGGACAATAGGGATTTATTGTTGGTTTATTGAGCTTAGGAATGAACTAATGAAATTCAATTCAGTCAAAAACCCTAATTTTTAATGCTAAACTAAAAAATAAACTTCACTGCCAGGTACTATTGTTTAAGTTATTTTAATTCTTCATCTTCCATGGAAGTCTTGGCAGAACATTGGTATGAAGAAATAGAATTTTGTTTTTGTAGGAAGTCTGGAATCATTAATGAGCAGTCCAATCTAATTTCTTCCTCCTGTTTAACTCTGGCCCTCAATCTTCCACTTGCAATATCTTCCCAAGTAATATTAACTGATAAATCAGCTCTATAGGTTTTATACTAAATTACATTTATAATGTGGATAATAGGCACTTTTCACCCATTTAATGTGTTTTACATAAATGGCTAAGTAAAATTTTTAACTTCTGGATCTTTTCTAAGAGGTTTTTTTTGGGGGGGGGCAGGGGTTCTGATATTTAATATAAGTGACACAATACCTTATATAAATAGGAATGTTTGTAGGACCTCATCATGCATGAGAAATACCACTTCTACATACTTATATATATTAGTCTATAATTCTTTTTGAGGAAGGTGTAGAAATTATCTAAGAACTTCCAATATTTTTCCATAACAAATTTCCCCAGAAGTTGAGATAATTGTCTCTAATAGCCACTTTGCCATTCTTCTGAGAATTGAAACACCATAGTCAGAATATCATAATATTAGGATGAAAAATGACCTTTGATATAATTACTTCCACCCCCTCAGTTTGACAATAAGAAACAGAGGTAAAATGTCTTCTCACAGTTACAGGGAAATTTAGCAATAGATTCAGGATTCTTACTAAGATATTTTTACTTCAAGTCTGATGTTTTGTTTTTTGTTCATGAGAAAATGGTTATTGAGCTACTACCTTCTTTTTCCCTTCACCATAAGCCCTAGAGAATAACATATTAGGATACAACAAGCTTTAAGAAAAATGTGGTATCTAACTTAATGGGCAAAACATTTGGTGTTCTCAAAAACAAACTCAACCCCAGACAGGGCATAGTCTTAGGGAGTTTTGTCACAGAGGCAGCTTCTAATTACTTTGTGATAACACAGGGTTCCAAGTACTGCCCCCATAATGACAGACCTTATGTGGGAATTGGTGTACACAGGTGTACAATCATTGTCCCTGGCTGCTGTCCCAGTTAGCGAGTGTACCAATGGAATTCAGATCACAGCCGTGAGAAGAGAAGAATTCAGTCATGGGTATAATTTCCTTTCTATTCAATACAACAGTTAAAATGCAAGACCAACAAAGCTCCAAGTGAGACCCAAAACAAATTAAATTGTAATTGACAAATAGCTAAAAAATGAGAAATGCAAAAAACCCATAAATAATATTAATATATTTTCTTCTAAGACAATATATAGCTTACAGGGATTCTAATGTATGGTTGAGTGGTCCCCTACTTCTATTTGAGTTTAACATCACTTCACTTGAGGTTTATGAGACTCACTGTGGTCTCTGCTAGTGATACATTCATTCTATTTAGCATTTAACAAGCACTTATTAAGTACCAAGCTATGTGTAGGGATTTCTGCTAAAAGTTGGATACACAAAGGTAGAAATGACAAGAATCCCTGTCATCAAATGGAGAAGAACTTACAAAGAATTAAATTCTATTAGCAATACAGTGTACAAATAAATGTGCTCAATTGGAGAGGGAAAAGGGTAAAAACAATTAGAAGGATGAGCAAAGGCTTTCTATAAGAGGTAGCTTGTGAGTTGAGTTTTAAAGGAAATGAAGGATTCTTAAGGATGACGATGAAATGCATTCTAGGTATCAGCCAGAGCTTGTGCAATGGCATGACACTAAAAGATGGGATATTGTATTTAAAGAAAAAAATGAGTAGTTATTTTGGCTTGAACACAGAATACATAAAGAAGAGTAATATGAAATGTGTGGAAATAAATGTCTGGAGGCACCTTATGACTGTCTATCAAAGTTGAGCTGGCAAGTTTCTAGTCTATACTAACAATAACAGAGATCCACTGAAATTCCTTGAGAAGGATATTTACATGGTTAGATATTTGCTTTGTAAAAGATGGTCTAGAAAAAGGAGAAACTAAAACCAAGGAATTAAAACTACAAGCATCATTATCATTCTTATCAATAACCATCCTTGCTTTTTGGCAAAAATCTAAGATAAATTCTTCCTCCATAGAGCAGAGGAAAAAAATAGCTCTTTTGAGGAATGAAAATTCCTACAGGTTAGGGATTATTGCACTTTTTCTAGCATCTTCATTAATGGATGTATGGATGTATAAATAAGTATTTTTATCTTCTCCTTCCTCATTCCTGGTTCAACTGTGTCCCACTTATAACCATGTTAACTCTGGGATCTGAGGAAGGACACCTTCACATATTTATGTGTATCTTTTAAAGTTGGTACCAGAAATAGATTTGAGAAAAAGATACATTGAGTCAGAAGCGAGTAATCAGAGAAGTATAAAGTTTGTACAAAATATAGAGAAACTTTTGATACAGTAAATGAGGATTTATGAAAGTAAACTCCTTAAGGAAGAATATATTTGTTTGCATTTTTATTATTACTTGCTTAAGTGTTACCAAGCACCTAACATAATGTCTTTCATAAAGAAGTACTTAATAAGTGTTTTCTTCATGTGTTAATTGGTATTTATTAACCAGAGGAACAGTTGAGAGGATAGGGAAGAGGTTTCAGGAAAAAAAATGACAGATGGATTGTTCAAGCCTTCTTATTCTGGTACATAAAAGTACCATTAAAAGACCTAGGGAAAAAAGCAATCAAAAAGAAAAAAAAACAGAATGGCTCGACCACATTGTGTGGAACTTTTGTGAAGAATTCACAGGATTATGTGGACTAATGTCTCACAATAGGAAGTATGAATGATTTTCAACATACACTACTGGAGAAAGTTATCACATGTATGAAATCACAGGTCTACTGGGGAAAAAAAAGGAAGGAAAGAGTAAGGTTGAAATTAATCTAAGGCATTCCTGGTGCTCCAGGGGGCAGCTGGGAAAAAACAAAACAAAACTGTATTTCTTCTTCTAAGTGCTATAGATAAATAGATGGTTCATCAAAATGTAACTTTTTTTAATGAGTGTACAATTTAGAATTCACAAGGTACAGTTTTTATTAGTTACCTTGCAAAAATATGGAGAAAGTTTCTAACACTAATTAGACACCAACAAAATAAAATTAAATTAACAAACAAAATACACAAGAACAACAGCTGGGCTCTTCCAATTTCTTCATTTTATTAGTCATCCTGTAAATCTGTAGGTTGTCTCTTTGATTATTGTTTCCTCTTTGATGGAAGATATGAGACACATAAAAACATGATTTCATGGAGATTCATTGATCCCTCAACTTAGTGCATTGGACAGTATATGTGTGGATCTACTTTTTGCCTTGTGTAATATTGTATAGCAACTTAACACTAGAAAATTACAATTATCACTATATTTTTCAATCCAATTTCATGTGTACTATCTCATATAATCCTAACTATAATGCTATTATGTTTGTTCACTCATTTATTTGTTTTGCATATAGGATACCCATGTTATTTGATTGAACTTCAAAAAATGCATTCTGGAAATAGCCTACAGACTCACCTACCTAATTCAAAATAAGTAGATTAAGCTAATTCAATGTCCCACTTTAACCATCCATTTCTTAAGTATAAATTTTGTTGTTATGTGTCATTCTTGAAATGGTTAGGAATAGAACAAATAATTTTGATGTTGGAGAACTTAGGAAAATATAGAAAGGCAAAGAAATGCAGTTTACTTATAGGTGATAGAGGATGGTGGTATGAATGAAAAAAAACCTTCTATTTTTCACTTTTTTGGTTGTTTATTTTTTCTTTTTGGTCCATTTTTTCCTTCACAGCCTAATATGAAAATATCTTATTCATTACAGTATGTTTATAACCTATATCAAATTATTTACTGTCTTAGAAAGTGCAACAAGAAGAGGGAGAAAGAAAATTTGGAACTCAAAATTTTAGAAGAGATAACTTTAAAATTGTCTTTACAGATAATTGGGAAAAATAAAATATTATTAAAATCTAATCATTGATACATATAATCATCCAAATGTTTTGTTTACAAAAAAGATTATATTATACTCTTTAAATAATTGGATATGTAAAATGGTTTAAATACCAGAAAGGAATTAACTTTCATGTTTCAGTTCGATGATTTGTCATGCTATTGAAATACCCAATGATGATTTACAAGCAAATAATATGTTAAAATGTGAATTTTACTGAAGTATTTCTTTTCATTTCCCCAGGAAGCTCTGTGTGTGTATGTTGGGAGGGGGGGGAGAGAGGGTTGTTCAGTCTTTTTCAGCCATATCAAATTCTCTGTGACCCTATTTGGGATTTTCTTGGCAAAGAGAGTGGAGTGGTTTGCCATTAAATGGGCTCACATTGCAGCACCATTAATTGGAGCAAGACATTAGAAAGGACCTTTTGGATTATAAGAAGAATTGAATACTACCATATTCCTTTTATTCCTTCCTTTAAAAAATTAATTTATTTATGTTTAGTTTTCAACATTTTCACTTCCATAAGATTTTGAGTTTTGAGTTTTAAATTTCTCCTTCTCGCCAACACAGTGTGCAATCTGATAAAGACTCCACATATAGATCCATATTAAACATATTTTCACATTAGTTATGATATAAAGAAGAATTAGAACTAATAGGAGGAATTATGAGAAAGAAGAAACAAAACAACAATAACAAAGAGAGCAAATTGTATACTTTGATCTGCATTCACACTCCAAAGATCTTTCTCTGGATATGGATAGCATTTTCCATTAGGAGTCTTTTGGATTTGTCTTGGATCCTTGCATTACTAAGAGGAAATAAGTCTATCAAAGTTAATGCACAATGCTGTTGATACTGTGTACAATATTCTCCTGGTTCTGCTCACTTCACTCAGCATCAGTTTATGTAAGTCTTTCCAGGTTTTTCTGAATTATATCTGCTCATCATTTCTTATAGCACAATAGTAGTCCATTACATTCACATACCACAACTCTCCAAATGATGGGCATTCCCTCAATTTCCAATTCTTTGTCACCACAAAAAGAGCTGCTATAAATATTCTTCTACATGTGTGTCCTTTTCTCATTTCTGTTCTGTTTGGGAATCTTATCTCTTTGGGATACAGACTTAGAAGTGATATTGCTGGGTCAAAGTTTTAAAACCCTTTGGGCGAAGCTCCAAATTGGTCTTCAGAATAGTTGGATCAGTTCACAACTCCACTAAAAATGAATTTGTATCCTAATTTTCCCACACCTTCTCCAACATTTATCATTTCCCTGTTTTATCATATTAACCAAACTGATAGGTGTGATTTGGTGCCTCAGAATTGTTCTGATTTGCATTTCTCTAATGAATAGTGATTTACAGAATTTTTTTATGTGATTGTAGACAGCTTTAATTTTTTCATCTGAAAATTGCAGGTTCATATCTTTTGACCATTTGTCAACTGGGGAATGATTTGTCATCTTATAAATTTGACTCAGTTCTCTGTATATTTTAGAAATGAGGCCTTCGCAAGAGAAAATGAATGTAAAAATTATTTTCCAGCTTTCTGCTCCCCTCCTAATATTTGTTGCATTCTTGTTTCTCATAAAGAAAAAAAGTGGAGCCTTCATGTCTCCACTGTTATTTGATATAGCAGCAGAAATGCTACATAGAACAATGAAAGGAAAAAGACAAAATGCATTAATGTCCAAGGAGGTCCCAAGGAGGGTTAAAATTATCCCAACTTATAGATAATATTTTTTTCACATTAAAAACCTTCTGAAATCATCTAAGAGATCATCTGACATATGTAATAGCTTAATGAATATGTTGGCATATAAAACAAATATTTCTGTATATTATGAAGAAAAACCAGGAGGAAATGCTAGAAAGTGAAATGCTATTCAAAACAAAAACATAATATGTAATATATCATGGTACCTAACAAGTTATTAATATGTTAAGAAATGAATGAGCACACAAAAAAATAATTGAAGAAACATTGTGTTTTCATGACTGCATTATACCCTAGTGTAATGAAAATTATGAAACCACATAAATTAATATATGAATTTTACCTACGTAAATCAAATTATCATAAGGATTCTTTATAGGACTAGACAAAATCATAACAAAGTTCATATAAAAGAAAAAAATGTAGAACATTAAGAGAAATAATCAAGAATAAGGAGGAAGGAAAGGAGTGTGACATTAACTGATCTTAGATTATAAAGCATCATAAATTATCAGAAGTACTTCTTCTATTGGTACTATTTGATACTGCTAAAAAAAGAAAATTGCAACAATAGGCAACATGGTATGGTAAAAATGAATATTGTACCTGGAGCCAGAAGATATCAGTTCCAAGATCTACCTGTACCACATAATACTTGAGTAAACTTCAATATTGACTTAACATTTTGTTTTATTTTCCTCACAAATAAAATGAAACAATTGGATCATGTGATGTGAAATCTGTTTGATACTACAGTTATGAAGATATGTCTGCTTTATGTTTATAGCAACCTAGTGTCCAAAAAGTCAAAACACTCACACTACTGGGATAGGTCTATTCAACAAGAACATTGTTGGAATATTGGAAAAGATTTCAGGAGACATCTGTTTTGTGCTAATATCTTATGTCATGGGGATAGGCCCTGATATCTTATATAACGCATATGGAGATCAATTTCTGACATGATATGTCATAATAAATTGTTCATTGAAGTTGGGTAAAATATGGGGCATGAAGGGCTTGATCTGGAGGGTCAATATTAAATTTGACATTTGTCCCTATCCATCTGGTGAGGTTATACAATGTAAGGTTTTTGTCAAAAGTGTCTGAACGTACCATTAGAGAAGCAGAGTTGTGTTTACATATGACCTGAGATGGTAAGTTATAGAAAATGATTGTGTACCCCAATTTCTGTGTAGATAAGGAGTGATTTTTAATTCTCTAGATTTCATGATCCTGAAAAATGGGATCTCAGACAAATAAAGGAGATTTCCTGAATAACAACTACTTTGACAGTTATCTCATGGGAAATCTTGTATTTCAAAGTTTGGTAAAAGGGCTTTGAGATATTTGGGCTAGATGAATTCTGATGTCTCTTCCAGACAATGGGGTGGATATTGTTTGTTCATCATTCTCCCAGTGAATGTTTATCTTGCCAAGATAACTTAAACCTCAAGTTGGTACTACTAGTCTAGAGGAGACTAAATAAAACTCTGTTGGAAAAAGAGTTTCAGAAAGAGGACAAAAGACTGCCCTAATGACAATCTCAAATTCAGTTCTTTTTAAGTGGGAGTAGATGAACTGAAAGCTTTGCTGTTTTTGTTTGTTGGTTGTTTTTTGTTTGCGTTGTTGGGTTTTATTTTATTTATTTAACTGCTCTTGTGCATTCTTTTCATCTTCTGCATTTTTCAGAATGAAAAAGAAATTGTCTAACATTGGTCTTGCTTATGATACCGTGAGGTTATTTTTTTTAATGTTTGGGCTGGGGATCATTAGTTCACCTTTGAGCAAACTTGTATGTGACTTTTATTTCAGATATTTGTCAGGAAAACTTCTGACTGAAGTAATTTACCGTAATAGAAAAGGTCATTAAAATAAACAGAGAGCATGTTATACCCATCAAACTGGTAAAGATGATATAAAATGCCATAGTGAGTTAGGGAGGCTGTGGAAAGGAAAGGCTGTTCCTAGTAGAGCTCTAAAGTTGTTGAAACAAACAAAATGTTGTGAAAAGTTGGTGATTGTTTCTATCTTCTGCTCCAGAACTAATGTTATTGATATTAAACTACAAGAAGTTCAATGACAGAAAAATGCCATACCTATACCAAACATATTCTCCAGTGAATGGAGAATAGGTAAAAAATTGTGATATATGAATATAATATTATTTTTCCATATGAAATTGAGACTATGAAGGATTCAAAGAAATATGAGAATGCATCGATGAAATACAAACAGAACAAAAACAACATGGTAAAAACAAGAATGTAAATATGAGTATTAAATTTGATAAATGGTTAAAGGATATGAACAGGCAATTTTCAGAGGTAGAAATTAAAGATATCTATAAGCATATGAAAAAATGCTCTAAATCACTACTGATTCGAGAAATGCAAATCAAAACAACTTTGACGTAGCACATCTCACCAATCAGATTGGCTAAAATGACAAAACAGGAAAATGACAAATGCTAGAGAGGATATGGAAAAATTGGAACACTAAGGCATTATTACTGGAGCTGTGAACTGATTTAAGCATTCTGAAGAGCAATCTGGAACTATGCCCAAAGGACTACAAATAATTGCATGCTCTTTGACCCAGTAATACGACTTCTGGGATTATATCCCAAAGGGATCATAGAAGTGGGAGGAAGACCCACATGTACAAAATATTTATTGCATCTCTCTTTGTGGTGGCAAAAAAATGGAAATTAAGGGGATGCCCGTCAGTTGGAAAATGGCTAAACAAGTTGTGGTATATGAATGCAATGGAATACTATTGTGCTATAAGAAATGATGAGGAGATGGACTTCATATTTACCCAGAGAGGCTTATACAAAGTACTGATAAGTGAGAAGAGCAGAACCAGGAAAAATTTGTACACAATCATAGACAGATCGTATGTGTGACGACCAACTTTGAAAAACTGGACTCTTCTCAACAACACACAGTTATAAGACAACTCTATAAGTCTCAAGATAGAAGGAGATGTCTACATTCAGAAAGAACAGAGTTTAAATGGAGACTGAAGCAGTCTATATGCTATGATTCTTTTCCATGTTTGGCTTTGCTTCTTCTTTCTCATTGTTCATTCCATTGGTTACAACCCTTCTATACAACCAGACAAATGTTCAGTGTGAAAGTATTTGCAGATCCTATACTTGATTGCATGTCACCATGGGGGGAAGAGGAGGGAGGAAAGAAAATTTTAAACTCAAGGGACTGCAGAACTGAATCTTGTAAACTAAAAGTAAATAAAGAAATAATTAATTTTAAAAAAAAAAGAGAACCAAAAAATATCAGAATTAAAGTAAATTAAAATAGTCATTGTTGGTTTAATATTGAAGTTTTTTTTAAAGCCCTTTCTCTATTTTAGTTAATGAAAATTTAAAAGAGTTAAATGTTAGATTTACTTAAATTTGAAATAAGTATATAAGATGATTTCACTTATTTTTTTAATGGGAAAGTGTAGATGAAGTGATTAATGGGAAGAGATTAATGCATTATAAAATTTTATGAGAATTTAAAAAACAAAAGAAACCTGGGGAAAAAATCTATCTAGGATGATGAGTATACAACTCCATCTGAAGAAAAGGGGACAGATTCAAAAATTTCTCAAGATCTCTTCAACATTTCTCATTCTAAGATCAGCATCTTCTTCATTTCCATTTGTCTCCTAGGAGTTATGTTGGATTCATCAAAACCCATTTGGGCCGGAAGATCCTTTTCAAAGAAAGAACCCTTGTTATCTCTTCTTTCAATGAATCTCTAGCATCTCTGAGTGTGGGTGGGGAAGATAAGAGGAAAAGTCCAACTCTGGTGACCATGTAACTGGGGAAACTGGGTCATATAAACAAATATTTGAACCTGTTTCCTTCATTCATTGACATTCCATGTAGTTCTCAAGGTCCTTACAACTACTTTTGGGTCCCATCATCTCTTACTGCCAGGGTTCTCAAATTTATGATACAAACATATCTCTGAGAATACTTCAGACTCAGAAAATATGAGGAAGGTTGCAACACTGTATCTAATAATCTTATGACAACATTCCTACCCACCTCCTTGGTGTACTGCATCTCTTAAGATGCCTTGTCCTTGTGATTCTTTCCAAGGGAAGCCACAATACAAGGGAACAAAAGGAGGGACATATATGACAAAACTCAAGTCATTAGAAACTCCTGAACTGTACTTCCCCATCATCCAAAGTTTCAACTTGTTTATTCACTCTCCATCTTATCAATATTCACCACAACAGTATAAATGCCAGTGTAGAAATGCTAGCTTACAATTCTGTAATATTTCTGCTTTTACAGGCTAACCAAAGGTAGCCTCAGACCTAGAAGGGGGAGGTGAGGATAGGGGCAGTACCCTCAATGAAGTTACTGGCAACAACTATTACTTTCCTGTTCCTCAGATCAATTGCCCTGATATCCTGATTGTAGTAATATAATGAAAAAAACAATACCCCATGGGGTTTGGGAGGTGGGGAAATGTTCCACAAAGAAAGTAATATGCTACTTCTTTTGTTCTACTGGAATGCAATCTTAGTAAGCATATAACAAAGAGTGGCCATTTTCTAAATATTAAAGCAATCAATCAATCATACAGTAGGAAAACTTTTTTAATGTACTTCTGAATTTCTTCAGCTGGCACTAGAATAACAATCCCTTTTCAGTAAGCACACTTAACTTTAATATTAATTTCTAATTTAATGATGAATAAATAATAGAAATACATTATTTATAAGGAATACATTTTAAATTATGGCAATAATGACTGACATTTTGTATGCTTCCTTTACTCTAAAGATCAAAAAACACAAATACTAGAATAAGAATTTATGTAAGAAACATGGGTTAATAGCCATGAACTTTTAACATAAAGTAAAAGCAAATCTCTCACTTCCACCAGATGATGCCCTCTACTCTTCAATTTCCTTAGCTAATTCTACCACCTCTACTGTCTCCCTTTCCCCATTCAGTCTGCAAATCATTGTTAGTTTAACCCTTTATAAATTGATATGGTTTTGTTGTGCAGAGAATGAGTGAGCCAAGACCTGGGTACAAGAAAAATTTAGGTATGGATTTATTGATCAAGTGTGCGACTACCTGGAGTGTACACTCAAATCAGGCAGTGATCTTTGGGGTTACAGACTTGATTTTATAGGCCCAAATCACAAAACCACCATCAAGAAGGGGAACTAGCAGAAGCCATGATGTACAAAAGCAAAAGAACAGCCATTGGTCAGAGCTATAGTTCAGGGCTAATTTTGGAATATGGTGTGAGGGTACAGGGCTGCAGTCTTCCTGTGACTCAGTTGTCCCTCAGAAGAAAAGGGGTAGTCAGCTCTTTCCAGAACAGGGTGACAGGTCATGAGGTAAGGGGCAACTGGAAAGTTCCAGGATAAGCTAGGGTCATGTTCCGGGCAGCGGGCGTGGGGACCCTGTTTGTTTAACAGAACAGGACAGGGTCTCTATATTACACCATAACCCTGAGTTGCACTTTGTACGCTCATAATGATTCAAGGAAATATGTATGTCTGTATGTATGTATATATGTATGTATGTATGTATGTATGCATATGTATGTATGTATGCATATGTATATGTATTTATGTGTGTATATATAATATATGTGTATATGTATGTATGTGTGTGTGTTTGGGTGTGTGTATATATATATAAATAAACTCTAATAGGGAACTTTGCCCTGAGCAATTCCCAGTTATGCCTTACAGCTGTTCCAAGCTATGGCATGATATAGGATAGGGACAAAAACAAAAATATAAAAAAAGGGGGTTAATGCTGGGCCACGAATCAGTTGGTATGCAGTGACCTGGGATTTGGTTTTGGCACAATAGTTTCTTCACTTTTCTAAAAGTTAAAAAATGTGCAAGTACCCTTTTTGTACTACACTATCACTGACAAACAGATAAAACTTTACAGGCTTACAGAAGCTAGGTAAAAGAGTTTAGAAAATCAAAGACTCATTAGGACAAAGACCAATACTTTTAACCCTCTGAGCATCTAAAAATGCTCTTTGGAGGTACTGAGTGGGGTCTTAATAAATAGTTCTTGAATTTTAACTTAAAAGTTAAGTTTGGAGGCTATGTTATTTTTACCTATTAATTCAACTCCCAGATGTCTGGATAAATGATTACTAGGTATCCTGTGTTTAGATAGAACCCAATCTTCTACTCTTCTTTAATATTTTTACCTGAAAAGAAAGCCTTCTTAAGTATCATTTAGGACTACTCAGAAAGTTTTCCATTTGAAATCCAGTTCAACACTTACCTGCAACAACAATATAGATAAATATTGGGTTTTGTACAGGGGTTCTTAACCAAGGATCCTTGAATTTTTGTAATGGAAAACTGCATTTCTGTATCTCTGGTTGCCATCATAATGCAGTCTATTACTATAACAGCAATCAGTTTAGCAGATACTTAGCACTTAGTAACTTGGGGCTAAGTATGGAAGGTGTGAACTCTGTCCCACTGTTGAGAGGGCATGAACTCCCCTGTTGACACAGAAGGAGATTGGCACAGACAGGAGGCCAGTGTGTATATATAAGCAAGAATTTCAGAGAGAGAGATGGAATTGGAATGTTGCTCCTAGTGAAGGAAGAATCATGCATACTGAAGCCAACTGAGAGAGAGAGAGAGAGAGAGAGAGAGAGAGAGAGAGAGAGAGAGAGAGAGAGTTTTTCTCCCAGCATCTAGAAGCTGACTGAGAACTGAATTGGAGTTTTCCTGAGACCGGAATCTGGTGAAGGCCACCTGGAAGGCTGAGAAGACTTGCCTGGAAGGCCGATATTCCTTCTGGGTCCTAGGGCAGGCTGAACTGTTGGAGGACTGAAGAAGCATGACCAGGTTAAGACTTCATTTGCTCATGGCCTAGCTGATCCTTGAGTTACAGGCAAGAGAAGTGGTGAAGAGTTTGAGTGTGCTGGACAATGGGAGCTTCAGTGTGTGCCAAAGACTGCCCTGAGGACTGGACAAGGACCTGGGAGCTTTCTACCTCTGAGGATTGGAAGAGGACCTGGGAGCTATCTGCTTCTGAATCCAGGTGACTGTTTTGTGGATTCAGGAGGGAGCTGGGACCATGGAAGGGGAACCAGGGAATCAGAGAGACCACCCAGAGTCAAGATGAAGAAAAGGCCTCCCCTTGGAGGGAATTGAGGTTTGCTGGACACCAAGGGGTGGGGGATTTCTGTGGTTTTCTAATCACTGTACTAGTGATTAATGATAGTAATAGGGAATCTAGATTAGTGACTGATTACATTAATGGTTGCCCCATGAGTGGAAGATTGATTATTGCATTGTGAATTGATTGAATGATTGAGTATTGATTACTGTAATGTTGAGAATATTATGTTGTGATATATTGTGAATGTTTGCCTTGATTTATAATGGAATAAACAGAGTATTCACTATACTGTGTTATCCAAACCTTAAAAGCTCTTCACAGCAGCATTCTTTTGGGAATCTGTTGGTGCATGGTGTTACAATCTCACACACACACACACACACACACACACACACGGAGATACATATGTTTGTATATGCATATGTGTCCATAGGCTTTGCCAGTTTTTCAAAGGTGTCCATGATACTAAAAATTAAGAATCCCTGCTGTGATGAGAAATAACCAAGGTAAGAAGGAATCAATCTGCACAGGTTCTAACAACACATCTCAAATGCTGTGCCCAATGAAACTTTTCTCAAATTGGAATTGACAATTCTTCTGTGGTCTGCTACAGTAAAGGAGATAAATTTCACAATAAATGACTGACTTAGTAATCTTAGGAAACACTCTAAATATGAGGGTTGGCAATTCTTCCATTTGACTTATTTCCTGACTGATTCTGAGAAACATGGTAAGAAACTTCAGGCCATTTACTGCCTAGAATTTTTTTTTATATGTCCTATTTTCTATCTAACAAACACTCTCCCCATTTAAAGCCTCCTTCCAAAAATTAGAAAAAAAAAACCTAGAAACAAAAACCTCTTCTTCCATTCTCTCTCATCTTTCTCTCAAAGAAACATACCCTCTTCTCTTTTCCCATTTTATTAATTACTCACTTGTTTTTAGATAGGATAAGTCAGGGGTGGGTAACCTGTGGTCTTTAGGCCACATGTGGTCTTCTAAGTAGTTGAGTGTGGTCTTTTGACTGAGTCCAAGTTTTATAGAATAAATCTTTAAATCCTTTTATTAAGGAGATTTGTTCTGTGAAGTTTGAATTCAGTGAAAGGGCCCCACTTGAGGACCTATAGGGTCACATGTGACCTTGAGACCATAGGTTCCCCATCCTGGGTACTAAGTAATGGGGATTAGAACTGAAGACAATCAAGGGTTGTCAAAAAAAATCAGGAGAAAATATATGAACAGATCACTAGAAACAAACACTAGTTTCAGCTTTATATTAATTAACTGTACTCTGTAAGTATTCACTTTATATTAATTCACTGTACTCTGTAAATAAATGTAGCTGTGTGTTATTCAGTTTTCTCTTTAAAATAAGCAAGCTGGTCAAGAACTTTCTTCTAACTCTCTGTCTCTCTATCCCCTCCCTGTGCCCCATCTCTTTCTGACTTTCCATCACTCTCTCTCCCTGTCTTTTCTCCCCTTATCTGCCTTTTAAAATCCAATGACCTTACAGAAGGAGTGAGAAGAGTAGTGGGTTTCTATAATGATCAAATAAAGAAAAATTTAGAACTTGCATTCTCTTCTGCTAATCAAGTTGTCAAGGACAAGGATTATGTTTATGTCTAGTTTCACATATAACCTTTAACAGATGGGGATGTTCTATAAATATTAAATAATTCTCCTAAGAATAAACCAATCAAGATGCTTGTTTCTCCCCTGCTGCTTTGATCTGCATGTTAATCACCGCCTTCTTTTCTTTTACAGTAGGTCTCATGCTTAGCTGAAATAGCTTAAGACAGGAAGAAAGTCAAGACAGATTTCACTGAACCAACTATTACACTGTAAATATTGTATTTACCATTCTATCCTGCTCTGTGTAACTTTCAACCACATTCTTAAACTCTTCCACAAGGGGTCCACCCAGTGAGCTGGAAGTCTTCCTCTAGATAACAGGGAAATACATCCTCTATTATGTCATTTTACTACAAAGATAGATTTCCTTTTTAAGTTCAATTGAAGCAATAAAATTTAGCAAGATGTTTCACAGTTCACTTGATCTGTGAGGCATTTGAAGTCCTAGTCCTTCCATTTACATCTATGTGTAATGACAATAATTACAAGAATTTTATTTGAAACATTTGATATTTTTCCAAATCTTTTGCATGTTCTTGTGAGATAGGTAAGACAGGAAATAATGCTCCCATTGCATAGATTTGAAAACTGAAGTCCACAGCTGCTAAATGACTTCCTCATGCTGACAGTATTGACCATCACACCCTCCTTGGTACTGTAAGTCATCCTTCATGGCCACTGTTATAGAGACTTTGTTGAATGAGAATATTAGCATATAGGTCTCATGACAAACTTCTTTAATTTCCTACAGACTTTTACTTCTGGAGAAGTTTATTTCACTAAGAAGTCATATAGCTGATACATGTAAGAGCTACTCAGAGAAGCAGAAGAGAAGAACTGTAAGCCAACAGGAAATGAATGTAGTAGGTACTTTCCTTGTTAGAGGAATTATGGAAAACAAGGAGATCTGAGAACTTTTAGGCATAGTGAAATCTCTGTGAAGCCAAAGAGAGATCTGATTTAGGCTGTGGTAGAGGGTTATAGCAAGGACAGACTATAATAATGGAGAATTAACTGGGAAGTTAGTATAAAGTTTAATCCACAATCATATGCTTCCCATCTCTTCCCTGAAGTACTGCTTGAGGAAAGATCTGCTTCCTTTTGCCTATATATAAACTCTTCATTGGTTATTTTAGCTGTGACTGGTGGGTGGAGGGGTGAAGGTAGAAAGGAAGAAATTCAATCTACCCAGCTACCACCATTATGGCCTGCAAGTAACAGATTTCCTTTAAATGTTTATTTAAAAATTTCTCTGCTGTTTGAAGTTGCTATCAAGGATATGACCATTAACTAATTTGTTTTCAAGATTATGAATGCGTAGTTAATGTTGAGAGAAGGGAAGTCAATCTAAAATGGAAATGAGATTTTCCTCATATCAGTCTAAGGTTGAAGTCAACAGAATAAGAATTTCTACAAATTTTATGCTTCCAGGTTATCTATATCCCCAACAGAGACTTAAACACGAAATGAACCAGTAGAAGTGAAAAGTAATGTTTGGTTTGTTTAGATAATCACAATACTGCATACAAGACCCAGACAATACCCCACCCTGATTATAATTTTCTAACTTGTTTTCTGATATACTATTTTAATGGAGTTTGCTCTGCGCATGTGCAGATTGAGTAACATGGAAGCACCTGTTTCCCTGTGTTCTCCCACTCCATGAGTCTTTGAAAGTCTTTGAATGACTGATACAGTTAAAATAGGCAACATTTTAAAAACTGGCCAGACTGGGACAGACTCTCTCTTTTCTGGACTCTTTGCTATTGTGTTTAGATGGTGAAGATCATATTTGACATAGTGTATGAACATTATAAACTGTGAACATGGATATTCTAACTTGATTTGTTGAGCCCCCCAATTATCCAGGTAACTGAGAAGAGCTCTATGAAGATATAATGGCAAGCAAGCAAAGAAGTGGCTAACACCTTGTTTCAGCTATTCAGGTATTTAGTTGACACCTTGTTTCAGTTCTTGCCTATGACCATATCAAGTCTTTGTTAAGGAGTGAAACTTGTGAACCCCACAACTTGTGAACCATAGAACACGTGAACTCCTGTTGACGATGCAATAAGAACAGGAGGAGCTAATGACTATATATAAGAAGAGGTCGAAGCCTGGAAAAAGCAGAACTGAGAAGAGAGAAGAACTGAGAAGAGAGTACAATTGGGAAGAGAACTCCTGTGGTGGCAGTTAAGAAGGAGAAAGATGATGGTATCCTGGCACTCTATGTTTGTCTGTTCTGTCTGTGTGGATACTTGTTTGTGATACTTTGTACAGAAGCCCTGGGACCTTACTGGAAGCCCTGAAAGAGGATTTTCTGGTTGTCTGGTGTCATGGAGCAGGGATTTGGAAGTCTTGAGACTGTACTGACAATCTGTGTTGAGTTCTCAGACCTTGTTCATGGATCTGTGTTGATTCTATGTTGATTTCTGTTGAGCTCTTGGACTCCGTTTGTGGCTGTCTGTTGATTTCACAGGCAAACAGTCAATTGATGATGGTGCCAGCAATGTACACGAATGTTATTTTGACTCCGATAAGCTTTGTTTTCCCATAAACAGAAACTGTAAAGGACTTGAGGTAGACTGAACACTGTGAAATTCAGTATGGAATGGGAACTGGACGAGGAACTGGACAAGGAGCTGAGAGCTTCTTGCCTTTGAACTCAAGTCACAGTTGGTTAGATTTGAGCAGGAGCTGGGACCATGGAAGTGGAGCCATGGAATCTGAGAGCCAGCCTGGAGTCAAAATGACAAGAACTTTCCTTGGGTATTTAATGAAAACTGAGAACATAATCATTTAACGTAACCTAGGGGTGGGAGGACTGTGCATTCTGTTTCTTGTACTCTTCAGGATGACTGGAAACTAATCTCCAATTAAGGAGAAAGAAGACTTTTTGACTGTTAATATTAAGACAATGTGACTTAGGGGTGGGGAACTCTGACCTTTCTACTTTGTGTCCATTAAGGAGGCAAGTGCCCTTAAGGATGATTGAGTTAAAGACTTACTGAATGTGCTTTGTGTCTATTAAGGAGGCTTACCTCCTTAAGGATGATTGAATTAAGTTCTTACAGAATGATACCTTTTGTTTAAAGCTAGGTGACCACTTTGGTGAAAACTATGAAGCCACTTTAGTGATAATTTGTTATGCTACAACACTGTGAATGCTGTCCTTTGATTTCTGTGAATATTTTGTTTTACTTTGTTACTGAATAAATAGTTTACTATACCGTGCAATCAGAACCTTGAAGCTGTTCACAGCTGCAGTCCTCTGGAAAGCTGCTTTTGCTTGGCTTTACAGAAGACTAGCTGTATTAGTTAAGATTTAGAGGAGCTTGATATACCAACAATCCTTTGCAGTGACTGAGAGTAACCCCAAGTAGACATGAAGAAAATCAGCAACTTTAAGGGTAATTAGGCTCATACCAGTATTGAATCAGACTCAGCTATTTGGTTTATGGGCCTTCGGGAGAAATCTTTGTCTTCAGTTACTTCCCTAACTGTTAGTTATGGGGCTCTTGGACTCATCTTGTGTTATTTTTTTTTGAGACTTCTTATCTTATTTTTTGTGCTTAAGCCTTGAATTGTCAGGATTGCTTATCACTAAGAATGCCTTCTGATTTGAGTATTAAAGGGCCATAGCTTTGACACCTGGAATTATTCACTCCACTTGTTTCCTGGATCTTCCCCTCCTCTTGGGAATGAGGCTCTGTGCCTAATTCTTTTCTAGGTCTTTCCAAATTCTTGCCTTTCCTCCCAATCCCTTACCTTCCTTTGTTTGAAAACTATAAGTTGCTCACCCTTTACAACTCCTCTTCAAATAGATGTGGACATTGTCTCAATGTTCCAGGTTGAAAGCTCCTTCTCAGAAAATGAATGCATTTACAATCTTTGTAAACTGTGATAAGACCACTTTGGCTCATTCCAGATCCTCTTTTGAGAACTGGGGTTTCTTCCATTTTCAATAGTCCACAGTGGCTTTTGATTAAACAAAACTGTACCATGAAAGTGGGCTACTTCCCCCTCTCCTCTTTTATTTAGGATCCCAAAAATGGACTCAGGGTGTTTTTGTTGCATTTCTGCTTGTCTTTCTCAGACTCAGGTACTGAGAGGAATTGCTACCAGATATGGAAGTATAAGTCATGGAGACTTAGGATCCAGAATTCTGGGTAGAATGTTTATAGCCAATCTACTTCACAGGGAAGCCCTGGGAAGCCAATATTCATGAACCTTGAACCCAAGTTTGAGGTACATTACATTAGAACTTGGCATTGTACTCTTTGGTGCTAATCTAAGCCATGAACTCAATCTTCTCTTGACAGACCAAAGTAATACAATGTTCTGAGGTAGGGGATTAAATCCTACATATGTTCAGGGGATAAACTATTTGAATATTTGTAATTATGACTTTGAAATTAATATCATTTTGTAAAAGATATTAAAAAGAACTGAGGAATAGGGAAGCACCTCCTGAAATTGAGAGAATACCTTTGGTGGGTGCTATATAAAATCTCAGGGAACCCAGACACCCAAAACTTCCAATCTTCTATTTCTCTGTGAGACTGCATTTAGGTAGTTGGAACCAAGGTCATCAGCATTATATTAGTCTATGCACATTCAACTCCTACTTCTCGGTTGTCTATTCCTCTATTTCATTAACTTCCTGTCTAATAAATGAAGGTATTTCCTAAGACTCTGAAGTAAGTTATTTTTTTCTTCTTATCATTATTTGTTAGAACCAACTAGAATCCATAAATAAAGTAGAGTTTTTAGAAGACCTTCTTATGAGACATTGCAGTGTTAGTTATGTGAAGCTTCTTTCTAATAACAATTGGTGTAGCTGACATTTGACGTGCATTTAGAAATAATATCAAAGAACATCTGTATTTCTCTGGTTCCAGCCCTAAGAGGGCATTCATTTCTCTTGCACACAACTCATGATACCAATACTTATTTGAACAAACAACAAAATTATTTCCAAGCATATTAAGACAGAAATGAGACACGGGAAGAAATATAGGTAGTATCCCTCAAATTAAATTCCATTCCCTCCTACAGTCTCAGGTCTCAATCTCCAGAAACTCACAATACCATATGGTAAAGGTTTTGCCTTACAAATGAAGTTGAGGACCTCATTGAAGGGCTTACTCATTTATTTCCTGGATCTGAGAGTTCTCTTTATTCCTTTGCTGCAATGTTCTTGCTCCTTCCTTGTATAATCCCCGTTTCTCTCAGAGGATTGGCCCATGGCCTCTAAACTCCACTAGAAAACTAAAGTTTCTCCTGTGCTTTTTGTTTTTAAACTTTGCTTTGGAACTCATTGTACTTGCCAAACAACTGCCATTTTTGCTTCTCACCACCATAACCTGGAGTCCTAGTATATCAAACTTCTTTTCTTTTTTTTTTTTAATTTTATTTTGGACTCAAATAGAAAAAAATATAGAATAGAGGAAATAAAAAAAATGTCATGAACTTAAATATTGGAACTTAGAAAGAAAAAAATGTAATGTGCATAGCAGAACATAAGAGAGGATTCAAAATACGTAACAATAAATTTTCATTTCAAAAAAGCCTTGTATGATAAATAATACACATTGTGTTGAGAATTGTCCATTTTTTCTTTGCTTCCTTGTAAGTTTTCTTTTGTTCTTTGCTAGGCACGTTTTTACTTCATTCTTCCCCTCCCCCCAAAAAAGCCACAATAAAGTTTAGATATGTTTCTCTATAATTATAGGTATATACATACCCCTATATATGTATACATACATTTAGACATAAACTTCCCCAAACATATTCTATTCCTGATCTTTGTTTTTATGTTTGTGCATATCTCATTTCCTATCCCTCATACCTCCTCTAATTTACTTCTACCTATAACCTTGCCGTCCTATTACTTGCCGATACCTGTCCAATGATCCCTCGGCTATCTTCCCACTCCCATAAATCTAAACACCCTCCATATCTCCCTTTTACTTATTCATTCATTCTCCCCTCTAAAGATTCTTCCCTTGACCTCTCCCCCCTCCTTATGGCCCTACCATTTAATTTCTTCTGCATTTAGAAGATTTTTGTACTCTTCTAAATATATATGCATTGTTCCCTCTTAAACCTATTCCCAATGAATGTAAGTTACCAGAACTACTGGTCCTCCTTCCCCATCTAATTCCTTTGTATCAGTCCTTCATCTTTGCATAAAATAATTAGTCTTTTTTAGTTGTTCTTAAATGGTTTTACTTTTTAAATTCTTATACTGAGGTTTACCTCAATCTTTCTTATGAGTTACCCAATTATTAATAAGAATCTTAGACATATATTTTATATTACATATATATACCTACATGTATGCAAATATGTAGGTATATATATGTGTGTGTGTGTGTGAGTGTGTATGTCTGTGTGCATAAAAGAGTCTGTCCATATGAATCCCTTATGATCAGTCTTTGGTAAGTACCTTATATATCTCTTGGTTCTTGTATGTCAAATCTTCTATTAAGTTCAGGATTTTTTTTTTTAACAAAGTCCTGAAAGTCTGAGAGTTTGTCAAATGCCCATTTTTTTCCATTCAGGTTAATACTCAACTTTGCAATATATTATATTTTTAGCCAGAGTCCCACTTCTTTTGCACTTCAATATGTTGTGTTCCAAGCCCTGCAGTCTGTTAATGTCTCTGCTGCTAGATCTTCTGTTTTTCTAATTGTGGCACCACCATGTTTAAATTGTTTTAATCTTGATGCTCTTAATATTTTATCCCTGGTTTGGGGGGGTTGGAATTTGAGTATGATAGTCCTATGAGTTTTCCTCATAAGGATTTCTTTTAAGTGGCAATAGATGGATTTTTTTTTTCTATTTCTACTTTCCTTCCTTGCTCTATTGCTTCAGGACAATTTTCTTTAATTGTATCTTGAATTATTTTATCAAGATTCTTTTTTATCATAACTTTCAATTAGTTTGATTTTTTTATTTTCTCTTTATGAACTATTTTACAAACCTATTGGTTTTTCTTATGTCTCACTTTCTCTTCTATTTTTTTCATTATTCATATTTTGTTTAATTATTTCTTGATCTCCTAAAATTTTACCAGCTTCATTTTGCTCAATTCTAATTTTAAAGGTGTCATTTTTTCTGTAAGATTCTGGATTTCTTCTTCTAATTGGTTGACTTTCCTTTCATAACCTTCTTGGTTTTTCTTGGATTATTCTTTTTGTTTTGCTTTTAGATTTTAGTTTTTCTTCCATTTCTGTCATCTGATTTTTAAAGTCTTTTTAAAGATATTCAATGAATTCTTTTTGGACAGGTGACCATTTGACTTTACTCCTTGGGTGTTTTTTTACTTCAATATCCTCTTCTAAAGGTGAATCCTGGTCATTTCTATTCTCATAATAGCTTTCTGTAGGTATATTCTTTCCCGTTTGCCTGTTCATATTTTGTCGTAATAGTTTAGATTTTTTTGTACTCATCTCTAGCCCTGGAGTATGGGAAATGGTGCCTTTTGCTCCAGATCTTCAGTTC
>CM053596.1:223049110-223072168 GCA_028646575.1 Pseudocheirus occidentalis | reverse complement strand
CCCAAACTCATTAAGACTCTCCCCAGGCTCCACCTCTGAACCACCCTTAGATTCCTCTGTATATAAGACCCCAACTTAGCAGAGACTTGCTCTGTGAGAGGGCCATAGAATGACCTAGTATAGACCGGTTTCTTAAGAGGCTACCCCATATGGCAAACTTGAACTTTCAATAAACTTTACTTTTTCTTTGGCTGAGAAGACTTGAGTGGAATTCTTTCCACAGGACCCGGCATGTTGGCATTTTGGAGTCTCAGGCAACCCTAACCCTCTTTGGGTACCACTTCAGACCCAGCAAGTGGTGATAAGAGACCAAACTAGGGTGGGGTCTGTGTGAGTGGACAGGAGTCAAGCTATGACAGAAATAAAGAGATTTGTCAACTGCTGAAATATGTAAGGTAAGTGAGAGTCAGAGGCTGAGAGGTAGAGAATTTCATAAGAGGGATGGGCTTGGCTAGGGAGGATGATAATGAATCTGATTTTGTATATGCTGAATTTGCAATGTCTAAGGGCCACCCAATTTGATACACTTCAGAGGGAGTTGCTGTTTTTGGAACTGTAGCACAGGAAGAGACCTTGGAACTAGATATTAAGATTTGGGAGTCATCAGCACAGAGATGGCAAGTAAACCAATTTGAGCCAATTAGGTAACTAAGAAAAAGTTGAAATGGTGAATAAAAGAAGGATCAAGATAGAACTGTGTGTACACAGAAAGGGATGATAAAGCTAATTTATACCAATCAGGTTCATTGGTTGTTAAATTCTAAGTCTCAGCATTTACATTTCATGATTTGGTTACCCATAAAATGTAGAAAGTCAGAGTTAGGGGTGCTCGAGACCCCAAAATACCAACATGCCAGGTCCTGAATGAATTCAACTTAAGTCTTCTCTCAGCCAAAGAAAAGTTTATTAAAAGTTTGCCATATTGCGTAGACTCTTAAGGAGCCTAGGTATCTGTAAGGCTTGTATTGGACAAGCAGGCCAGAATCATCTGACACAGAGTAAGTCTGTGCTATGTCATTCTATGACGCCCTCACACACATAGGGGCAAGAAAGGGTCTTCCGTATAGAAAGATTGTGGGAGGAATCTAGGGGTTGTCTGGAGTAGAAGTTTGGGTAGTGTCTCCAGGATGAGTCAGAAGAGGTCAGACTCTAGTAATGAGTGATTAAGGGTAGGAAGTGGCCTGAGGCTACCTGGAGAAAACAGACAATGGTGGGCTAGGCCAGTTCAAGGGTGGGACAGGATGATCAAGAATGGGAAATTGCTGGTCTAAGGAGGGCTAAAGATTTGGGCAGAACCACAACTTAAGGCCTGTGTTTTCAGCCAAATACCTTATATGGGAAGATTCAAAGAGAGGTCAAGGGGTTCCCAGGGCCTGTTTATGGTCATATGGAACATAATCAATAGGGTTCTTAGTTTCTCATCCATTATAACTCTCTCATTTAAAGATGAGTAAACTAAAGCTCAGACAAGTTAAATGAATCACTCCAGATCATACAGAAAATGACAGAGTTGGATTCAGGCTTGGGCCTCTGATTCCAAATTCACCACTTCTTTTCACTACACCAAGGAACACATTTTTTAAGTCTATCTTTATTTTTTAATATAATATTTCAGTTTCCACTTAAAAAGTCACAGAATCCACTAAAACTGAGTATGAGTTAACTAGAGGCTCTTAATACTCAAAGTTATAAAGGGAAAGACTTGTTTTGTCTCATGTATGACTCCACAGTTTGTTCAATAGAAAAGCTTCCACAGAAGGCCCATAGAAGGAAAACTCTGATGTGGGAGAGAGAGATCCTATTAGTAGAGGAAGGTTACCTTTGATATTTCTTTTCTTGTGGGGGGAGGAAGGGGGACGGAGAGGAATGGTTGCTCTGAAACTCCAAAGAAGCAGTTGACCATAGGCATTCCTGACCTTATACCATTCAAAAGAATAAGAGTTTAGAAAGAAAACCTGGAGTCAGTTGTGTTTTTTGTTTAAAAATCTGCTATGTAAGAAGGAAAAAGTTGGTAAATAAATTTATTGCAAGTCGAATTAGAAAAGACAGTATAGTATTTCAGTTGTGTTCTCTTTTCCTTTAACTTATAATTCTGACAGCATTAATTTACTGAATTATGGTCTATAAAGTAAATTATTTGCTCTAAGTTTTGTTGTTGTAACTGAGAGTTTTTTTTCTTTTAAAACTTGTACAGTATTTCATTGAGGTTTCTTGATGTTCTAAGAAAAAGTAGACAATATCTATATGGCAACCATAAGCTTTGCTAATAAGTAGTAGATCAGAAAGAGGTCATATACTACATATAACCCAGTGAGGCCCCATAGACCTTGCCGTAAATCACATATTGTGACTGTTTTATGTGTAGTTAATGTATTGTGTAGGGATTGTATTCCAGTAGGATTGTAGGCCTGGGAAAATGTCAGGGTACCATCTTTGAAAGAAAATCCTAGATTGGTTACCTGGTTGAGGTTAACTACATTTAGATGAAAAAACGGGCACACAGAGTTTGAGGAGGACAGAGATAAAACATAATAAACATGGTAGCCATAGCCATTGGAAAGTCTCACCTTCATCCTTACTCAGGAACACCAGTTTAGAGAGATTAGTATTCCCCTAAACTGATACAGAGTCTATCAGATAATTTGGGAGGTAACTTCTTGCTCTATTCTTCTTTTCTATATACATTCTGAGATAGTAAATAGAGTTCTGGACCTGGAGTCAGAAAGAGTTAAATTTGAATGTTGTCTCAGACTCTTACTTAGCTATGTGACCCTGGGCAAATCCCTTAACTTTTTTCAACAAAAGCTTCCAATTCTGTTATAAAAATAAAAATAAATAAATAGAATAATGGGTGGGGATACTAATAATGCGGAACTACTACTAATAATGTGAAACTCCTAGGATGATTATGAATCTTCATTGAGATATATGTAAAGTACTTTTAAACTAAAAAAAACCATATAATTTTAATTATTATTATTTATAGTAGTAATATCATTATTGTTATATTTATGGCCATTTCTCCATGTGGCCTGTATTTTTCCATGGCAAATGGTACTGCTATTTGAAACTGTTTTGTTTGTTGTGTGGGACTTATGTTTCTGATATGCTATATGTAGTAACATAATTTAATGTTTCATGTGTTCTATTAATGCATGCTTCTCACATTTTGTATATAGATGAAACACTAGGTACCTGCAAGCATACGGTGATCTATAATTGGCATCATCACTTGGAACTTCATTTTATGCTAATTCAATGATGC
Organism: Pseudocheirus occidentalis; assembly: GCA_028646575.1. Taxonomy (NCBI): domain Eukaryota; kingdom Metazoa; phylum Chordata; class Mammalia; order Diprotodontia; family Pseudocheiridae; genus Pseudocheirus; species Pseudocheirus occidentalis. The sequence continues at coordinate 223,068,903 of CM053596.1, read as the reverse complement.
TTATAGTAGGCTAGATAGTAACGTTTATAGATATGATGGTGCTAATAAGAATTTTATATTTTATACTTTGGGGAAGATGTAGGGAACATGTCTCTTTAGGACAGTGTAGCCAAAAGGACTACTGGTCTGGAGTAATTTCTGGTTGAGTTTTTTTCCTTGAACACCTCAGAATTTTGGCATTGTAGACATAGGACTGGTTTTGCAGAGAATTAAGGTAAATGACAAAGACAGAGATTGAGAGACACAGTGGCAATAAGAAATCTTTCTCCATTACACTGACTGTAGCCCTAGGTTACAGAGCTCTCTGCTCCACTAGACTATACAGTCAAGTCAGTGAGATGTGAGGTGGGCCTTGATGGGTGCCATAGAAGTAAGTGGAACAGGTGACAAAGGGAAGCATGGGTTAGCAGAGAAAAAGAGTTTAAAGGGACAGCTTGTAGTAACTAGCACACAATATTCTGCTCAAAAAGAACAGGAGAGAATTTCAAATGCCTATCTATTGTAAGTTTAGACTACCTTTCTGTCTTTAGTCTGTGCTTCACTAGGTCTAATAATTGTGTCTCTGAGTGGCTGGACCATCATCTGATTTTATCTTAACTATTAAACCTATCTGATGTGTCCTGGCAGTGAAAACAACTTCTTCAGTACCTACAGAAGCATTAATCCTCAATGGATACAGTCCCAACTTTGTATATCAGTCTAAATCTTTCCTTTCATTGGAACCAGTGTTAAAAAAAATAAAGAGCTGAAAAGGACCCCTGCAAAAAAGCCATTTGTGTGTGTATGTACGTATTTGTGTGTGTGTGTGTGTGTGTGTGTGTGTGTGTGTGTGTGTGTGTAATATCTTGAAGCCAATAGAGGTGGGTGGTAGAGATTCATTAAGAAAGTCATAATGAATGGAGATAAATGCAAAAGTGTGGAGGGAAGTCATGCTAGGAAAATGAGCAAGAGTTCTACCTAATGTGTTGAAACCATCTGTTTCAACAGTGAGGGCACATGCCAACATAGGTGCCAGTTACCAGGGACCTCAAATCAAATCTGAATTTTGGCCACTAAGAACAGAAATACCCCCCAATAAATCACTGTGCAGTAAATTGGATCCCAAGTATGAATGCCTCAGAATGCCCCTGAAGAACACAGGACCAACTCAGAACAAAAGTTCCAGCTTTTAAGTGGGGGATGACGTGGGAAATCCAAGATAGTGTTATCTTTAAGCAAACCATTGGGGCCAATCAGTGCAACCAGAGGGGACAGAACCCACCTCCTATTGAGGAATTACAGAAGAAGAAAAAATATTTATTTTTAAGTCAGAATTCATGGTAGACCATCAGAACACTGAGAGAGAAACTAAGGATTGGGACGAATGATGAAGCCTCATATAAACCATTTCATGTGAATTGTCAGCAACAGCTACATTCAAGCTTCTGGGAGAAGGAGAAAACAAGACCTATCCAAACTATCAAGAGTACTAGAGAGAACTGGTCTGAAAAACGAATCCAAATCCAAAAATCATGATGGCATGTATGAGTAAAGAGGAGAAAACACCGGATAGAATCGAAAAAAATACCCTATCGTAAGAGAATTTGATGGAGAAAAACTAGAAAACAAATGTAATCTTATAACTACTAAACAAATTTTTTCCCTCCCCTCAGAAGGAAAAAAAAATGATTTGTTCACTAAGAACTACAAAAGTGACTAGACAAAATGAATAAAAAGATGAAAAATGAAATTATAAGAAAAATAAGAGTTTTAGAGAAAAGAACTGGAAGAAAAAATACTAGCTTATAAGAGAAGACAGAAAATCTTACCTAATTAATAGAATCCCTGAAATTAAATTAGAAAAAAATAGGTAGTAAGTACTCCATGAAGCAACAGTAAATATCAGATCAAAGTCAGAGAGGGGAAAAACACAAAAGAAAATATAAGGAAGAGAAAATTTAGAGATTTAAACTCTGGTCTTCTTGACTTCAAGTGCAACATTCTCCCTAACCACTGTAGGATAGGGTAGATCACAAAGAAAAGCAAAATAGAATGAAAGGTACCCGATTGTCTGATACACTCTAGAGGAAGTGTTGCAAGCTATAGAATTGCAAGCAAATTCTGTAGGGACAGAATTTCCCCATAGATACCATGTTTATTATCCTCTATCTCTGCCTTTCTCCCTAAGCTATGTATGCTTGGTCTGCCACTTGTTACTACAGCTGCTCCTTAACTAATAAAGAAAACTGTTAAAGAAGCCACCCACAAGTTGTCCTATACCTTCAATCCTGTGGAAACACTGTCCCCAAGGTATCATGTTTAACTTTTCCTGAAAAGCATAATTAAAAAAAAATAAAATTACAGCTCAAGATATCCTTAATATATTGTTATAAAATAATTGCAAACTAATCTTAGAAAAATATATCATATTGAAGAATTCCATCTCATTCTATATCATATTATCCTAAATTTTATATAATAATTATATAATGCTATCATATTATGTCACATAACATTATCATATCATGTCTTGTTTCACTATGTTATATTAAGTTGTGGTCGTTCAGTCATTTTTTTCGGTCATTTCTAACTCTTCATGACCCCATTTGGGTCTTTCTTGTTAAAGATGCTGGAGTGATTTGGCAGTTCCTTCTCTGGTTTATGTTGTAGATGAAGAAACTTGAACAAACAGGATTAAGTGACTTTCCCAGAGTCACACAGCTAGTAAGAGTCTGAGGCCAGATTTGAATTCAAGAAAATGCATCTTTCTGATTCCAGGCCCAGTGGAATCTAGCTGTCCCCCTTATATCAAGTTTCACTACAAACTAGCAGCATAATAACTAACATTTGAAATAGTTCTTACTACATACATGGCTCCATTCTGAGCTTTTTCTAAACCTGTGAGGTAGGTGCTATTATTATTCTCATTTTACAGATAAGGAAACTGGGAGGGACAAGAGGTCAACTGATTTGTCCAGGGTCACACAACTAATATGCATCTGAGGCTGAATTTGAACTCATGTCTTCCTGAATCTATGCCAGGACAATATCCATGGTACCACTTAATCCAAGTGCATTACTTTACAATCTAGCATAGCATGGTATAGCCTATCATAGCCTAGCCTACCCTAGCATAATATTGCATAATATAACATAGTTAATAGAATATGATAAGTTGTGTTATATTATGTTATGTTATATTACATTACATTACATTGTTATGCTATGCTATACTATATTATAGTATAGTGTATTGTAATATTTCAACTATCTGAACATCAAAGGGAACTCTCCCTCCCTCCCAAGAACAGAGCATCTGCGGAATACAGGAATGTGTGACTTAACTAAAACAATAATTTCATCATCTTTCAAACTCTAGGGAAGCTGCTGTTCTGGACTTGGAAAGAAAACCTGCTCAGGTCGAAGCCACAGAAACATTAAGTATGTATGGGTAAGGGTGAGTAGAAAGTGGCTACTTCAAAGAGTTTAGGGGAGGATAGGAAATCCAAAGACACTCTGACATGAATTGACATGACTTGGAGAGAGTAGATTTCAAGTATTCAGGGAAAAGACACTGTAGTTAGGACCCAGTGGCATAATATTTGGGGAAGTTGAGGGGGGAGGGGGTGGAATCTGACTAAGAGGGAGAGACATTCCAAAGAATGAAAATTTTATGGTTTAAATATAAATTTTTTTTTAAAGAATGGGGAAAAATTCATTACTTCCTAAAGAGACCCATGTGGAAGCACAGGGAACTCCTGGACTAATCCATATTTTTAATAAACACACATAGAAAGCAGATTGTTTTTTCTCCTTCATTTTGAAGAGGACCAATGACATCCCCCATTAATGTCTTGACTTGCTCATAAATTGGATTTAAATGAGGCAGAGTTGCATAAAGTCATCTGCCTCACTTGTTCTTCCAGAGTCATGCAAATCCAGTGTCAAGAAAAAAGTCAGAACTATTGGAAATGGCCCAAGATTCAGTGGATGACCTTGGCATCTTCAATGTCTGACCAATCTCTAAGAATTCCACAACAATTCTTTCAATCATCTTCATGGCCATTGGAATAAACTGTTCTCATCTACACATTTCATTGAGAATAGTCTTTACATGCTTGAGGTAGACATTCTCCTTGAATCACCTCTAGTTTTAAGGCCTTTCAGTCACTCCCAACCTAATTTAGCCCATCTCCTGAGATAGTTTTACAGGATGTGGCTGTTGTGCATGCTATTGCTTCCTAAAGCTACACGTAAGAGTTGGGTGAAAGATAGACACCAGAAGTAGATAAATAGCCCTGAAAATGTCTCTGCAAGCCCTCATACCAGAGGTGCTCATCTTCTCGGAACCCCCTGTGTATCAGGTGAAATAGTTGAGGATAAATGCAACAGAGCTGCTTGGTTCTTTAAGAATTGTACCCTAAGTGAAAGTCAGAATATGTTAAACTTGTTTCAAAAGATAAGGACAAGGAAAAAGGCTTATTTTTAGTAATAGATTTTATTTGCAAAGGAAATATATAGGATGATAGCAAAATATAAAGACAATATTAGCTCTGGTGCCTCACCTCCTTACTTTCCTGGCTTTCTACCCTGCACTAACAGAGTTCACATTCTACTAGAAGATGACACACAATAGGAAGCTGAGAGTAGGGTAATTATCTTTGCATGAAGATGGCTATATTTTTTAATGATTATTAAGAAACCCAAGTTAAAAGAGGAAGTGGTAAGATCTTTCCTCAATGAGTTTGAGTCTACAGGTCTGCATGAACTGTGTCTCAAGTATACTACAGTATAACAATAAATCACATTTGTATAGTGGTTTAAGATTAATAAAATGTTGCACATTAACTAGCCTATTTGAGTCTCTTAACAACCTTGAGAAGTAGTTATTTAATAAAAGTCTTATATCTCTCTTACAGGTGAAAAAACAAAAACAGATTGGTTAAGGGGCTTTCTCAAGGCGACATAAAGTAAATACTAGGAGTGGGATACAAGCTTGGTTTTTATGACTTGAAGATCATTAGTCTTACCACTGTATTATACTTCTGCTATACATGACAAGAAAAAAAATTGATATGATTGATGAATTGTGAGTAATTTTTGAAAAAATTATAGAGAATAAAGAATATAAATAACTAATGCTATTATTTTCAATAAAAGAAAGACACTGGCCCCTGTAAACTTTAGGCTAACGAATTTGACTTCTATTCTTGGTAAAATTGTAGGATAACTGGTGAGCATTTCCAAAGGCATTTCTAAACACAAAAGCAACATGACCTAATCAAGAACAGGATATCCCATACAGAACTTTTCTTATTTCCTCTATAACAGTATTATTAAACTGTGCTGTAAACAGCACACATTGTAAACATAATATACTTAGCTTCAGCAAAGTGTCTATTAAAAATCTTTATTTTGGGTGAGCTAAAACTGGTTTGGGCTATTTCATGATACAATAGGTAAATTAAAGGCTAAATGACTAATGAGTTAATGTCAACTTGGAAGTAGGTATTTAGTGAAATATCCCAAGGATCTGTCTTGGGTCCTATATTATTAAATATTTTGACCATTAGTGTTTGAATGAAGATATAGAAGATAGAAGATTGACCAAATTTGCAGGTGCCACAAAAGTCTTAGGTACTATAATGGATCATAGATACAGAGACGCTTTCTCTCTCTCTCTCTTTCTCTCTCTTTCCCTCTCATATACATATATATATATATGTAAATATATGTCTATATACAAATATATATACACATACATATGTATATGTATGTGTATAGATAGTGATATAATCTCAGTAGGTTAGAATAATATATTGAATCTAATAAGAAGACATTCCATTGGTAAAATTTATACTTGGGCTCTGAGAACAAACTTCTGTATCAGCAAGAACCCTAGCATATCCAGGACGGCTGCTAGCACAGGTTCTTGCATCTGCTTTTCTAAAGGAAAGCAACTCAAAATGAGTTAACAGTCTTACTTTAATCAATTAAACGTACATCATTTACCTAATTCAGCGGAAAAAGTCAGCACCCAGAATTTCAGAGAATGCGAACAGAATATAAGCAGAAGTTACAAGCAGACAAAGAAACAGATCAGCAGATGGATTTCCAACCATCTGACCATTACATCCATACCTAGTCAGTTTCCAGAGAGGAAAGCACCAACATCTGGGTTTTTCAAAGCCGGGGGCTTGATGACTTCCCAGGGTTTCTTCTGGCCAAATCACGTAACTCTTTCCAAAGTGAGCCCCAAAACAAAACCTCACATCAGGGTATATACAGCCTTTTCCTGGATCAGAGAATGTCACAGCCCTCTTGACCCACTTCCCAATCACAAAGTAACAAGGTGTGGGCATTTCTGAAGAGCAAGCCTTCTGCCACAGGCTCCATGTGACCATATTCAGCCTATTAGGGGGCAGAGTATACTTTCAAGTCAAGGAAGGTTCTCAGAGCCATTTAAGCCTATCAAAGGGCCAAGGGGTAGGGAAAATCTTCAGATTTCCATAGCAACTTCACAAATGCCAAGTGGGGTATATGGTTTTGTGTGTTTGTTTGTTTTTTAGATCGCAGATTTATCTGGCAGTTTTAGGGGACTACAAATTCAAAACAAGTCAAGTCCTACATAGCATCAAAAAAAGCTAATTGCTTTAATGTGGGGCCTAAGGGACAGAATGAGAGAGATAGTATTCCTGCTATACTTTGCCTACATCAGTCAACAGCTGAAGAACAAGTTCAAGTCTAGCCAGCACATTTTAGGAATAGTATAGATCAAGTATAGTTTATTTAAAAGTGAGTGATGAGAATGGTGAAATGAAGGAAGGCCATCATATTTGAAGAAGCATAAAAAGAATTGTGCATGTTTATAAGCAGTCAAAACCTAGTAGTATAATAGAGAATGATGTAGAAAAACACTTTAACAAGTTCTTCCTGACCCCAAATCATTGAATTAGGAACAATAAGAAAAATTATAGCGGTATGAGGGGAAAAACGAAACAAAACAAGAAAACAAAAAAATTCTTAGTAATTAAAACTATATGAACACAGAATGATCTGAATTGGGGGAAAATGCTGATTCCCTCCAAAGGGAAGTCATAAAATAAAGACTGCATGAATACTTGTCAATGATGATATAATGGAGATATTTAGAAGATTATGGACAGAACTAGAGGACCTCTGAAGACCTTTTTCAGTTCTTTGATTATTGAATAATCAATTCATTAATAATCAATAATCAATGAATGATCAATGAATAATGAGAAAACTAAGACTGAGGATGAGAGTGACATTTTTCAGTCAGTCAGTCAGAACTCTAAATATCGTACTATGCACCAGTCACTGTTAAACATTAGAGAAATAAGAATAGGCAAAAAGGCAGTCCCTGCCTTCAGGAATCTTGCAATGTAATGGAAAGAATACAGAATCTAGAGTTAGAAAACATGACTTCCAGTCCTCTCTGAAATTCAAAGCAATATGATCTTTGCTTCTTCATACATGCAATGGCAGTAGTTTTTGCATTAACTTTGACCCAAGAGCATTATGAATTTTAAATGGAATAAGCTATATGAAATGCATTATAACAATACATGCTTATATAAATGTACAATCTGTCTTCAAATTTGCAGAGGAACTGCTCCTAGAAAATGGCACAAAAGTAAAAAATGCAAATGTGGATACATTTTTCTATGGGAAATAAGAGGTAAAGTTTTTGTGACTACCAAAAATTATGATCTTTTGCTACAAAGTGCTGAAAAATGAACTTTTTGCATATAATTCTTTATAACAAAACCTAGATTGTGTACTTTTCCTAACACAGTAACCATGAAATAACCCATAAAATGCAGTACACAACATAAAATCAGTAACATGCAAAACATGTTTCTCTATAGTATTTTTATAGAATTCTGTGACCTTTTGTGCTAACATCTCAATTTAAAAAATGACTTCAAACCATATTCACTTATCATAACCCAAGAAATATACAGTACCATAGCTACTGTACAACAAAGAAAATTCTTAATATTAAAAGATTCTCAAATCTGATTCTTACCTTCCACTGGGTCAAATGATGGTGTGAGAGTTTTGTACTATGTAACATATGGTCAATTCATTGACACCAAACTCCTGGCTGACAGAGGTTGCAGATGTTTTGGTATGAACATTATCTTACACCTTTTCTTACTAAACTACATAATTGACTTTGCATGATTGGGCTTAGAGACCAAAAACCTTGCACTATATATACTATCTCTTTGAAAGAGAAAACTTAGGTTGTAGAGGTGAAAAAATGAAAATATGCAATGAATAAAAGAGGTCTTTATAATAGTATCTTTATGATAAGATCGGTGAAATACTTTGTAAGATACCAGTCACTCCACAAACTTGTGCACATTGCACCTCTCTTTCTTTTTTCTCTACTGCACATTGCTGCAAATGTGTGGGGCTGCCAATGGGAAAGGGAATATGTTGCTACTCAATAAAATCTCAAAAATGTTTGAAGTCGTGAAAGTTAAATGGGTGAAATCTGACAATTGACTATTAGTATTAAGCGATTGTCAAGGTCACTAAGCTCATTTGTGGCTGTATCTCTCTATTGCAACAGTAAGGAACTGGGAACGGTTAGTCAAAGTATAAAAGGAATCCTCTACTGATGAAAATCAAGTTCAGAGTGATGTGATTCCTTCAAGACTATCTCTGACGCAGGCTTCTGAATGCTACTATAAAGACTTACTTACTCTTACAATAGGTGATTCATTAGAAAATTAGTCTCCTTTACCTTGTATTGTAGCAAATGAGATGATCTTTGTAAAGTACTTAGCATAGCGCACATAGTAGGCACTAAATAAATACTTATTATAAATGTTTATATTTTATTATCATATAATATATACTTATAAATATATGAATTTACTGTATAAAAACTTATCATAAATACTTAATCCCTTCCCTGACCCTTTGTAGTGCTGTTTTCTTTCTAATTTCTATTTCCCCACTTAGATTATAACCTTCTTAGGGCAGCTCCTACATTTCTTTTTACCCTCATCTCCTAGTATAGTATCCTTACAATAACCTTTCTGTTGGTGTTTGTTGATGATAATAACCTTGAGATCTGTGATTGAATTACTTGTGATTCTTCTGTAGTTACTTATAAAATCATGATTATGATAATAAAAGATTTTACAAATTTAATACTTTCTAGTCTATAAAATGAACTACTCATATTGAATATCAGAAAGAATCATTTGAACTTTACAATGTACCTTCTGGCTGCTGGGAAATTCTGTGTCAGAATGGACAGAGTACTGAAACTGTAATCCAGAAGACCTGAGTTCAAAATCAACCCTAGGCAAGTCAAAAAAAATTCTGCCTCAGTTTCCTCAATTGTAAAAATAAGGATAATTATAGCACCTACTTTCCAGTGTTGTGGTAAAGGCCAAATGACATAATATTTGTAAAACGCTTAAAACAGTGTCTGGTATATAGAAAGTGTTTTATAAATGCTTGTTTTCTTCATAAAGGTTTATTTCCTTATACCAGTGCTCCTTGGCAATATTCTCAATTACTTTGCTCAAGTTCTGAAAATTATATTCACTTATGTATTAAATTATATCTAATCCATCAAAATATTTGGTGCCAAGCCCTAAACCAGAGATTTCTATTATAAGATGTCAGAGACACCAGTAAATACTGTCTGAGGTAACCTTCTGCATAGGTAGAGCAGTGAAGGTGCAAGGGAATTGGGTAGCCACTTTTCATGGTCTACTTTCAGGACACCAAGAATGGCTGATAATATATTAACCTAATTTAATTGAAGTGCTTTTAATTTTGCAATAAGGACATCTGACAAGGGAATATTTTAACATACAGACTAAGGTATACCTTAACTTCAATTCAATTCAATTCTCCAAGCATTCATTAAGGATCTCACACAGAACAAGACACTGTGGTATAGGAGAATTAAAAACAAACAAACAAAAACCAATGGAAATAGTCATAAGTTTCAAGGAATGTGCATTCTATAGTATGCGTTTGTCTCTCCATCTCTCTGTCTCTCTATCTCTATCCACACACACATACAGATGATCAAAACTTAAAATATAGAATAATTATTCATGAATGCATATGTTTGGAATGAACTTCAGACTTCATTGATATAGATAGCTCCTGTTTATGGAACTCCTTTAAATGCAAGTATTTTGCAATTACTCATAAAGCTAGTGTATGTCAGAAATAGGTATTGAATTGAGCTCTCTCTTAGGACATACTACTTTGTTATAAGCAAAATACACATGAATTAAATACAAAATAATTTGTGAGAAAGGTCATAGTAACAACTGGGAAGATTAATAAACATGAGACTCCAGAAAAAGGGGAGAGGGAGAAATAGGGTACATGGAATGAGTAAAATTATGGGAAAAGGAAAGACTAGTGGTACCTGTTGCAAATTTTACTTTGTTTACAATATTACAGGGGGGAGTATCTGACTCAAGAATAACAATTACTATTTCTATAGAATTTTAAGATTTTCAAGGGCCGTTTTCCTCCAAAACTCTGAACTTGGTAGTAGAAGAATTATTATTGTAAAAATAACTAGCTTCATCTTAAGGTGGGTAAGTGATCTTCCCAGTCACCCAACTAGTTAAGTATGGAAGGCAGAATTCAAACTCAAATTTTCTCACTATAAATTTAGTGGCCTTCACTTATTTGACCAAATTGTGAAACCTCTTGAGACAAAATGTTCCTATGTGAGATACGTGAAAATGCTAGGAATTGAAGTTAGACTGTTCTGATCCTCCAAATTTGCTTATAAATCAAATGACACATTGCTTTAAACTATAGAAAGCCCTGACTCTAGGAGTTACTTAAGTCCTGGGTTCAAATCTGCCTCTGATTCTTATTATCTGGGTAACCTTCAGAAAGTCATTTAAATTTTTGCAGCTTAGTTTCCTCATCTCTAAAATGAAGGAATTGACTAGTTGGCTTCTAAGATCGAAAAGTTCAAAACTTTTGATGCTATGACCTTAAATGCTTTCCTTCAATTATTCTGAGCAGCAGGTGGTGATAAATACACTCATTCCCATTTTTACAGAGGATGAAACTGACATAGTATGAAACTTACACTTAAAGTGGTTGTGACAACTTGTAATCAAATAGATATTAAATTGGAGAACCCAAGTCCCAAATTCAGGCTTTCCAAACTCTAAACCCTGTGTTTTTCAAATGCTACTTCACTGCATCTCCAGAACATTAAACATATCTTATCAGATTTTTCTCTTTCAAACCCTGCCCCAATATTCATAAACATTTGACCTGTCCTTGCTAGTTTCAAAATATTGTGTTACTTTCCTTATATTTGGAGCGAATTTTGTTACTTTTGGAATGCTTCACTGATTTTTTAGATGATATCTTTTGCCAATATGTTGTCCTACATTTTCCCTCACCTTTTGCCCTCCTCTAATGTGTGGCAAAAAACAAAAGCTCATTTAAGTAAAACAACCTAACATATTGACCACACCTAATAGCATATGGCATAATCTGTACTTGTAAAATATAGGCATGTTTCATAAGGAGGCCTCTCAAGAAAAGGGTCCTGCACTTCTCTGAATTATGCCAACTTTTAGCGTCATTTTCTTTCGTGCTATTTTGGTCATTTATGTATATTGTTTTCTAGGTTCTGCTTATTTTTCTCTGTATCAATTCATAAATTTTTCCAAGCTTGTCTGATGTGTTCATTTGTGTTACAAATTACAGGGAAATAATATTCCAATACATTGATATAACGTAATGGGCAAGCACTGAAATAGTTCACACCTTCTTTCAGCAATTGAATTAATACCTTATTTCAGTTCAAGTTTCTTTTGAGCATTGTATCAAGTCTGTTAAGAAACAGAATGTGTGTACCTCACAACTTGTGAACCTTAGAACTTGTGAACTCCTAGGGTGGAGCTAATGACCATATATCAGGAGAGGCCCAGGCTAGAGACAGCAGAACTGAGAAGAGAACTATCATGGCAAAGTCCAAAAGGAAAACTTGTGGTATCATGGCACTCTGTTTATTTGCTCTGTTGGTGTTGATGTTTGTTTGTGATTCTTTGTATAGAAGCCATGGGGACCTTACAGGAAGCCCTGAAAGAGGATTTTCTAGTTATATGTTTACAGATGTCCGGGAGGAGGATTTTGGAGGTCCTGGGACTTTACTGATGATCTGTGCTGACCTTTTGGACCTTGTTGGTGGATCTGAGTTGACTTCACAGGAAGATAGTGAATTGATGATGGTGCCAGCAATGTGCATGAATATTATTGTGGCTCTGTCAAGCTTTGTCTTCCCAGAAACAGAAACTGTGAAGGATTTGAGGTGTACTGGACACTGTGAACTTCAGTATGGAATAGGAACTGGAAGAAGAAATGGAGCTGGACAAGGAACTGGTAGCTGCCTGCCTTTAAATCCAGCTGACAGTTGGAGCTGGAATTATGTAACAGGAACCATGGAAACTGAGAGCCAGCTTGGAGTCAAGCTGAAAGAAGACTTTACTTGGATACTGTGTACTGACTGGGAAGATTACACTGTGACCTAGGGAAGTAGAACTTTAAATTTTGTACTTTGTGATTGAATTAAGGATTTTGTGATTGGCTAAATGAATGTACTTTATTTAAAACTATGTGACCACTTTGGTGAAAACTATGTGGCCATTTTGGTGATAAGCTATCAAGTTGTGACATGGTGAGTGCTGTACTTTGATTTTCTATGAATGTTTTGCTCTAATTTGTTGTTGAATAGAGAGTTCACTATACTATGTAATCAGAACCTTAAAAGCTGTTCAAAGGAGCAGACCTCTGGAAAGCTGCTCATGCATGGCTTTACATATACCACAATTTGTTGAGCCTTTTTGCAATCAATAGCTAGCCCATTTTATTCCCATCATATGATCCCTCCAACAATCCCTCAAACAAAGAATTTGAACTAGAAGAAATCTCAGAAGTCATCTTGTTTAATCCCTTCATTTTTAAAATGAAGAAACTAAGGTTCATAAAAGTAAAGTGAAGGATCTCAAATTTCTTTTTACTCTCAGAACCTAGTGTAGTATCCTTACAATAACCTTACTGTTAGTGTTTGTTGATGATAACAATCCTGAGATCTGTGATTTAATTACTTGTGACTATAGTTACTATAAAAACTGTCAGTCAATGAGCATTTATACATGTTTCCTATGTACTAGGCACTGCTATGCATTGAGGATGCAAATATAAGCAAAATAAAGAAAAAAGAAAAGAAAAGAGAGCCCATGTCTTCAAGGGTTGAAAGTAGACAGCACATAAAATGAAGTTGATATGGGGTGGAATTAATTACTGTGCGTGAGGGCATTATAGGTCTGGATTATAGATGAGTAAGAAATTAAGATAAAAAATGTATATAGTGCCTACTATGTGCCAAATTAAACACATAAAAAAAAATAATAATATCTCATTTGGTCCTTCCAACAATTCTACAAAGTAGCTGCTATTATTGCATTATTTTACAGTTGAGGAAACTGAGACAACCAGAGGGTATATGACTCACCCTGGTTACATAGCTAGGAAGTGTCTGAGGCCAAATAAGAACTTAGATCTTCCTGATACCAAAACCTGTGCTCTTTTAATCCACTGTGCCATCCAATCAAAGGGAGGAGATTTAGGGGCAGATATACTCTTGAGATATGAATTTAAGGACTGAAATGATTTTGTAAGATGAAGAGTATTCTAGAGCATCATGAAAAAGTTGAGAGTACAGCTTAATAAATTGTTAAGTGGGAGAGCTAAGATTCAAACCTAGATCCTTGGACTGCAAATCCAGAGTTCTATCTGCTCTACCACGTTATTTTTTTTTAACTGACAAAGATTATTTGAAAGGGTCTTCTGATGTTTTTACTTATGGGGCCTGCTACTGGAGAATAATGAACATATGGTTTTGACGAAATTTTGAAACCCCACTATGTCATTTAATAACTTGACAGAATAGAAGAGTTTAGAATCAAGAAATCACGAATGTCCTCTCCCCAAATGACAGAAAAGTCTCCTGAAACTGGACAGGTCAAGTCTAAAATTTGACTTTGGAATTTTGTGTCGTCCTCTGTTTCTCTTGTCCTTGACAGAGTATTAAGAAAATCAAAGCAACTGGCTTTGCACATTCTTTTTACAGAAAATGTTTCTAAAATAGACACTCATTAAAGTTCAGTATCCACATACTCACTTTAATTAGTTCTAATTAGTCCCACCACGTACACAAATATTAAAGCAAGGATAATGGATATTTGAATCTGAGGAAAGAGTTTCCAAGGACTCAGCAGTCTGGCTTTCCATGGTGGAGATTTTAATGATCTTTCATAGGTATGTTTGCTTAGTGTAGCATGTGGAACTAGAAGCAAGAGTTCATAGAGAAAGACACATCAGTTGAGAATCTCGTTATTGTTTATTTCCCTTTCTCTTAATAACATTCACTCCTGTTTTCAATTTGTCAGCAATGAAGTGTTTGAGGATTTTGTCCACTGCTTTCTGATTATCCCAAATACCACAGTCAGCATATCAATGCAATATGCCCTGCTGGAGAGGACAGAGGGGAAAAAATGTCACTGTCTATTTAAACACCTGCACAGTTAGATAGGACCTGAACATTATTACCATATTGTAAGGATTCCATCTCCAAGATGAGTCAAATGTGATCTTCTCCCCAACGGCTTTTATTCTGACCTAGAATAAATCCTAAATCTTGCACAAAAGCTGAGATAGCAATGGCTTTGTTAATCAAATAGGTAGAATGTAGAATTTTTAATGTCATTAAAAATGCATCCTTTTTTCTAAGAGGCTACTAGAGTGTAAAAATGTCTCTCATTCATTCTTTCACTGTTGGACATGGCTTAGTATGACCTCCAAAATCACCTCTATGGACCACTAACTCTTTGAGTGAAGCAGGACAATGGTTTTCAACTCTGACTAAATCCTGATCTTTAATAAGGAACAGGATTTCTTTTTTTCTAGTGGGACACTGAAATATTTCTTCAGCTAATATTGAGAGAATAGAGATTCAGAGATTTTTCTTTCCTCTTTAGAATGATTCAACCTATATTTTTTCTTAGGCTTTATTAGGATTCAAACTTATTTCCAGGGAGATACCACAATTTAAAAAAAATGATATCTACATCCTTCTTGTTTTCTGTACTTTTAATCCCCTCTATCAGCATCACTTCATCCCTTTTTTCCTTCATAACATAATCTATTCTCAGGAAAGGAATTCAACAGTATGCCCAGTGGCATCTAAATATAGAAACCTCGGGGGCTAAAGTCACATCATTCCCAGGAATTTACAGTTTTACCACTTAACAAAGTTTTAAGCTAAACGGATGAATATCTAAATGCAATTTCAGACTTCACTGAATGTGGTAGAAATGAATTTTACTCAGCAGAACAATAATGGAATTCACAAATCATGTTATATAGGAAGTTTGTTGCCATCTCTATCTACACGTAGGGCCAACTCCTACCATGTCAGAACATTTAGCATGCCTTCCATTGTCTTGGTAGTGAAAAAATGATGACTCTGGAATCAGAAGACCTGGGTTCAAGTCCTTCCTCTGTTGCTTATTACTGTCATGAGTAATTTTATAATCATGGAGGAAACACTGTCTATGATATGTGTAAATAAGTAATAAGTGTAGTAAGGCATGCAATTTGCAGAATAAATTGGGTCAAGGGCCCCTCAGGAGCTATAAGGACCGTGAAGAGAGATTCACAAGGATTTTTATAATAAAATACAATTACTAACTTTAGAACTTATTATTTTTAGGCTTAGGGACTTTCCATAGCTTGAGAACTCTAACTGATTGCATATACTTGCAATTTGTGAACAGTTAGTGGAAAAATAATAAATTGTTTTCCCAAAATTAAGTGATTTACAAGAAAACTAAAGTGAATTCAGGAAAACAAGACAGCTCCAGCAGAAACACAAAATATCATCATTGATACAAAATGGAGTCAGTTTGGTTCTCCCAATTCCCCTGTTCAATCCACAGGAAGGTTAACCTCCCATAGATCACTATCTATTAGCTAATTCCATAAGATTTTTTAGCATGGTCATTGTCATCAGAGCCCACTAATGTAAGACTCTCTTGGACTAGTTTGGAATAAATTTTATGCAGCTAATGTGAAGTCTAAAGCGAATTATAAGGCAAAGGGCAATAAGGACTCATTTACCAAGGGTGACTAACAGAGTATTTGCCTGAAGCCAAGTGAACCAGGAAGAGGGATCTTACAAGGGTTCATCTGGGGTGGGTAGTTGTTTTTTTGCTATAACTTCATCACAATTCCCCCTGGTCAGTTAGTATAGGAAAAATAAGATTGATTGATCATAGCACAAGCCCTTCTCTGTGAAGATGCAACAAGGTTTAAGACCCAATGATTTTCTAAGACAATTTCCGCAAAAGAATCTACCTCAATTTGGAGAGAGGAAATTGACTCACTTATGGCTTGAATGAATTTATTCATTTCCAATAAGAGGTTTCTAGCACCCTGTTCCAATGTAGATTTCAATATATGAAATTAGAGACAAGAGTAACTTCATCCCTGTTCCACATTGTTTTACAGGGTTTTAGATTATAACCACATCCCACTAACTAGGGTCTTTTCTCTTTTTTGATGTGTAAACTACCATGCCCCTAGGTTTCTGATTGATTTCTTTCCCACTAGTCCTATGGTATGATTAAAAATTGATATTAGTGGGATCAAATAGATCAGTAGTTTTCAACCTGTGGGTCACAACCCCTTTGGAGGTAGAACAACCCTTTCACAAGGGTCACCTAAGACCATCGGAAAACATATTTCTGATAGTTTTAGGGACTGACACTGCTCCTCTACCCAGGTCCGCTCACATGCAGATATGTCCACATACATGTATTAAAGGGTCATGGCATTAGGAAGGTTGAGAACCACTGAAATAGATGATTCCACATGTCCAAAACCAATTTTGGGGAAGGGAGGAAAAAGCCTTATCATCACAGACAAAGAACTGACCAGGAGTCACTAGCCTGAAGGAGCTTCAGATGGAGCAGATAGATATTTTGCAGATAATTTAAATGGGCCTGACAAGCCCAGAAAGTTCTTAGCAGGGAGATAGACAACACATCAAAAGTTAATATTAAAATTACTGACCATAGTATCATTTAAAGTCAGATTGTTAAGAGAAAGATAATATTTAATAGTCTTGTTTTTGGAGGTGTTACTGTACATCAGTACAGTGGCACAGAGAAAAGTCTCTTAGAGTGACATTAAGGAACTGGGCAGTTTGAATACAATTCATTACAGTTCCCAGACCCAAAATTGCATTAATTCCTTCCTTCCATTTAACTCATATTGGGAACATAAGAAAGAGGGTGGATGCAGGTTGTATGGTGTGCTTACTCATAATCTCTGGTGGCATCATGCACTGTATAAAAGAATCTACTATTTTCTGACTCATCAAAGGCAATAGGTTGAGAAGCTATCCAGTTTCTCCCCTCCCCTACTGTGGATTATAAAGCATTTAGTCATTGTAAGAGTAGAAAAAGAACCTATAAGTTGAGTGAGTTTACCATTACCTCAAGAGACCTGCAGACCATCTCTAACAGACTGGGTAATCTATGGAATGGTCTCAATCTCCATGGGATAGATCAGTAGCACAGTGGCTAGAGTGCCAGGCCTGGTGTCGGCAACTCATAGTTTTGAGTTTGAATCTGTTCTCACTTGATAGCTGTGTGACCCTGAGCAAATAACTAACCCTGTTTGGTTCATTTTCTTCATCTGTAAAATGAACTTGAGAAAGAAAAATGACAAACCACTCCAGTACCTTTGACAAGAAAACCCCAAAGAGGATCATGAAGAGTCACATATGACTGAAAATTGACTGAACAACAATTCGGTTTCCCTAATGAGAAGAGAAATCCATGCATCAAGGTCCTGTTGATATAAATGATGGCAAACCAAACACTCATGAGTCCCAATAGCTTTGAGGTGATATAAAGCATGATTTACCCCCACCAAGAAGATTACTGAGAGCATAAGTCTTTTCTATTCCTCCTGAAAGGAGTAGATGGGGAGAACAAGGACTCAAAGAGAATTACACAAATCAGAACAAAAGCATTATATAACAGTATGGGGAGTCAGGTTTCATTTGGACACAATAAAATCAAGAGTCCCTTTCTCCCATATTGATTGTTTCAAGGGTAGCCGGTAATACTTGGAATGAACTTTTTCAAGTAGATTGAGATCTACCGGTCTACTGAAAAATCTTCACATAGATCTTATCTCCCAGGTAAGTCATGCAGCAAAAAGTCTAAGGTCCAGTCTGTACTGTTACTCCCATATCTTCAAATATGTACAGCCTAGTTTATACTTCCTGTATATAATAAGCAAATATGGATTATATTCCTAATATAGATTTTGTTGTTATTGTTGTTTGCCCTTCATTCTCAAAAAGATGCATGTATTGGGGGAAAAGTTCTGATTTAGGAGTGGGTAGGGAGTAATCAAAAAGCATTTCAGAAGAAACAATATGAAAGTCCCCTCTTGGTCTGCTGTGCAGATGAACAAAGACAAAGGAAGAACATCAGGTCACTTTAAATGGGTTTTTATATACAACTTGTCACCAATGATGGTTTTAAGCTTCTCCTTCATTTGCTAAACCTGACATGAACTTCGGGATGGTAAAGTCTGTCATATTTTGGGACCACTCCTGGGCAAGAATAAATGTGGAATAGGGTAATGTCTTTTGACTCATGCAAAAACTGGATTTAAGTGATGTAGAGTTACACAAAATTGTGGGCTTCACTCTTTCTTCTAGAGTTATGGAAATCCAGAGGCAAGACAAATATCAAGACCACTGATGATGACTTGGCATCTTTTATGGGTAACCAAATTTTAAGCATGCCACAGCTCCTGTCTCCACCACAATTATGACCCTTTGGAACAAACTGCTCACATCTGTCTATTCTTTGGAGAAGTCTTCACATACTTGAAGGAGACAACCCCCTACTTCATATATAGGTTTGAGAACCCTTGGTCACCATCAAGCTGGTTTAGTTTGTCTGCTAAAATGGGTTACTGTGGAGTTGTTACCATACATGCTATAGCTTTTTGAAGGCAGAGGTGAGAATTGGGTGCCAGGTGGACACCTCAGGTAAAAGTCAGATCTGAAAAAGGTTTTGGAATCCCTTAGAAGAGAGGTACTAGTCATTCCTGAACATCCATACACCTTGACAGGAAAGGATAGTACAGAATCAATAAAGGTGGTGTTTCTCTCAGAATAAAAAAAGGCCAGAGGGCCAAAAGGCTGAAGCAGGGTACAATCTCTTTCATGAGAATTTTTGCAACAAATTCAGATCTAGCTAAAGAGCCAGGAAGAGACTCTACTCATTAAGTGAATTGGTCAATAATAAATAGATGGACGTTAAAGTGATCAGACATAGGCATACAAATAAAATTCATCTTCAAATGCTTGAAAGCTAAGAGGCGCCTTCAGTAGGTAAAAGCACAGAAGCCATGCCATTTAAATGTTTGTTGAGAGGGAAAGGAGTAACTCACGAGGTAGATATGGGGGTGGGATCCACTGTTTACAATACCCAGATGCTCTGAGGATGGCATGCAGTTGTTTTTTGTTTGTTTGTTTGTGGGCACAAACAGCTTCTATAAAAATCTGAACACACTTAAGAAAAACAGAGCAGGTGCCTATAAGACTTGAAAAAGAAGGTAACAGGGGTGGAGCCAAGATGGCGGCACAGAAGCAGCAAAGTTTCACAGCTCCCATACAG
>CM053596.1:223037195-223048610 GCA_028646575.1 Pseudocheirus occidentalis | reverse complement strand
TGGGGTAAAACCAAACTGAGCCTCAGAGGAAAATTGGAATACAAAGAGGTAGAAGCAAGAATAAATTAATGGAGACAGATGAAATGTCCAGTTCAGAAACTAGCTGAACTAATGGGCTAGAATGTAGAGTGTGTTAAGAATAGTATTGTCTCCCACTCCCATCTTCAGATTTCCTCTTGTCCAACCTAAAAATACCCAATTTCTTTTGCTTCTCACGGTGCAGTGAAAAGTGTGATAGATTTGGAATTAATACCTGAATTCAAACATCACTTATGTTACTTATTTATTATTTGTGCAATCATGAAAAAATATTTTACCCTGTTTTAATAAACCTTACTTTCTTCTGCTACAAAATTAGGGGGTTGGAGTAGATTGTTTTTGAAGTTCCTTTCTGATTTAAATATATGATCATATGCTTTTTGTATGCCATGATCTCAGGGTCCTTCTCCAACCACAATCACTCTCTTCTGGAAGCTTTTCAATTTATCATTGTTCTCCATAAAAATTAAGCAAACCATTGACTTCTCACCTTTTCTGGAGTTAGTCCTGAATCATCAAGTTTGAAGGTCAATATGATTTTTAATTTTGATAGTTTGGTATTTTTGCCATTGTTTGCCATTTTTATTTGTTTACTTTTTTTTTGAGGGGGAGGGAAGGGCAATTGGGATTAAGTGACCTGCCTAGGGTCATACGGCTAGTATGCATTAAATGTCTGAGGTCGGATTTGAACTCAGGTCCTCCTGACTTCAGGGCTGGTGCTCTATTCACTGCACCACCTGGAGGCCCCCATTGTTTGAAATTTTTAAAAAATCTGGCTACTTCCTTTACATTAAATTGAAATTGTGCTCACCCATTCCCTAGGTTTTAATCTCATAGATACTCAGAGAGAGTTCTATTATGATTTGCTTTCCTTGGTACCTTAGAATTGCCCGTATCATTCTCACTTTTAAACGATAGCTCTCTAAGGCTATTGGAGTCTTTAAAATTTAAGCTCTTTAGTTCAGATATTTCATGAATACTTACTTACTGTCTTGTGCTTTATTCACTGCAAAGCACCACATGCATTCATGTAGCTATAAAAGTAATAACACTTAAAATAATAATAATTTTATATTAAGTCTCCTGAATTATATTGTTTTTCTGGCACCAAAGTGTTTCACTAATGTGGGATGTCTGCTATACCCATGGGATCTTCATGAAAATGAGATGTGGCAATGTGTATTTATGAAGCCATCCTATTGAACATATTTTTAAATAAAATAAATAAATAAGGCACTGATTTTCTTCTAAAGACAGACTGTGTATTACTGACTGACTTTACAAAGGGTGATACTTCAGACCCAGGATGAGACTGCTGTGTTTTACAGGGAAGATTGCTTGGCAACCAGGGGAATCCATCCTTTGGGAGTCAGAGAAAGATGGCAAATGAGAGTTCTGCTTTTAAAACCCTTACTTGTTGAATGACCTTGAGGACCTCCATTTGTACATTTTCACAATGAGGATGTGAATATATCTCAAGCTACATTTTAGTGCTAAGTAATATAGGAATAGTGGTCTGGGGTTCAGAGAAGAGAATTATTATAGGAAAATAATGTATTATAGCTTTATTAGCATATCATATTAGTGGGTAAAGGGATAAATTACTATTTTGTTAACTGGCTCTTATGTGCCAGGGTCTGTGCTCAGCTTGGGGGATACAAATGAAGAATGAAAAAATCTCAATTTACAAAGAGTTTATATTCTAATGGAAAGGATAATAAAGTACAGGTAAAATATATATGCAGCATATATAAAACATGAATAAATACAAATAGAAACAAAGCAATTAAATATAAGGTGGTTTTACTGGCTGGGCACTAGCATTTGGGGGAATTAGTAAAAGCCTCATGTAAAACATGGTGCTAGAGATGCTTCATGAAGAGGGAGACTCTTAGGAAGATGAAGATCTAGGAAGTGGATATATAGAAGGAAGACTTTCCAGGCATATAAGATAGCCCATACAAAGTCAAAAAGCAGGGAAATTGAATTGAATATGAAAAACAAAGAGAAGACCAATTTGATTGGGTCACAGAGCATGGGAAGGTAAATAATATATAATGAGGTTAAAAAGATGGGTTGGGGCTAGATTGCGTAAGTCTTAAAAGTTAAAAAGTAGAGTTTTCATTTTATTTTAGATGAAAGAGGTAGTTACTATGATTGACTGAATAAGGGAGTCACATGACCTGATCTGGCTTTAAGAAAAATTACTTTAGTAGCTGTATGTTAATGGGCTTTAGTGGGGAGAGACTGGAGTAAAGGAAACTGTTGCAATAAGCTAGGAGAGAGGAGTTAGGAGTGAATGTAAAGGCTGTCACAATCTAAAAAATAAGGTGACAAAGGCCTGAATTATAATAGTGACTTTATGAGTAGATAGAAGGAAGCAAATGTATAAAATGTTATGGGGGCAGAATAAACAAGACTTGAAAAGAGAGTTGACATAGGTGCAGGATGACAAGAAAAGGATCAATAACAACTCTCAGGCTGTGCACTTGAATGACTAGAAGTATGATGAAAACATCAACAGAAATAAGGAAGCCTGGAGAAAGGCTAAATTGATGAAGGAAGAGAGTGAGCTTTGTTCTGAACATATTAACTTCGAAATGCCTATGGAGTAATGAGGTGAAGATGTCTAGCAGGCAAGGAGTGTTGGGTAATGTTGGAGAAACAGGAGTACTAGATTTGGGAGTCATCTGCTTAGCAATGATAAGTAAATCCGGGCAAGTTAATAAAATCACTGAGACTGAGAATAAGTGGTCACAAAATTCAGTGAGTAAAGTGAGAATCCTCAGACCCTTATTCAAATTCTATTTACTCTTTTACAGATCTTAAGCACTTACACTAGAATGCAAAAGAGGAGACCTTTTTTTCTAAAGATACGTTTACTCATAGCACCATGGACTGATAGCTAACTATGAATGCAAGGGAACAGAGAGGAAGGAAAAACTGAAAGCCGATACCAGGACTAAAAAAATAGCACCATATCGGAATGTTCAGTGTTGGATCAAACTCATTGGGGTACACAATGATCATAGTGAGTCATCAAAAATAGGTCAGTCAGAGGTTAAAAAAATGGATGTTGCACTGAATTGAAACAGAAGTCTGTTTAAGATGAAAGGAAACTGTATAATCCACTTGAAAAATTATTCCATCCCAATAATTTTTGAGAATATAATTTTAAAATATTTGGGAAACCTTCAACGGTTTTCAATGATCACAAATGCTCTGTAATATAAAGATCCATTTTCTCAAAAAACATATTCTTCAGGTGATATTTTATGATTATCAAAGATAAAACATCATGATACCTGAGGGATTAAAACTGCAGGTCACCATAGAAAAAGATAGGGAATCCAGTCCAGGTAAGTTTATATAGGCTTAATTCTTTTAGCATGAGTAAAAATAACGCACAAAAGTACACACACACACACACACACACACACACACACACGCACATAGTTTTCAAAGAAGATGAGTTTTAAGAAAGGAGGAATAGCAGATGGAAAATCAAGGCATTGCGTTTACATCAGGAAATATCTTCACATAATATAGATAATGACTCAATATATGTGTGCATACGTATGTGTGTATGTATGCATCTTTTTCTGATTCCAGTGCAATGTCTGGGTTGTCTATGTGTTACCCCTCATTCCTCAACACCCATCTTCTTCAGTAGCCACTTAAATTTGAGGAAGGACCTAGAAAAGAATCCCACTCAATGAAAAGGTATAGATGGTTTATAATCTGCATTGGTAGAAAGAGTACCTACATGGATGACCATGGGTCCATTGAAATATAAAAGTAAGCATAGATCAATGTCTGCTTTTCCTATAAATCTTTCCCTGACCCTATCCACATGAGCCAAAAGAATTTCCCGAAACCATAAATTCATGTAGCACTTACTGTTAGTGCTTAATGTTAGTCATTTTGTATTTATCACATGCTTCCTTGCATTTTCTTCCTTGTCTTCCCTCCAAGCATATTCTCCAACTCCAGAACTTATCTGGGCTGTTGGACTTCTCACATGGCTTAGATAAATGAAATGGATGTGACTAATTTTATTATTCCTGTGAGATGGAGGACCAAAATGTTTCATTGTCTTCCCTGCTACTGCCTCTAAAGTTCCTCCAGGGATTAACTCTGTACTCCTACTTCCCCTGCATATCTTTGGCATACTAATGTAATCAGTAATGTAATGTACTACTAATATAATGAAAGGAATCCTAGGCCTTGCTAACCTGCACACTTCAGTGTCCTTAGGGCTTCTGGATTTTTCTATCCTATGACTGAAATTTATTATATAAGTTATCTTCCCCAAATGAGATCCTTCTTATCAGGGATTTATCTTGTTGTTTTTATTTATAACCTCAACACTTAAAAGAGTGGTTTACATAATAAGCACTTAATAACTGCTTAATAGAGTTGTTCATGCATTGGCTATAGAATCTGCCATTTCTAGGATCCTTTCCCTTCCACCATCATTCAGCAACCCTTCTATCTTTGAATTTTGCTTTGCCCATATTCTAATTGATGAAAACTACTGATCACCATTACTTTTTCCAAAAGTTGGTGATGGCTTCAGCACTTGATTTTCAGTCTTCCTATTTATGCAGCCTCTGCTGGATAGTTAGTAGTCTACCATCAACTTTCTCAACTTCCTAGATTTTCAACTCTACTCTCTTTCAGCTACTTAAAATTACATATCATGGTCACCTGAAAATCCTCCACTTCCAAGATCCAGAAAACCAAATTTCTTTCCTTTAGTTAAAATTTCCTATTCTTTCATTTCCTCAACCCTCCATTCCTCCTGAAACTTTTAATTACTTTTATATTACCTTTATCTTAACCACAAAACTTTGGATTCTTCCTTATTCTTTCAGTTCATTAGTCTTCTATTTAATTTCTATTCCCTTTGGTATTGGCTTTATAATCAGCTATTCGTTTGAACAATGATGCTCTTGAACATCGTAAACACTCTTGAACAGCTCTTGAATTAACCACTATCCTTCTGATCATCCTGCTTTGCCAGTCCCCAATGTAAAATCAACCCTATCATTGAATATATGTAAGCACCTAGGTGGCCTGGTTGGTAGAGTATTGCATGAAGAATAAGGAAGACCTTAGTTTGAATGCTACTTTAGACTTTTATGGTCCTGTAAACCTGGGTAAGTCACTCTGTCAGTCTGAGTTTCCTAAGTTCTAAAAATATTGCATGGTGATCGCACCTTCCTCCCAGATTTTGGTGAAGATCAAAGGAAATAAGATATATAAACTACTTTTGCAAACCTTAAGACTGTTATAAAAATCCTACCTGTTATTGTTATCTACCTTATTTCCTCCTATTCCCTGCCAGTTAATTGCTGCTGGAAGAAGTCACAAAACCCTTCTTTATCTACTGAAATTCTTGCTATCTAATATTAACCAGGGTCTCATTGCTGTAAGGAATTCCTTTCTTTTCTGATTAATTCTTTTAAAAACTGTATTTTAATTTTCTCCAATTACATGTTAAAATGATTCTTAACATTTGAGATATTTTTAATTTTGAGTTCCAAATTCTATTTCTCCCTCATTACCTCCCAACTCCATCCCTGAGAGAAAACTGATATGTGCATTACATGTGCATTCATGCAAAATATCTCCATATTAATCTAACCAAAAAGGCTTAGACTTAAACAATAAGACAAAAAGAATGAAAGAAAGCAAAAAAAATAGTATGCTTAGCCTGTATTCATACAATATCAGCTTTTTTCTCTGGAGATACATGTTTTTATCATGAGGCCTTAAGGATGTATTATATTGGATCACCGTATTGCTGGTCATTTACAGTTTTTCATCACACAATATTACTGGTGTTGTGTACAATTGTCTACTGCTTCTACTGCTTCTGACACTTTGTATCAGTTGATGTAAATCTTTTCATGTTTTTTTAAGTCATCCTTATAATATCATTTCATATAATGAAATAATATTCCATTACAATAATATGCCTAATTTCCCACCTGATTAACTTTTTTTTTGGTGAGGAAATAAGGGTTAAGTGACCTGCCCAGGGTCACACAGCTAGTAAAGGTCAAGTGTCTGAAACTGGTCTAGAACTCAGGTCCTTCTGACTCCAGGGCTCTATCTACTGCACCAACCAGCAGTCCACCCAATCCCATCTGATGAACTCTTGATCAAAGTCTCCACAATGTTACAAAGTTTCTCTTCTCTCAGTTTCTACCTTAAGAAGCAGTTTGATTTGGAGCTGGGAAGACCTAAATTAAAATTTCCCTTCAGATATTTGCTAGTTATGTAAGTACAAAAAGTCATTGAAATTCCTTGACCTACACTGTCTTCATCTGTAAAATGAGAATTAAAAATAACATTTACCACACTGGATTGTGGTATCAAATGACATAATGTATATAAAGTGTTTTACAAACTTAATAGAGTGATATAAAATTGGTTATTATTATGATTCCAACATAGCTTGGCAGATGGCCTTCTTTATTGCTAAGACTGAAGCTAGCTATTCTAAGAACCCTTGTCTTCTTCTTCTTCTTCTTCTTCTTCTTCTTCTTCTTCTTCTCCTTCTTCTTCTTCTCCTCCTTCTCCTTCTCCTTCCTCCTCCTCCTCTTCCTCCTCCTTTTCCTTCCCTCTTCTCCATCTTCTCCTCCTCCTCTCTGTCTCTATCTGTCTTTCTCTCTCTTTCACTCTCTTATCTCTTTCCCCCTCCCTCCCTTCCTCCCTCCCTCTCCTTATCTTCATTTTCTTCTGAACTCTGTTGCTACTTCTTGAAAGCATGCTTAACTACCCTAAAGAAACAAAACAAAAACTTTTCCTTTGATGCTGCCCAAAATAAAACAAATTTTGATGGCTGAAATATCACAAAATACCTTGGAGTTTACTGGCATTGATTTCTTTCTTGAGGACCATGCATTAAACCCAAATCAGGCTTGCTCTCATTGGTTGACCAACAATAGGCCCCAGCCCAAGCCCATGGGGTCAGTTTTTGAGCCCTGATTGTTCAAAGTGAATGTAAATAGGAATTGTTTCTGTTTTGGCCATAAATGCCAAGGTCGATGGGTCTCACATTGATGGGTTCATCTTTTGAGTAGGTAAAAGAAGCCATGCTTTGCCTCATTTCTTACCTAACCTTAATCCCTGAATGGGTACTGCCTCAATCAAATTGAGACTTGGGGAAAGCTTAACTTAAAAAGGTTTTTCTCCCACTGTATCTGGGACCATCTCTCATCATCCTGATATGTATCTTGCCAGTGAACCTAGATGACTCATTATAATGCCATGCACAAAGCAGCTTCCCAAAAGAATTCTAATGTGAACAGCTTTTAAGGTTCTGATTACACAATATAGCGAGCACTCTGTTTATTCAAGAACAAATCAAAGGAAAACATTCATAACAAATCAAAATACAGTATTCACAATATTACATCTTATCACAGAAAATCACAATATAGTGTTCCCAACAGCTTATCATTAAAATTGCCTTTCACCAAAGTGGTCACAGTATTTAGAAGAACAAAAGTACTATCATCTGGTATCCCTTAGTGGGTTTGCCTCCTTAGTCATTCAATCATCTTAGAATTCAAGTCAGTCTTCAACTCATGGGGCAACTAGGTTAACTTAATCAGTCACTTATTCAGCAATCAGTTAATAAGTATCACTAATCATTAAATACAATCATTAGAAAATACATAAACCCTCCACCAGTTAACTCAATTAGTCACTTATTCAGATTCACAATTACTAAATATTATTAATTTCTAAGTTCAATCATTAAAAAATACACAACCCCTCTACCCTTGGTCACTAGTAAACCGCTTTATTACAGCATTCAATATCCAAGGAGAGATCTTTTCTTCATCTTGACTCAGGGTGGTTTCTCAGATTCTCTGGATCCCCTTCCATCATACCAGCTCCTACCTGATTCCACCAAACAGTCACCTGGATTCAGAGGCAGACAGCTCCCAGGTCTTTGTCCAGTCCTCTGGGCAGTTCCTGCTACGCACCAAAATTCACAGGGTCCAGTCCATCTCAAAACCTTCACAATTTCTTTTCCTGGGAATTCAAGGATCAACCAAGCCACAAAAAACAAACAAAGTCTTAGCATCCTGGTTACGCTTCCTCATTCCTCCAGCAGTTTGGCTAGCCCTAGGACTGAGAAGAAATCTCATCCTGCCAGGGGGCAGCAGCAACTTTGGCCTTCTAGGGAGCCATCTTCACCAGATCTCTCAGCAGAACAGCCTCTTCTATCAGGATCTTGTCAGGAGAAAATTGTAAGTCTCTCTCTCTCTCTCTCTCTCTCTCTGGAGTTTTCCTTAAATACACACACAGCATTGGTTTCCTGTTTCAGCCAACCTGTTCCTGTCATGTCAGCAACAGGAGACAGAGTTCACATCTTCTTTTTCTTTCACTAAGGTTTGATTGGTTATTAAGGGCTAAGTACCTGCTTACTTGACATAACCAAAAGGGGTCTTCAAATTTAAATTAATTACCATTACACTCACTAGGAGAAAGTGAGGCTAATGACTTTGCACAGGCCTCCCTCATTAAAGTCACTTGCAAGTCGTATCATCATCTTCCTTGATGTCATGCTCTTCTTAAGAAGGAAGAGCAAACAACAACTATCAAGATATCATTTTTCTCTTCTCCTAAAAGTTACAATTATAGAAAGAATACTCTCTAATTCTGTAACATCCTCACTCCTAAACCCATAGCAGCCTATATCACTCTGCTGAAAGGGCTCTGATGAAGGTGATCAAGGATTTCTTAATTACTAATTATAATGACTTTTTCCAGTCTTCATATTCCTTGATTTTTATTAGTAATTAACACTGTTACATTGCTAGCTAAATAATTGGACGTTGTAATTTAAAAAGTTAGATGTAGAATGTCCAAACTCAGGTGTGCCCTATTTATTATTAGCAAACATTTATATAAGACTTTGAGATTTGCAAAGAGCTTTGCAAATAATATCTCATTTCATCACCACAGCAACACTATGGCTATTACTATTCCCATTTTACAGATGAGGAAATGGAAGCAAACATGACTTAAACCAGGGTCACAAAAAGAATGACTAAGGCTGAATTAGATCCCTAGTCTCTCTGATTCCAGATCTGGAGCTCTATCCCCTGTGCTACCTAGCTACCCCTATTTGGTCCAACGGTATACATGTTGCAGAACTTGAATGTAATTATATGTGTATGTATATATGTATACATGTATGTACATATATGTTTGTATGCATATGCAAATATATAATATACATTATATATATGAATGTAATGTGTATATGTATATATGAGTGTGTATGTGTGTGTATAAAGAGAAAATTGTGTTTGAAAGAGATAATGACTTGCCTAAAATTGTAAATACCTAGTAAGATAATTAGACTAGAACTGACATCATTGTGAAATGAAGGTGATTTGGTTCTTTATGGCTCAATTTCTAATCTAGTGTCATTTACATTTAACACATTGATGCTCTTTGATGGTAGGGTTCATGTAACATACTTCTTCATGTCCTTTATAATAGCTATCACATGCTCAATTAATATTTTAAAGGGATTTTTCCCCCTTGTGTGTTAAAATTCATGAGCATGTTTACTCTTACAAATTCAAGTGAATCTGATCACTTCAGCCTTCTAATTACCATTGATCCTACCTATCTTTATACTTAATTCTAATATAGGTGGGAAATTCATGTTCTTCTGGATAAAATACTAGGCATAGGGTCAAAGAGAACTGATTGCAAGTCTGGCTTTTGACATGGACTAACTACGGGAACTCTGACAGATCATGTAGATGCTGTGTCTCACTATCATCATCTGTAAAACAGGGGTAATAATAGTACTTACCTTACAGGTTGTTTCAAGGATAAAATTATATCTATGAAGTGCTTTGCAAACCTTTATCTAAGGTTGTTAGTTGTTCTCATTCCTTCAAATGGCATTTGAACAACATGGTAAAGAACCTCATTTTCATAGGACATAAGAGGCAGTTGAAAGGTAACATAATCTTTATCTTGGATAAGATAAGACTTGTAGCAACAGAGGTGAGGGAAGCTAATATCTCCATTGAGTAGCTGAAGGTATGAAAACATGGTAGAGTGGATAATTTTTTTCCCAGGAGGGAAAATCGCAGGAGGATTCAACTTTCCTCTCATTGAATTTGGTTTAGGAAAGGAATGACATATCTTGCCACATAGGAGAGTAGGGGGGATGGGGATGAGAAGTGGGATGAAGAAATAAAACTAGTGAATGGAAGTTGCAGAGACAAATTTCTCTTCCTTATAAGAAATCTCTTTTCTTACAATTATAAGGAAACTTAGATTTCCTTAGAAGGTGGGTTCCCCTTCAATCAGCATCTTCAAATTGTAGTTTTAGGACAATCGATTGGAAGCTGTTCTTAAGTAGATTTCAGTGATTTAATGATATAAACAGGAATATATAGGTCTCAAAGATTTCCAACTGTGCTTCTGTGATTACTGAGATTTGTTGCTAGACATTTTTGGAAGTATGTCTTCATAATGATTAGAAATTGCAGTTGGGGGGTCAGAGCCAAGATGGCGGCATAGAAGAAGCAAGGTTTCACAGGTCCCACATAGCCACCTCAAATACTCATAAAATATGACTCTAAACAAATTTTAGGACTCCAAAACTCACAAAAATACAGAAAACACATCTCTCACTGAAGGCAGCTTGGCAGGTGGGGCTCATCACACTAGGCTGGGAGCCGAAACCAGCACAGCCTGACACCATGACCTGGCCCCAGGGTAGTCAGGAGGAGCCACAGCTGGAGTCTTCAGGAGAGTGGATCAGTGGCAGCTGTGGAAGTTTCCAGATTTATCAAGCCAGGAGAAATAAGGACTAAGTTAAAGGTCAGTGGAATTCAGCTAAATTTGGGGGAGAAAAGCAGTCCAGTCAAACTGCCCCCAGGGCAAGGAAGCAGTGGAAGCAGCAGTAGCGGCAGAAATGGCAGCTGCCTCTACCTGGCTGCTTCAGAGATCCCAGCCTGCAGCCTGCAGGGTGGCCAAGCAATTTTTCAGAGGCCAAGTGCTCTTGTGTTGAGCAGCCTGGATCCAGATCGTGGTCTTGGGTGGTGGCCCTGGGGTGCATTTTCAGTGAGCTAAAGGTGGTGGTGGCTGCAGCACCCCTCTAATAGCTCTAGCAGCTGTGAAAACCCCAGTGATTTGGGACAGAGCTACACATATGTCTATATAGGAGGGTATATATGTGTATGAATACATATCTGAGTATGTGTGCTTATGAGTTCATAGAGGGCACAGGATTAATTCAATAGGAAGGGATGATACTTTAAAAGGTGAAATTCTGAGGTGGGAGAGGATTAGAATGAGAGGAGACAAGGAGAGACAGAA
>CM053596.1:223026316-223037095 GCA_028646575.1 Pseudocheirus occidentalis | reverse complement strand
GGGATAACTGTTACAATGGAGGGGAAGAACAGGAAAGGAAAAGGGAATGGGTCAACTTTACTCTTATTGAATTTGGCTTAGGAAAGAAATGACATATCTTGCCACATAGGAGAGTAGGGGGGATGGGTATGACAGGTGGGATGAAGGAGGGGAGGGCAGGTGCTGGGGGGGTTGCTGGAAGCACACACTTCAGTAAAGGGACAGGGACAGGGTAGAGAATCGAACAAGGGGGGCAGGATAGGAAGGAGGGACATATAATCAGTCTCTCGCAATATGTCCACTGTGGAGTTGTTCTGCATAATTACACATGTACACCCCATATTGAATTGCTTGTCCTTCAAGTGGGGGTGGGTGACAAGGGAGGAACTGAAAGAATCTAGAATTTAAAGTTCTACAATCAAATGTTAAATATATATATATATATATATATATAATTATTGTTATTATTATTAAGTACACACAACTGGGAATTAAGATATACAGGCACTGGGGTAGGGAGACCTATCCTGTCCTACCAGAAGGTTAGAGGGCTATGGGAGAGGACATAGGAGAAAGCAGATTGGGGGAGGGGCTTTACATTGGGATGGCTGTTTTGGGGTTGTGGGTAGGGGGAAGACACAAAGAAAATTTGTAACTCAAAATCTCATGGAAATAAATGATGTAAACAAGAAAAGAAATAAAATAATTAATTAAAAAACATTCTGAAATATTATTCTAAAAAAAATTGCAGTTGATTCTTTCTCCACCCAAGTATGGAATCCTATCCCATCTCACCTCCAGTTCACAGATTTCCTCATATTTTTCAAAAGTCAAATCAAACACCACTTTTTGCAGCAGACCTTTTCTGATTCACCCAACTGCCAAAGCATTCTACTTTATGGTTACCATCCATCTATTCTGTAATCATATCACATATGACAGATTCATTTACATGTTGTCTTCTCCATTAGAATGTAAATTCCTTGAGGGCAAGCACTGCTCCTTTCCTTATATGTCTTGCACTAATTATTATATATCATATAATTAGAGATTAATAATTGCTTGCTGATTAAGTAATTAAATGATTTCTGTGTAATAAGTATCACGACTAGTGCCCTTTATACATATCTATCTATCTATCTATCTATCTATTTTTTCTTTTTTTAGAAATATTTAGTTCACATGATTAGAAGTAATGAGACTTTATGTTGAAAGGAAGTGAGAAATCAACCTTTCCCTTTCTCTTCTTTCAGGAGGGAAAAGTCCAGAGAAATGAAATGTCCAGTATCCTAAGTTTGACAGAAGAGGTGAAACCAACAGTCTGGTTTCCTGGTTTCTTGTCTAGTGCTCCTTTCATTGTACCACATGAAGTATAACCCAGATTCTAGTTTGCTTAATAGAGACCTGCCTCATCAGGCTGCTGTGAATATTAGGGAGATAATACTGGTAAAGTGATTTATGTGTTAATAACCAAAACTAATTGAATGCTATCAGAATTTAGTGATGATTCTTGTTTCTGGGTGCATTTGTTGCCATAATTGTCTATTTTATATTAGATTTTACTATTAAAAAATGATCATTACATATTCTTAAGTATGCTCAGGCATCTGTCATGGACTTTATAGATTTAAATTCATTTTGCATGTCACTTTTTCTATAGGGATAAGAGGATTAATAAATGTTAAATGTAGCAGGAGAATAATCCATTCATTTTTTAAAAGGATATATTCATATTTCCTTTGTTATGAAGGAACCTAAATGGGTATTTGTTTAGGCTAAAATATGACATAGCTCTAGAGAAGGCTTGGAAGAATCTCCATGTTCCTTCTCCCCCATGTCTAACTTGATTTCCTCATGAGATGTTTTGGTCATTGCATTTTGCCTCCTAATTTTGTTACACTTCACTATGTGACTCTGGGAAGTATGATGGTAAAGGCTGAAACCAGAATGGTATTAGGACTATTGAAAAATATCTCCTTCGATTGCTTTGAAGTATCCCTTTGGAGAGACTGAAACAAGGGTACAGATTGAAAACTTCTTTTCTGTGACATTTCAGATATGTACTGGGGTAGCTTAATGTGAGAGACGAGAAGAATTAATTTGGTTTTGCAATGAATTATATTTCAATTTCTGGATTTTCAAAAATTTGTTCATGATTGCTGACTGATAGACACACTGACTTTTTGTGATTCAGAAAAACTCACTACTTTTTCCTTGCCCTATAGAATTAAAATTCTGATATTTACCTAGAGAATGATAATAATACATTTTTATGGCAATTTATGGCTTATTAAGGATACTTCTTATAATAATTTAATGAAGTACTTAGTAGAAGTATCATTATCTCCTACTTTATATATTTGGAAATTATGTCACAGTCTCTAGGTCTTTAAACAGTACTCCTACTGAGAAATTCAAATTAATATGACAGCTTAAGATTAATGAAGTAATTTTTCCAAACAACAACACTACTAGGTAGATAATATCTTATTATTCCAATTTTACAGATAGGAAAACTGAGCATAGGAGATTAAGTGATTTTCCCATGGTCACAAGGCTAATGAGCACCAGGGTCATATTCAAACTCAGCTCTTTTGATTCTGTATCTGGGGCCCTTTCTGCTCTTCTATTCTCCCTTTCCTCTATATTCGTTATTTCAAAGCATACTATAACAGAATGCACTTGAAATGATACATGACTTTACTAGCCCTCATTTTTAAAGGGCCTAACTTTCAGGGGCATTCAATATCTCAATTAGCTATAATTGCATTTCACTTTTAGAGAACGAGGAAATTCACACACACACACACACATACACACACAGATACCCATTCACACCTATAATATTTTTTTTTATTTTTCTTCTTTCAAAAAGCATCTTCTATTATGTTTTATGTTCAACAGCACACACAAGAAATCAGTTCCAGGAAGGGTGGAAAAGGCAGAAGGATAGAGAACAATGCTGAAGGGTCCTTAGATTACATCAGTATATCAGAGGACAGTGCCCATTGTCTATAGGAGCAGAGGCAGTACCGATTTAAACCCTGAACTTTAAGAGAAAGATGGTAAAGTCTGCTGTGGTAGCTAGAGGGCAGAATGGAGAGAGTGAAGAGCATAGAGTCAGAAATGACTGAATTCAAATACAAAATCATACATTTACTAGCTATGTTATCCTAGGAAAGTCACTTAACTTATGTCTGCCTCAGTTTCCTCAACTGTAAAATGGAGATAAGAGTAGCACCTCCCTTCTAGGGTTGTAAGAATCAAATGAGATAATAATGCAAAACCTCAGCACAGCACCTAGCACATAGTGGAAGCTTCATAATTGATTCTTCCTCTACCTTCTCCTACTACCTTCCCCATCTCTAATACTTTCACCTTTCTTCTATAAAGATCATGCATCTCTACAATAATGTTTCAAGTGTCCCATATGACACTCAGGCATATACAATGCTTTGCAAACCTGAAAATGATATTTATATGTTTGATATTTTTTCCAGAGACAGATTTAAGTATGTGCATTTTATTCTAAAAAAATCTACTAAATTACTTTACCAAGGCTTTCTAAGAAGAAAATTAAAAGAAAAATGTAGTGTATGTGCCCCACATTGATCAAAGTGATTAGCCTAAACTGCAGGTCCATCATGGGTCACTCTCCTCCCTATTCAAACTCTAGTGACTCTCCATTGCCTCCAGGATCATACACAATATCTTCTGTTTGGTATTCCAATCCATATATAACTGTGCCTCTTCCTACCTTTCTGGCCTTTTTATACATTACTACCTGTCACATGCTTTTTGATACAATTACACTGGACTCATTGTAGTTTGATTATAAGGACATTCAGTTCTAGGCACTTTTTCTAATGTTTCCCCATTCCTGGAATGTTCTCCCTCCTTGACTCTCCCTA
The DNA here is from genome assembly GCA_028646575.1 of Pseudocheirus occidentalis. Classification (NCBI taxonomy): domain Eukaryota; kingdom Metazoa; phylum Chordata; class Mammalia; order Diprotodontia; family Pseudocheiridae; genus Pseudocheirus; species Pseudocheirus occidentalis. The sequence continues at coordinate 223,033,205 of CM053596.1, read as the reverse complement.
TTGGCCTCCTTGGATTCCTTTAAGACCCAACTAAACTTCATCTTCTGGAGGAAACTGTTCCAAACTCCTCCTAATTCAACACCTCCCCTCTCTTATTTGCTTCCTTTTTAGCTTGTTTATTTCTTGTTTGTACATACTTGTTTGCTTTTTGTCTTCCCCCACCCCCCAATTAGGTTATAAATTCCATTAGGGTAAGGGCTGTTTTTTGCTTCTTTTTATATCCCTAGCACTTAACACAGTGCCTTGCAAATAGTAGGCACTTAAATAAATATTTATTGACTGACTAATCAAGAATGTCTCATTAGCCAGGACACATAATTCCTAAGAATTCTGCTAAAAATGATTTGCTGGAATAGAGCATCATCAAAGTAAGTACTTAAATTAGTTTTTGCCTTGAGTTCAGGGGTGTTCTGATAACAGCTCTAGGAGTGGAGAACGTACATACAACACCTTACTAAATTTAATCTACATTAACATTTTCTTGATCATTTTCTTAATTCTAGATATTCAATAAAGCAATAAATGATGCCCTGAGTTACGGTACTGTTAGTTTTGAGGTGTGAATGATCACAATGAAAATTCGAGAATGATCTCTGCTGATTGGCTGCTTGCTAAGCTGGCTTCATTATATCCCTAATTCATGGCCACTCTATTACTACTTTTTTTTCCAAATAAGTATTTCATGAAGCTGGTGTAAGGAGGGGGATTATGCAGAAAATGGAATACTTACTAGTGCTATCCAGTAGCATACTGTTGAGTTATAGCTATTGATGGATTCAGTGTATCTTCCAGAAATCTTTACACTGTCTCACTGATTTACTTCACATTTGGAATTTGAATAGACAAAACATCTCCCTCTGGGACTGGTCACCGAACCGGTGCTCAAACTCATATATTGGGGTCTATAGAGGGTTAGCTGACTAATCTTCTCATGGTTCTAGATGTAAACCGAAAAGGATCATTTTTCTAAAACTATCAATCAGCATCTCCCACTGGTGTATTTCCCATCAACAATAAGCCAGACCTACTTAACTTTTTAGCAAATATATTTACTTTATCAATACAGTAAAAACAATTGATATCATGCATCCCCTCCACAATTGGAAATGCAGTCTAGCCTGGCGATGGTGGCTTCAAGCTTAAAGTATAACAGTAATAAGGCATGCATATTGAGAACATAAAAAGCACTCCCAACTTCTGGTCACTGTAAATCAGTTGTGTGTGGCAAATATTCCATAACTGGCTCACCAAAATCACATGAAACTTTTAAGATTAATCCAAATTATGAACATTTTCTTAAGACATTCAGCAAAATAATGCCCAACTTTGATTTGTAGTGTTTGCTGACTGCCAGGGTGGGAACACTCACACTACAAACTTAGCAACTGGTTCTTGAGAGCCAGTAACAGCTGCATCCAGGACATCACATTGTGGACATCCTTTTCTACCTACAGAATCCTAGTAAGTATCTTCTGGGCTCTGAGGGTGAGCACTTCCGGAGAGCCTGTTGCTAGTACTAGCTAGTAGCTAGTACTAGCTCCTCCCAAAGCATAAAGGGTCGTGCTCCTTGAAATCTGCTTTCTCCTTCCAGTGGCTCTCTGGTTTTATCTTCTTGTATACATGCTTGTCCATACATTTTTTCTGTGTTGATTTAGCTGCTGCTGGATGGCTGTGTTGTCTACTACTGGTCTAAGATACTTTATCTATCTCAGTGCACTTTATTCTGTAAGTCTACATGGTTATATGGAAAGAACACTGGATATGGAGTCAGAGGACTTGGCTTTGAATCCTGGTCAACTCACGACCATAGCACCCTGGATAAGTTATTTCAGTTTAAGCTTCCGGATTTGAAAAATGAGAGTGTAAGTCTAGGTGACCTCTGAAGTCCTTTATAGCTCTAAATCTATGGTCTTATTATTTACAGATGAATTGCTAGATGGAATTGGAGGAGGAAATTCCAGCTCACAGAGTTTCCCACAGCAATAAGTTCTGAGTAACCACAACCAAAAAAAAATTTCATTAGGAAAGGAGATTATTGCAAATTAACTAGTGGAAGTGTTATCAATACTGTACCAAGAGCTACCAAAAGGTTTTAGTCAGAAAAAAAGTTTCCTAATCTGGAGAATTTATCAAATAAAATGAGCCCAATAGAGTAGCAAGAAACTAGGGATCAGAAGACCTGGACTCTACACCCAGCTGTTAGATAACATGTGACCTTAGACTAGTCACTTGACCTTATTTGGACTCAGTTTCCTCATTTTAACGTGCACTATCTACCACACAGTTCTGTTACGACTAAAGGGCTTTAAAAACCTTACATTACTATATAAATGTGAGTTATGATGGGCAAAGTTCTATATAAGTGATAGCATTTATGTCATTTAGATAAAGTCTACATATAAATTTTCCTTCTTGCTTTTCTGTATTCTTCCTGTTCCTACTGACCAGAGAATGAGTTATATATAAATTGTGAAAATGAGTAACAAGATTTCATTTTTAACCAAGCCTATGCTAGTAAATGTATTTCCCTCTCCCTCCCCAACTCAGTTTTGTTTATCTCTGCTCAAAATGTTTTATATAGCCATGTCTTAAGAGACTAAGCATGTTATAGCCAATGACTATGCTTCTAGTGCCCAGAAATAATTTTGAAATTGAGCTGCTTGCTGCAAATGTTGTTGCCATTGTGGTGATTTATCTTTGAAGGTTAAGACAGACAATGTTCTTCATGGGGATTGGAAAATATTTCAGTTTTCTATGTCCTGAATAAAACCTTCTTTCCCTAACCCTCTCTCTATAGTCTGTTTATACTGTTGAGACACAAGAGGTTACTTTCAAAATGTGTTTCACAGAAAATATGCCTATTAATTCAATACTGTATAAATACTCACAGTTCCCTCCACATTTTCGTGATTAGTTTACATCTGATCTGAAGCACTCCAGTACTGCTGTGGAGGTGGGGTTGTTTTTTTTTTTTTGCCTAAGTAGTTCTGAGTCTCCTTATAAAAAATGATTAAATTATTCTTTTTCTTTAGAATTCCAATGAAACATGATATATCTATGTGAATTCAGCAGGAACCATCATTTGATATGAAACGTACCAATTTCAAGTCCCCTTTGAAATTCTAAATGAGATGTGCCATCAACAGAAAATACCAACAACTAGGGAATGCGTGAACCTCATCAGCTGTAAACTACATAGTCATAAAAGCCAATGAATTTGCATCCTTTAGAATAACGTGCCCTCCTGTGTTGTAAAGCTACCTATCTTTATTATCTTTAATATCCTGTTCCTATTGCACTGGAAACCTTTTATGGAATCACTCAGCCTCACAGCACTTAATGAAAAATGGAAAATTTACAGCTAATGAAGCCGGCCAGCCCATTTTAATTCCAAGCCTAATTTTCCTTGGCCATCCAAAGCAAACACCTCTGTGAAAAATCCCAAATACATCCCTTTGGTATTAAATCATATTGGAATTACATTTCCTTTCATCAAGCTGTCACATTACAAAACTGGGCACATTCAGCCCTTCTCATGGGTGGAGAGAGTCACCATCTCCTTCCCATTTCATGTTAATCTAACACTCACTTCAATCAACTTCTATATGTAGGCATTTTTTTTAAGCTACTTTTGCCCAGTCTTTAGCTGAAAGAGAGAGAAAGAGTGTGGATTAGGGATTGTTCTCCAGCATAACTTAATTTGAGACAAAATGGCATCAGTAACACTCCATTTATTCTGTATCATGCAATATTCAGTTTCTTCACAGCAAGATAGAAGACTAGGTCCCTAACTGTCTCTCCCAGAATCCATTAATATTAATAGTCTGAATAATAGAAGGGAGGGAAAACAGCTTTGTGTAAAGCATGTAACCTACTTTCTATAGACCTTGGTTTGGTTGGTAAACTTTATACTTTGTCTAATTCCAACACATTTGCTTTTTCTTTCCATCATTTGTTTTCCTGCATTACGTTGAAATGGTTCTGCAGGGAGTCAGTTGATTAATGACTAATTTCTGTCATATACACACTCCACTTCAGTCTGCTATTGTAACATTTTTTTAACATAAATGATATTAAAATATTACTAGGTTGGGGAACCAAATTATATTGCTATATATTTTGCTTCAATAAAAAAGCTCATCTGACTGAACATGGGGGAGTGAACAAAAGGATTTTTCCTTAGAGATGAAAATAACGTGAATGCCAGGATATGAATTCTTTAAAAACACGAATCATGTCTTCCTGTATTCTGTTTGGCTCTGTAAGCATTCACTAAGTATTCCTTGATAAGAATAGTATAAATTTTCATCTAGTCACAAATAAACCTTTAGAAAAAAAACTTGAATTTGATCATATTGTAAATCTCTCCCTCCCTGTTTCCTTTTTTGCTATTACTATTGTAACATTTCATTTGAGTCTCCTCTAAAAATCAGTCCTCTATATAATACATTCTTAAGTCTCTGTATATTATATATTTACATAAGAGTTATGTTATTGATTAGGGCAATATCAATTATCAATGACATCAGTGATTATTTTAGAGTTATGTCACTAGGTCATTAATGAATCTACAATAAATAAAATTGGCTCACCTATTACATGTGGTCATTCCTAACAATCTCAGCCTGGCACAAAATAACCAATCTATTTGGCTTAGACACTGGGTTGAGTTGGCAAAATATTTACAATGTAATTATGCTTGAACTTCACTAATTTTATCTTTCTGCAAACTCCTATAGAATTTGCTATCTACTCTCTCATTATAAAGCACTTGACTATATCTAGTTTTGGCCTATTTTCTAATAGATTCTTATTGATTATTCTTGTTGTCCCCTAACTCAGATCACTGAGAAAAAGGACTGTCTCCTTTTATTTTGTTATATCACCACAACTCTAAATACAAGAGAGAACATAAAACAGACATATTCTGTGAATACTTATTGGATGATTAAAAGAATTAGTTGTTGAATTTTTCTTTTTTAAATAGGTACTGTGTTTTTTATTGGTATAAGAATATCTCAGTGAAGAAACTCTTTACCAATGCATTTGAGAACCTACTATTTTATTTATTCTATCTCCTGCACTACCTAGCTGCCTCATGGTGATTAAGACATGCTCTATCTAAAATATAAAAGTGAAAACTAGTCTTAGATGCATGAACCTTAACAACTGACTTCACGTTTCTGCTAAGCTCCCCGAAAAAATTGTCTTATGCTTGGTGTTCCCCTTACTTTCATTTCACTTGCAGCCTGGATTTCAACTTCATCATTTAACTGAAATTGCTCTCTCCAAAGTCAATGATTATTTACCTACAAAATCTAATGATCCCTTTTTAATACTCATTCTTCTTGCCCTCTCTACACTATTTCACACTAGTGATAATCTTATCCTCCTGGATATACTTTGCTCTTTGTTTATTTGTTTGTTTTTTTGATCTTGTAATATCTTGATTTTTCATCTACTTATTCAAATACTTGTTCTCAAACTCGTTTGCTGGTTCTTCATCATTGCCCTGTCTTCTGACTATGACTGTCTGTAGTAACAGCTATATCCTGGGCCCTTTTCTATTTTCTCTCATGATGATCCCATCATCTCCCACAGATTCAAATATCAGTCCTATCCAGATGTTTCTTAGATCTACATGTCCATTTCTAATCTTTCTTTTGAGTTCCAGCCTCACAACTCCAACTTCCTGTCAGGCATTTTGAACAACATGTACTATTAGCATCATAAATTCAACATATTTAAAACAAACTCATTATCCACCCCCCACTCTCCCTTCTTTCAAACTTTTCTATTACTTGTGAGGACACAATCATTCTCTGTCACCCAAGTCCTTAACCTTGTTTTTCTCATCTGTTGCTCATTCTTACTCAGTAGCCTATCTCATCATTTGTCAAATCTTGTTTCTACCCTCACAGAATCTCTTAACACCATTCACACTGTTACTAGCTATAATATTAAGGGAATTTGAAGATCTTCCCTGTATTGGTAATGTGTATAAACTTCTTTCTTACCATGGTGGAATTGGCTTTCTGGAACCTGAATAAATATCTTGGCTTTCATCTTTGAGGAAGAGAGTTTGAAATATTTTGTGATTCAACCCTGGAAATACATCTGCATATTCATAGCAGCTGCTATGGGTATAGCATTGATGATATATTATCCTGATTTAGTCTCTCATGATTTCTTACCTGAACAATTGTGAGAGCCTTCCAATAGCTCTCCTTGTTTCAAGTCTCTAGTCCAAATGATCCTTACAAAGCTACCAAAAATATTTTTCTAATGTCCACATCTGACCATATTACTCTTTTACTCAATAAATTTCAGTGGTTCACTATTAACTGAAGAATCAAATATAACATGCTATTTTTAGTATTTTAAGTGCTTAAATTAAATATTTCTTTGGACATTTCTTTCTTTTCTAGTCTCCTCATACTTCTTTTTCAGTTACTCTAGTCATCCAGTCATACCAACCTACTTCATATTTCTGCCAACTGACAATTGGTCTCCATCTGTCTCTTATACCTAGAATATAATCATTCCTCATCTCCACCTTTCAACAACTCTTGCATTTTTCACAATTGAGTTAAAATGAAACCTTCTCTAGGAAGTTTTCTCTCTTCCCCCCACAACACCATTCACTTGGGCCTTCCCTTATAGATTTGTTTTAAAAATAGTGTCATGAAGCTGTATGTAAATTAATGATTACTAAATGAATTGCACAGGTCATAAGTGTGAAGTTATTTCATACTTTCCGTTCAGAGAAAACAGGAGTGAAGGAAGGAGGGAGGGAGTAAGGGAAGGGGTAGAGGGAAGGAAGGAAGCAGGGAAGGAAGGAAGGAAGGAAGGAAGAAGGAAAGAAGGAAGGAAGGAAAGAAGGAAGGAA
>CM053596.1:223008192-223020121 GCA_028646575.1 Pseudocheirus occidentalis | reverse complement strand
TTGTCCTGGGATTTTTCTTCTGATTTTCTCAAATTGTCCCAGGAAGACAGTGGTTTTGCCCCTATTCTTATTTATCTCCACTCACAATTTGTTTGCCCAAAGGTGCTATTTTAACTCTTTTGTGGGAGTTCAAACCCATTGTTATTTGAGAATGAATATATCTCTTCGATTACTCCTGAGTTATTCTCTCAAGGAAAGTACATACCTGCCATAATGATAAAGGCAATTTTTTTTTGGGGGGGGGTTTCCTTGAGTTACAGAATTCCATAGATTAACAACTATTTACTGCTGAATATATTTATCTCCTTTCTTTCAATCAGTTATAGTGTAGAAAGAGGAAAGTATTATTTAGCCCCAAGCATAAAACTGGAATATAACCTGGAGAAAGTATTCATTCCAAACAGATGCCACAGGGCCTAGAGACATAATCATAACTTGATAAAAAGGTAAAATTTGATCTTCCCATACTGGTCTACAGTCTTTAGATATATAATCAATCATCATGTAGATATTGAGCAACTACTAAGTTCATTGCACTAGATAGCAATTAATAACTAATGAAGGGCAGTAGAAAATACTCTAAATATGGAGTCATAATAAATGTGTTTGGGTACAAACTCTGTCACTTGTAAGTTGCAAGACATAGAAAGATTATTAAACTTATTAGAGCCTCAGTCTTTTATTCCGTAAAATGGGGATAATTCCCCAGCTAGGTCACATGAATTCATTTTTAGGTGATTATAACTCAACTTGGTAAAATGTCAGGCAATGTGGAAAAAGGAATAGTTGTTTAAAGTAAAGCAAACTTCCCTATATTCTCTCCCTTCAAACCATACCCCTCCCCCCAAAAAAACCCACCATTTTCGCTGCAATTTTATTTAGACTAAAGATAAGAAAAATCTATCTGGTCCATCAGATATCAACCAACAAACATTTATTTAGTATCCACTTTGTGCCTTATGTTCTACTAGGTACTAAGGATATATAGACATAATAAAATAGTTTTAAAATAGTTTTTAATCAATAAAACAAAATATAAGTAAAATAAAATAGTTTTTAACCTCGAGGAGCTTTCATTCAATGGATAAAGAAAGGGAGATACTATGTACCTGTATAAGTATTTGCAAAACATAAAAAATACGTAATGAAAGAAGGCACTAAAAGTTAGTGGGGGTGGGGAGCTTCATGTACAAGGTAGCACTTGAGCTGACCTTTAAAAACTCTTGAGAGATCCTAAGAGGCAGAGATGAAAAGGGAGCATATTCTAGGAATGGGAAGTAGCCTATGCACAAGTGTTACAATGGAAAATTGTTCAAGAAAAGCAGTTTGGCTGAATTGTGGAGAACACAGAAGAAACTAATATATAATAAAGCTCAAACGTTCAGCCAGAACAATAAAAAGCGCCCAAGGTAGATGAGATGCGACAGGTCTGGAGATTTCAATGATCATGGACAAACTTTCACTCTAAGTTGGGAATAAGGGAAGGGAATAAGTAATTTTTAAGTATTTACTATAAACCAGGCACCAACTAGTAATCCATATCTGTTATTTTGACCATCAGTGAGGTAACAGATATAATCATATTCTGTGTATGTTAACAACTTCTTCCCAATCTAATGCCACCATCTCCATCTTAATTTACCTTCTTCTATTTACCATTTTGAATATATTGCTTTAGTCAGTTAAGTGGCTTTGCTATTTCCTAATACACAGCATACTTGTTAGTGCCTCTGTGGTTGATATTTCCTGTGATTTCCCCATCCTCTACCAATTCTATCATCTTCAAGAACCTTCTTAATTCCTGCTTACTCCATGAAGCCTTTTCTAACAACTGCAATTCACTGTGATTCTTGAAATCACCACATGAAAGGGGTATACCATTCATTTCACACTTAATCATAGTATTAAATTGCATCTTAATTCATTATCTTGATCATTATTTAAGTCAGATTGTTATTTAACTATCTACATGTCTATATTTTATTCTAAATTTATTAAAAGAGGGGGATTATATTATTTTTTATCTCTTAAAGAACCTAGAATACAACATTTTACAGGACAGATGTAAACATAGTGGTCCAAATATAAGCTGTCCTCAAATATAGACCAAATCCATAAGATAATTTTTTTTTTGCAGGGTAAAAAGCAGATATATCTATGTATGTATGTATGTATGTATGTATGTATGTATCTATGTATCTATGTATCTATGTATCTATCTATCTATGTATCTATCTATCTATCCATCTATCTATCTACCTATCTATGTATACATCCAAATAAACCAACAATCTCCAGAAGGAGTCAGGGTAGGAAACAACAGAAGGGAATTCTGTCACTGAAAAAAAAGCAGGCTCTGGAACAAAGGGAGGACCATAGAGTAGGAAGTGGTTGGCAGAAGATCACAATACAGATGGTAGAAGATCATATCTATCTATCTATCTATCTATCTATCTATCTATCTATCTATCTATAGAGAGAGAGATAATAGAGATATGATATATCATAACCTTCTATCAATCCATTCCTACTCTATGGTCATCCCTTTGTTCCAGAGCTTGCTTTTTTCCATGATAGAGTTTGCTTCGGTTGTTTCCTACCCTGACTCCTTCTGGAGATTGTTGGTTTGTTTGAATGAGGTCTCATCTCTGCCGTGGGGATGGGGTCAAAGTTGCCTTGAGTGCCAAAATTTTTATTTATGACTCAGAAATTACAAAACTGGCTGTATTTTAAAAAATCATCGCAATTAATTATTATTATTTTACATTCCCCAAATCAGTCTTGTTATATCGGTCTTTTTCCAGAAAAAAGAGGAGGAAAAAGAGGGGGAGGAGAATCAGGAATTCAAAAGAGCTAGTGTGATTGAGAAATAAATATGATTATGCCCATTTACATAAAATAAATTCTCCTAACCACTGTGTTCAGGCTCATGTAACTTTCTTGTGATTAGGGTATCAAAAGGCATCTGAGATTCACCCAGGGTCAATTAGAGAATTTGGCACCTCACCTCTGACTCATTATAAAACCCTGTGTTTCACCAATAACTATGGACAGTCGAGGAGAAAATCAGTTGCTTGATCTGAGGTTTTTGTATGGGATTTAGCTCTTGAAACATATTACTTCAATTCCTTTAGTCTTCTAAGTGTAGAGAATCACCAGAAAGTTGGCAAAAAACAAACAAAAAAACCCCTGCTTTTTCCCTTCCCAGAAAGTCATGATGATTAATTAATCAGTAAATGTGTAGAGGAGCTGTAATCTATTGCTGGTAGAGGGAATTCCAATGTTCATGAAATTACAGGCATTTTGTAGAATTTAAATATTATCCAGCTATATGTTGTATAATTCTGATCTCAATTCCTTAAAGAGACTCAATTCATTTAGATAAACAATTTCTAAACTTCTTCTATGCATGAAGCAATACAATGGTTCATACTCAGACAAATCTATGGACCCCCTCTGTCAGATCTGGCAATGCTACGAATTGCTGGTATTCTTCAGGCATAATTACATTCAGTTCTTGTTTGAACTTTGGAAATTTTTCTATAAGCTTTCTGAGGGGGCACAGTTACAGTTTGATATTCCTCATCATGAGGGTTTCTTTGCTTCTCAGAGAACTGTGGTGCAGTTAGAATAGAATTAACTTTTCTGGTTAATCTTTAGAAAATTCTCTTTATTACTGGTACATGTTCCTTGATCTCATTGGTCCAATAACCATTTGGCAGCTTCCTCAGTAGGTCCCTTGTTTGAAAATCATATGTAAACCTGTCAGAAACTTTAATCTTTAAGCACAATATACCGTTCTGTTAGATGCTATATTGTATGTTCATCTGGGGAGGGTTGGATGTGAAGGAACCCTTGTGTAACTCTGTGCCAGAATGAGGAATATTCAGAGATTGCATTCTACTGGGAAGCTACAATCCATAAATAGATAAACAAATTTTAAAAAAATAGGAATTAGGAATGATTTTTTTTTGTTTGAAGTGGTACCTAAACAGAGGTTTAATGGAAAATAAAGATTCTAAGAGGCAGAGGTGAGGAGGGAGGATTGCATTGTTCAATTATATCATCTTAATCTCTAGCTAGGATGGAAATCTCAGCCACTGTAATTTGCTGTCAAAACTGTCTACCTCCAGATACCTTATTTCTGCCTCGGGTAAAGTAATGCTTTAGAATGAGAAACTTTTCCAGTTGTGATTACATGAGTAAATCAATTGACTTCTACCTTGGCACTTGCCAGGGTAGTTCCTGGGGCATTTTTCCCCCTTTACTGGATCACTGCACTGGGATTTTTCTCAGCTACTATAAAATACATTAAAGGTATATCCAGATCTAAAAGTGGAAACAGGAACAACTAATCTTCAGAAAGACAATGTTAAACAGAGAATCCTTGGGCATCTGTTATTGGACTCCAATAGAAGCAGTCACTTTCATAATAACCACAGATTATATAAATTATACAGGTCTGACTACTGTGTGATTTAATAAATAAATAAAAACAAATGGAGACCTGCTTAGGCAATCCAGATGTCCTATTAAATATTCAGTATTTATAGAATATGTTTTTAAAGGAAAGCATATGGGAAGGATAAGACATTTCAGCTACTGCAGGTTTAGCAATCTGTCGAAAAAAACATATTGGCCCTACTCAAAGGTTCTTCTTCATTTTATGAATGAAAAGGTGATTCATTAAATCAAAACCAAAGAAATGAGTCAGAAGAGGTCAGTAGAGCAACCCCCAAGACTTTGAGAGTATTTGCTTGGGAATTCAAGACTATTACTGTCAGGGGTGCTTAGTAGTTCATTTAGAATCAGATTTGCAGGAAATGTGCTAGGGAATTCACATCTATACGCAAGATTTCAAGATTCTTGTTGACCATATTTAGCAGGAAAAATTAAGTACAGAAATAATACTGAAATTTTATTTTTATGATATGTCACCTTAGATGGATTTAAATCTCTATAATCAGAAAAACTACCCACATTGATTAGTTATATCCATAGAAGGACTAAAGTTCGCTATGATCAATATTGACCAGGAAAGAAAGATCAAAATACCTCAGTAAATCAAACGTTTTGTACTGCTCAAGCTTCATTGACAGAATGGCATACCAAGGTAATGTATTGTAGCTGAAGAGCTGAACTCAGTGTCAGAAAGGGTACAAGCTCTACCTCTGACATATAGTGGATATGCAACTCTGGCCAAGTTGCTCAGAACCTCTCAATGCTCCAGAAAACTCTCTGAAACAATGAATTGCACAATTGCCAATATGCATTAGCAGGCTGAGTTTCCTCACCTGGAATACTTTGAATGAAATCAAGGAAACTAAAGAAAACAGGTAGAGACTAAAAAAAAATCAGACTGACACAGGTTAAAGGGCAATGGATAGGAGAGGAAATGCAATTTCTAGTATTTCTAACTGACTGTCTTGTATAAGTCACATCTCCCTATTAATGGGAATAATAAAACTTTAGCTCTCTTCCTTTAATTTAATATAATTTAAAAATAGATATTAAGTGCCTACTGCATGCATTTCTGCTTCAGTCCTATTGTGATGCTTCAGTGTAATATAGTTAAGACTCCATATTAGATGAATTTCCAAAACTATGTCTTGGAGTGCAGAGAACTTCTGTACTGAAAGCTTCTACCTCCAGTATGGTTCTAGTGATGAAATTGTGCCTGTTTTAGAGGATCTTTAATGTCATCTAGTACAACTCCCTTACAAGAATCACTCTGGCAAGTTCAAAAAAGTTTATTATAATTCAGGTTTGCCTCAGGGAGATTGATTTTTCTGCCACAAAACTCTTGAAGACCACCAACTAAGTTGTAGAAATGTTGCATCCAGTATTAGTGGAGGCCATACCCACACAGAATATATCACATATCCTTGAAATATTGGGTCCAAAAATAGCACTGTGCTTAGTGAACAAAGTTTGGATAAGATGGTTCTGACCTCATGGATCTTATAGTCTATCAGGGACATAAGACAAATAAGCCAATCACTGCAATAAAAATAACAGTGAATGAGTACAAAGGAGAGATGCATTCAAAACTCTATAATAGATGCTTGTGGGAAAATATCATTGATTGAGGTATATAAGGAAGAGTCTTTTCAAGAAGTCATAGTTTCAAGTGTGCTTTAAAGGATGGGTGGGAGAAATTCAAATACGTAATAGAATGAATTTCAGGAATAAAGGACAGCATCTGCAAAGGCTACATGAGGAAAAACTATGGATTTTTTTTGTCCAGCACTTTGGAGCAGGACAACCCATTTCCATATTGTGCATTATGAGGTGGCTTTCTTAGGAACTTATGAGCTGTGGGATTTTGACCACTGTCACAGAGTTCTTTTCTTCTCTTAGCCTCAGTTATCTCATTTGTAAAATGGAGTTGAGAATAATAGCATCAATCTGTCTGAGATGTTGAGAATATCAAATAACATATTTAAGTTCTTTGCAGACCTGAAAGCATTATAAGAATACTATTATATATTTTATGGCAGCTAGTACAAAGTAAAGCTGGGTAGTTTATGTGTCTTGTGAAGATCATGTGAGATCATTAATGCAAAGAACCATTCAAATGAAAGAGGCAAGCTGGTATGTCAGAAAAAGTACTGGTTTAGGGATCAGGAGAACAGGGATTCAAATAGCATTTAAGCTTCTTGGTTAGGTTATTTTCCTTCTCAAGTTATCCTTTAGTAAAATGAGGGAGTTGTTTTTGACAATGTTAAAGTCCATATTCTAAAGGACATGTAAAACCTACAAAAGACTATGTAAATATATATGTTATGCAATATCTGTACATTTATTCGCATATCTACTGAGTTGACTTGCATTTTTTTTGTTATTCACTTTTTTGATCTTCTGGAATCACTTCATACTAGAAAAAGACAAAGGAGTTATTGATGTAAAAAAATGTATCATAGATTTAAAATTTAAATGGACTTTAGAGGTAATCTAGCAGACCTTTTTGGTTTTACATTTCAGGAAACTGTGTCTCGGGTATGATTTGATTTGATATTTTTCCCTAATAATTTGGTGATGGGGCGGCTAGGTGGTGCAATGAGTAGAGCACTGGCCCTGGAGTCAAATCCGGCCTCGGACAGTTGACACACTTACTAGCCATGTGACCTTGGGCAAGTCACTTAACCCCAATTGCCCTCCCTCCAAAAAAAGAAAAAAAGGATTCCTAATAATTCGGTGATAATGGGTGAGACTGTTTGTCAATCATTTGGCAAGCATTTATTGAGTGTTCACTTTGTGCCAGATACTGTAAAGCTGGGAAGAAAGCAAAAGACAAAAAAACAGAGCCTGTCCTCAAGGAGCATTTACCATAATAGAGATAAAATTTAAAGGATTATGTACATACAACTTATATAATCAAAGGTAGTATCAAAAGGAAGTTGCTGGAGATGGGGGTTAGGAAACCAGAAAGTATATTGCAAGATAGCCTGAGAGTCAAGCTTGAGCTGGATTCAGGTCTATCTTCATATGGTCTGTCCATATGACCCCAGGCAGGTCTCTTATTTCATGATTATCCCAGGCACCTCTAAGACTGTAAATCAAAGAACTCTTTGCCATCTGCATTGGCAGAAGAATTTTCCTCACCAAATATTCACTATGGCAATGGTTTTCAAAGTGTGGTCCAAGGATTCCTGGGAGTCCTAAAGACCTTATCATGGTGTCCTTGAGGTAAAAACTATTTTTCATAATAGTTCTAAGATTTTTTTAAAAGTAAAAATGGTAAATAACTATGCCTACATATATGTGTGCATACATGCTATTGATTAGCATAAGTATATATGTATGTGTGCATATATGTACATATGTATATACATTTTTGGATGTGTATATTTATATGTATGTATGTCTATACATACACACATTATATATAATAAAAAAATTCGTTGGGGTTATCAACAAGTTTAAGAGTATAAAGTCTTCCTCCTTAGCTGGAGGGTCATGATGGACACATAAGAAAATGAATTTTTCCTCCCTTGAATCAACTCTAGGGATCCTTAATGGATATCCTTGACTATTCTCCTCCTACTCTGGCTAAACAGATTTCTTTTTCTTAACTATTGAATAATCTATAAATGCCTCCTATAATGGTAATGAGGTTTGAAGATCTTCCATGCCTCTTGAACTTGCTGATATTGCAGGAAGGGGTGGGGCAAGAGGGAGCAGAGGCAAGCTAGGGTCTCTGTCGTTGTGACTGGAATCAGCAGCAGCAGCTGTGGTTGCAGCACAAACTCCTTTTCTTTGTGCCTTCCAGAATCTCTGCTAAGGACTCTTGCTGAGGACTACCATGGATGGGAACTGCAGGGCTGGAGCTGCTGGGAGCAAACTGCGTGGACACTGAGCAGTTGCTGTGAGTGAGGAGAGGAGGATCTTTGCCTGAGGTAGCCTGTCCTGTTTTGAAGACTTGAGAATGTGGGTGTTTACTACATTAACTACACGCGCCAACTTTACAACTACTGTGATGGTTTTGGCTTTCTGAGTTTGGGACTCAATTTTCCAGTCTTTGAATAAATGCTCTAGCTATATTTCCCACATAGAGAGCCTGTTACATTTTGTGATTAATAACCATATCAGCACACTTATCGTTACTGTAGGCATTGTGAATACAGCATTGATGATACAACCCTTTTGTTTCAGTATCTAAATAACCAGGAGACCATCATGAGTTACTCAGCTTAGAATATGTGGGCACATCTATAACTTTTTAAATCTCTATTTTCTTAACTGCAAATGGGTAAGGAATACATTTGAATACTTAATCTCTTATACTACATTCATCTACAAAACTTCTCCAAGTTGATTCACAAATTCATGATTTGTTATTACATTTTATTTTAAATTCCTACTTTCCATACTGCTTTCCATTGTCCCTCCAACATATTCATGGATGCTGCTACTTCTCCTTATACATATTGCCCTGAACTACCTCAGACTCCTTATCTCCCTTTTTAAAAGAAATTGTTGAGAGCACTCTTAAAGACAACATTCAATTGATGCTTTTGCTTTGATGTAGTCCCTGGAAAACAGGGGAGCTTTTGAGAAAATGTGAAGATTTTATGTCAGGAGTAAATACTTTAGCATTTATCTATTCATGGGACTCTCTAGAGCCATTTCCCTACAAATGGAGAATTTCTTATAACTAGCACTGTGAATATATCCCAACAATTCCAGCCTGAAACTGTTTAGAACATTACTTACTAAAAATTTTATTTAATGAATTAAGCTTCCAGCTAGCTATGTCCAAGATTGTGTGTGTGTGTGTGTGTGTGTGTGTGTGTGTAGGGGTAACAAAATAATAATCATAATAATCCTACCTAAAAAAGATTCTTGTATGTACTCTAGCATGTACTCAGGTAAAGAAATGCAAAATAATTTCGAGTGGAAAATTATGCTAATAAATAGAGGGTTCAGGAAAAGCCTAATATAGGAGTTGGTACTGGAATGCTGCCATTCAAGAAGCTTGAGATTTTGTCAGGTCAAATGAGGGAGGAGTACATGCTTGTCAAGGGGAACCAATCATTAGTACAAAAGTACACATGAAGTAGAATGTCAGATTAGAGGAACAACTAACATCGTAATTTGATTATGAGGGTAGGGACATGAAAGGCAGTAATATAGTGGATGACTATAAAGGTAATGGGGGCAGTATATTTATTGTGAAAGGGCTTAAATGCAAAGACTGAGGAGTTTGTATTTTATACCAGAGACAATAAGGAGCAAATAAAGAATTTTTTTGACAAGGGCAATAGCATAACCTGATCTCTGTTTCAGGAATATGAATGTGGTAGCTGGGTGTTGGATTGAATATAATAGAGAGATTGGAGACAGAAGATTGAAGAAAAGGCTTTGAATCTAAAGTATTGAGCTGACTATGAGGTCTGCCGTGGCAATTTATGGTCTAGGAATAGTACTTATTTTCTTAAGTGAAGGTGACAGACCTATTATACCTTTTCAGGTCATATCCATTAATTTGAAAATTATCTTTATAGAAACTTCTGAAGTTTCCCTACTCTCCCTCTAATGGAAGCACTTTGATTTAGTAGACAGAAAGCCCAGCTCCTTACACTGGCTTTGCTGGATTAGACAAGTGACTTCACTGGTCTGATCCCCAATTCTCCCACCTTTAAAATGATTGTTAGATAGCCTATGAAGTTCGTTTCAGCTCTATATCCTATAATTTAGTGGTTTTAGCCAATGAAGTAGGTATTGTGTTAGTGTGGCAGGATGCTTTGGGGTTGATTCTAAAGTGTGTTTAAACCTGAAAACTTTTTTCTTCACTAACCAGAAGATTCCACTCCTTTCCCTCTCAGTTTGCCTTCTTAAAACTGTGGAACTTTTCAGTGTTAATAGAACAGAACCCTGAAAAGTTAAGGGTCCAAGGAATATCCCTGGCATACAGTACCCTGTGGGCTGTTTTTTACCTATGCCTTACACTTGTCAACAGCCCATACAACCACTTCTATACTAAGGACCCTCAAAGCTAAAGAGATAGTTCTTTCTATAGATGATCATTTGGCTTGAAGATTCCTGAATAAAAGGTTTTAGACTCTTTATAAGATTATAGTGGATGATCTCTCCCCACTTTCTTTCATATATATAATACTTTGTAGATACTGTATTGTTTTTAATTAGGCCACAGAACAAAAATAGCCAGATCTGCAATATGTTATTCTCTTCTCCCCACCAAAAAAATGCTCATATATCTTCATCTAATTATTAATCTAGTTAATATCAGTCATTTTCTAACACAGATGGTGGGATAAGAGAAACTTATTCCATCTGGCCCTACCAGATGGACAAATTAAATTAAAGTTATTCAGATAGAAATTGTGAGAGTTGTATTTTTTATTTCCTTTTTTAAGAACGAAATACATATAATGAGAATACAGGGTTCAAATCTTGATTCTGCCATCTAATTCCCTCTGTTACTTTAAAGAGGTCATTTCCATTTTCCAGCCCTCAGTTTTCCCATTTGTAAAATGAGGGATATGGTTGTATTAAAGGACTTTTAAAATTCCTTTCAAATTTTATTCTATAATTTTGTGATTACAGTGAGTGACATAGAAGCAAGATGGAACAGGGAAATATATTTTGGCCTGGAAGTCAAGAAGACTTGGGTTTACATCTTACTTGAGAAGCCATGTGACCTGGGGCAAATTTTGACATAAAAAAATGGAGTACTCATAATTCTCATCTTATAGAGAGGTTGTCAGGATCAAATGAGAACATATATGAGAGAGTATTGAACTTGTACCAATGCAATATTCACAGCACTGATGGCAACTATGAAAATACTAACATAGTTCTGAGTTACAAAATATAACAGACTTTCCATATAGAAAACAGAAGCAAAACATTAATTCAGACACCAGAATATCAAATCCATCATAGTAACAAAGAAGTTAATATACCATAATACAGCAGGGAGCCACACTATCGTTAGCCTTCCCACAAATACTCGCAAGCCTAGCTATCTCCTTATGTGAGTCCTCTCCTCCCTCTATTTCAACTGTTCTGACTCACAGCTTCCTCTGGGCTCTGCTCCACCCATTCAGAAAGCTCCTCCTACCACAGACTCCATGTGACTGCACTCAACACACATTTTCACAGGGAAGATACCCAAAGTAGGGAAGATTTTCAAATTCCCCTAGGCCTACCACAGGACTGGGGAGTTCTTCAAATTACCATTATCATTACAACATATACAATCATATTAAACATATTTCCACACTAATCATGTTGTGAAAGAAGAATCAGAACAAAAGGGAAAAACCACAAGGAAGAAAAAGAAAACAAACAAAAGTGAAAATAGTATGCTTTAAACTGCATTCTGACTCGACAGTGCTTTTTTCTGGATGTAGATAACATTTCCACTGTGAGTGTTTTGGAATTGTTTTAGATCATTGTATTG
>CM053596.1:222919339-223007692 GCA_028646575.1 Pseudocheirus occidentalis | reverse complement strand
CAAAGGAAACCTCAACATCAGGGCGTATATAAGTAACAAGGTGTGGCCATTCCCAAAAAAACAAGCCTCCCACCACAGGCTCCATGTGACCACATTCAGCCTATTATGGGGCAGAGTATACTTTCAAATCAGGGAATATTCTCAGAGCCACTTAAGCCACTCAAGCAAAGGGGCTAGGGGCAGGAAAGAGCTTCAGATTCCCATTACAAGGACATAGACGATTTAAGCTTCAGAGGGAACCACTGACCTCTCCCAAAGTTATTGTTTTATGTCATCATTATGTCTTAAAACTAGGAAACAAACTTCTTTCTTGGCTACCAGGACTTTTCAAAGCCTTTTGCTTTAGATTAGAAATAGAATTGCGATGGATATATAGTGATTAAAAAAAAGATCAGGTAATGTATTTTCTTTCTGAATATCCCTGTTTTTTTTTCAGCATGAGATTTTGAAAGGCTTCTAGGACTTAAAACATTCTTCTTTGGTAGTCCAATACAGAGCTAGTAAAACTTCTTGTAATCATGCTAACTCTTCAAGTAAGGCACAGTTAAATTTTATATTAGTTCTCCATTTATAGGAGTTCTCTCCTTAGGTAATATTATTTTCTTCCTGAAACTAATAAGCTCTTCATGCTCCTCTTGACCTCATCATGCAAATGTCATACTTGACTTTTTCTCCAGGTAATCACATTCCATATGTCTGCTGTTATCACATCACTATTTTGGAAACATTCCCATTCATCTACAAGTTCATGATTATGAAACTCTTAGAATAATTTCTCACAGAAATTTTAGCCGACTTCTTAACAGTATAATATTAAATGATCCAAATTGTAAGAGAGTACAGGCATCTCTTGAAACAGCAAAACATATTATAGCCCCCAAAGTTATATCAAGTACATTATTAAATTTAGGTAATCATATATTCTGAAGATGAAGTTCAAATAATCTTTTATGTGAAATGAAATTTAATCAGTTGTTTGAAATCCCAAACTGTTTGGAGAGAAAACGATTTGCTTTTGGCTACATGGGCTAAATAGAATGTTGAGCTGAAACATTTATCCTGATAATTAAGGCAGGGAATTTAATTTGGTCAGATTTATCTTGCTTGGTTATCATCAGTGTTCAATTCCAAAGATAGTTACTTAAGTCAGACAATCAGAGTTGTTTCTGGAGTTGGATGCTATTGCCCAATCCTTTGCTGAGTCTCACTGAGGTTATATCCATACAACCTCTTATTTCTCTCTGTTTCTCTCCATGTACACATACACAAATATAATTCAAGTTTTCTTATATTTTGCCTGAACTACTGCATCAGCCTTCATAGTAATCTCTTTGCATTTAGTGAATTTCAGGGTTTGTAAAAAGTGACTGAGGGGTCAGACAGAAAAGGCTATCTACCAAAAAAGAGAAAAAAATGCAAAAAGTGACTGTAATTCACTCTACCCCAATATCAACAAAGCAAAGAAGGTGAGAGTACCCCCTCCTGGTTTCACCATGCATGTCCCTCGGGAATCTCCTTTTAAAAAATGTATGATTACTTCTTTTATAGCCAACTCTCTTGATACTTGTAACCTGATTTCATATGTATATTGGGGACATGGAAACAGAGGGCTGTGTCAGAGGGGCAAGGAGGTTTGTAGCACGTTTGACCCTAACTCCCATTCCCCGCATTTCATAGAATAATAATTTTTCAGAGCTGAAAGAACTTCTTTACTTTTAAGCTGAGCAAAATATGACCCGCAGCAATAAAATTGAGTTACTCAAGGCCATACAGCTATTTTGTGGTAGAATCAGTACTTAAATCCAGGTCTCATGACACAGTCCAGGTTTATTTTCACATTGACATCTCTATTGAGGCTTGGTGCTCAACAACTAGTAAACAACTATTTATTAAGCAGCCACATAGTAAATAACACTGCTGTAAGTGCTTGGGATAGGTTTTAAAGACAAGAAAACTTTGCCTTCCTTTGTATTCATAAAAATAGATAAGATGATTGTGACAGATAAAGGAAACTCCAATTTACAGACTAGATGAATGACAGTGAGTCTGGCACTAATCAGTCAGTCCGCCAATAAACATTTACTAAATTCCTATTTGCAAAGCCCTGTGCTAAGCCTGTGAAATACAAAGAAAGGCAAATATGACTTTGCTTTCTTGGTGATTCTTGCCTTCAGTATGCTTGCAGTCTAAGAGGGTAGAGAACATGCTAATACATATAAACAAGCTATATACTACATAAATAATGAATATTACTTGTTCATTTATTTTCAATCACCTCTGACTTTTTGTAACCCTTTTTGGGGGTTTTCTTGGCAAAGATATGAGAGTGGTTTGCCTTTTTTCCTTCCTCACCTCATTTTACAGAAGAGAAACTTGGGACAAATAGGGTTAAGTACCCATAGTCACACAGACAGTAAGTGTCTGAGGTCATATTTGAACCCTTGTCTTCCTGACTCTAGACCCAGAGCTCTATCCACTATGCCACTATCTAATGATTACAGCCAATATTATGCAGCGAAGGCACTCACGTTTAGGTAGATCAAGAGAGCCTTCTTGAAAAAGATGGAATTTTATCTGAGACTTTAAGGAATCCAGGGAACCCAGGAGGCAAAGATGAGGGGGGAAATGTTCCAGGCATGTGAAACAAAGAAAATAATCATTCAGCCAATGGATTTTCTTATTCAAGCAACAGCAAAGCAAAGCCAAGCAGCCAGTGTCTCTGAATCACAAAGCACAAGGGAGGGTGAAAGATACAAAAAACTGTAACGAATTGTCAAAAGTTGATAAGAAAACTTACCACCTTTCTCTGACTATTTGAGCAAAAGCTTTATGGTTTCTATTTAAGAGGAAACTGTGAAAAACATGAAAGAAGCACTCCTAATGAAAAAGGGTAGAGAGTAATGTAGAAATCAGCTTACTATGAACTGGATGACCACAGGAAGAAAAAAACTGCTCTTTAAGAAAAATTCCCTACAAAATAATTTAGGCAGAACTACTGTTAAAAAAAAAAAGTGCTGATTCTGTGTGTGTATGTGTGTCTGTGTCTGTGTCTGTGTCTGTGTGTCTGTGTGTGTTTATTCTGGACTTAGATTCATAAAGAACTGATGTGAAATATGGTCTTTTAACACTTATTGTGTGACCAAGCCACTTAATGACACTCAGCTTCAATTTCTCCATTTTTTTTAAGTGAGGGGGCTGGAGTAGATGATCTTTGTGTTTCCTTTCCGCTCTAAATTTCTGATATTATTTTAACTAGACCTTGTCACTTTTTTTTTTACTATGCAAAGGCCTTAAGCATCTAAGTGGGGAACTGGAAGAAATTGAAAAACAGAGAGGGAAGCCTAGAGGCATCAAAGATAAAATTCCCTTAAATTACAATTTTGCTCAAGATTTTGCCCTAATTATCAGGATTCTCTCTTTTTAGGGATCAGAGGCAGCCTTTATATTTATAGTATTCAGTTCTATTTTTGAATTTTATGTTTTTTTTAATTCTATTCTAGAATAGAATTTTTAATTCTATTTTAAATTTTTGCCATTTATAATGTTGCAGTTATCATATGCGTTGTTTTTCTACTTCTGTTACTTCTACACAATTCATAGAGCTCTTGTTATACTTTTCGGTATTCTTCACATTGTTTCTCACAACAGTACTATGGCATTATATTTATGTATGTTGATTTGTTTAAATATCTCCTAATTGACAGACATCTAGCTTGTTTCCAGATATTTCTTTTTATTATTATTTAATGTGCTACTGGAAATATTGTGGCATATTCTGACCTAACTAGTCAGAGTATGGGGAGATGAGTAAGTAAGTAACAAGCATTTATTATATAATGAGGTTGACACACACTGCCAGAACTAGCTTGGTGTTTGGGAGGCTTAGAAGGAAAGTATAAGAGAGAAGAGGTATTAGACTGACTACCAGACTGAAGATCTACAGAGCCATTGTGCTGACCTCATTGTTGTATGCTTGTGAAACCTGGACTTTATACTTGCTCCATGCCCGGAAACTGAAACACTTCCATTTGAATTGTCTTAGGAAGATTCTGAAGATTACATGTCAGGATAAAGTACCAGACACTGAGGTCCTTACTTGAATTAAAGTACCAAGCATTCAAACTCTGCTTCAGAGAGCTCAACTCTGATGGCAGGTCATGTTGTTCTAATGAAAAATGCATGCTTTCCAAAAAGATTGTTTCATGGATGTCTCACACAGGGCAAGTGCTCACATGATGGTCAGAGGAAGCAATACAAGGACACTCTCAAGGTCTCTCTCAAGAACTTTAGTATTGATTGTGTGACATGGGAGACACTGGCACAAGATCACTCAGCATTGCATGCCCACATCAGAGAAGGTACTGTGCTCTATCAACAAAGCAGAACTGAAACAGCTCAAAATAAATGCAAGATGTGCAAACTTGGTGTATCCACCCCAAATGTTCACATGGAATATTTGTGCCTGACCTGTGGTAGAGCATTCTGAGCTCATTTTGTTCTGATCAGCCAAAGTCAGACACACCAAAACTTGACTTTAGCATAGTGATGCCGTTTTGGTCTTCTTTGAGAATGAAGAACAACAACCAACCAACCAGTTATATGTCAGGTACTGTGTAAGCACTGGGCATACAAATGTAAAGAAAAAAGAAATACAGGGCCTTTTTAATCACTCTGTTAGCTTAATTGAAAATTACTTTCCATGACTGGATCAATTTGAAGCTCCACCAGTAGTACATTTGTGTATTTCTATGTGATGTTACTAATAAAGGTCCTCTAAAGGAACACTAACAGTTTTGTAGACATTATAGTAGTTTATTCCTTTTTAACTAGGGTTATGAAGATCTCATCTAACTATTTGAATTCATCCTTGAATTAAATTCAACTTAATAGGTAGTTATCAAGAACTTACTTTATGCAAATGCTGTGTAAGGTATAATTGACACAAAACCAAATCAAATTAAGAGAGTACAGAAACACAAATATATTCTATCCACATATGTAACATGTATATACACAGGTGTGTTGGTACATACATAAGTGTATCTATGTATGTATGTATATACATAGGTGTATATTTTATAAAGTAGATCCAGGATTGGGGGAGAGGGAACTAGCACCTAGAGCAGCGGTTCAATTTGTAACAATGAAAATACATCCTGCATATCAGATAGATTCATAAGAGTAGCAAAATTACAGTTATGAAGTAGCAACAAAAACAATTTTATGGTTGAGCGTCACCACAACATGGGGAACTATATTAAAGGGGTGTGGCATTAGAAAGATTGAGAACCATTGACCTAGAGGAATCAAGAAAGAGTTTTTAAAAGAAAACAGTTGTTAATCTGATCCTTAAAGGGAGTTAAAGGGGTCCTGGGAGGAAGACCTGAAGAGGGCAAGCATTTAAGTTGTAGGAGACAAGGGTGACAAAGGTAGATAGATAAGAAAAGAACTGTTGTCAATGGGAAATATCAAATACATAGATTTGGCTGAAATTTGAAGTATTGTATTCTGCAGAGATAGAATCAACTATCATTATACAATACTTTAAATGCTCCCCCTTCCAAAAAAAAAGTTCATTTTTATACCAGAAACAGTAGGGAGTCACTAAATCTTCTTCTTGAGCAACATAGTGATGGTGCAAGATCTATATTTTAGGAATAGCAACCTGGCATCTGTCCTGACTAAAATATAAAGAGATCTACTGTCATGGCTCCTTATTACCAGCAAAATATTAATAATAATAATAATAATAATAACAATAATACAATGTCTTTACCCTTCACAGTCTGGGCCCAGCCTGTACTGATTTAGCCGTACTATTCCCCTTACTTCATCCCTGTAATTCAATATTATTGTTCTAAACTCCTTTTCTAACTTCCCCACAATAATAAAGAAACAAATCAGCAACAACAAAAGACCTTGGGCATTTCTACATCCAATCTTTGGTCATATATCTTTTTTTTTAATTTGCCATTTATACAGCATTTTAAAATGCATGTATTGCTTTAAAGACTTTTGTCTCAAATGAGCTTCACAATAATTTCATGAGTCTGATAATATAAACACAATTATTGTTTACAATTGAGGAAATTTAGAGTCAAAGAGTTTAATTTAACCTGCCATTGTCACACAGCAAAATTAGTTATGTGCAGGATTTGAATCCACATCTTGATTTTGGAAGTACAGCAATCAAGTAGTTTTTAAAGGCTGTCCTATATACTGGTCTCTGTGTTAGGCCCTGCAGATACATATAAAAGCTAAAATGAAATAATCCTTGCCCTCAAGATATTTACATTCTTTTAGTAAACATGTTCATAGATAATTATATTAAATAAGTAGATGTATTATGTAGCATATATATTATAAATATAGTATATAATATATCACAAATGTAATATATGCTAATAATACATGTATATATAAATATATATTTAAACATCCATATACACATGTGCATACATATATGCATACACAGAATACATACATGCATAACACATATATGTACATGCATGTGTGTCTCCATAGTATTTGGTGAAGGGAAGGCATTTGAGGTTATCAGGAAAGACTTCATGTAGAAAGTAGTACTTGAGCTGAGATGAGTTTTGGAAAAAAAAACCTAATAATTCTTGTTTTTGTTTTGCTTTTGGAGGGCAATTGGGGTTAAGCGACTTGCCCAAAGTCACATGGCTAGTAAGTGTGTCAAATGTCTGAGTCCAGATTTGAACTCAGGTCCTCCTGACACCAGGGCTGGTGCTCTACTCACTGTGCCACCTAGCTTCCCCCAAACCCAAGAATTCTAAAAGATAGAGGTAAGGATGGAGTATATTCCAGGCCTGGTAAATAGCTATTGAAAAAGAAAAAGGAAGGGGATAAAGTATATGACCAAAGACATGAAGTATATAAGGAAAAATAAGCAGGCAAGTTTACTGGATTTCAAAATGTGTGAAGTGGAGTAATATATAACAAGGTTGGAAAAGTAATTTAAGGCCCAGGTTGTGCCTGACAAAGGAGTTTTTTTATTCTAGAAATCATAGGGAGTCACTAGTGTTCATTGAGTATAGTAGAAACTTTCCGATCTCTGCTATAGAAAAATCACTTTGGTTCTGTGTGGAGGATGGATTAAAGTGGAAAGAAACTTGAAACAGTGAGGCCAATTAGTACATTATTTACATATTCCAGGTGAAAGATAAGAGTCTGAATCAGATTTATAATCATGAGGGAGGAGAGTCAGAGACATTTTTGAGAAATGTTGTTGAGTTGAATCAACAAGACTTGGCAAGTGATTGGATATGTGAGATATAGGAGAGTAAGAAGTTGAAGATAATTGTCAGGTTGTGAACCTAATTAATTAGATGAAAAATATTGTCCTCACCAGAAAAAAAGGAAATTTGAAAGATGACTGAGTTTTAGAGTAAAAATAGTTCTCTCTTAAATTTGTTGTATTTGACATCCAAATCTAGATATTTGAAAGGCACCTGGTGATACTGAATCAGTACTCAAGAGAGATAATAGATCTGTTCATGGAGGTCTGGAAGTTGTCAGATCAGAAATCGTAATTAAGGCCATTAAGGATGATGCCATCACCAAATGAAACTGAGAGATAGAGAATAAAAGAGCGCCCAGGACAGAAGTTTGGTTTATATACATAGTTAAAGGGATGGCATTGATGATGAGCCTATGGGGAAGGATGACAAGGAGTAATCATTAGATAGACAAGAGAATAAATAATTGTACAATAAGTAACAGCAAAACCAAAACAGAATAATGTCACAAAAACTTAGAGAGGAGATAGTAGCTAGGAGGAGTCAATAATATATAGCAACAATGCTAGAGAAAGGTTGAAAAAGATAATTATCAAGAAAGGTTATCAAATTTGTCAGTTAAGAAATACCTGATTGAGGGCAACTAGGTGGCACAATGAATAGAGCACTGGCCCTGGAGTCAGGAGGACCTGGTTTTAAATCCAGCCCCAGACACTTAATACTTATTAGCCATGTGATCTTTGGGAGTGTTCGCTATACTCTGTAATCAGAACCTTAAAAGCAGTTCACAGTAGCATTCTTTTGGGAATTGGCTTGTGCATGGCATTACATTTTGGTATATTTGGCAGGATTACAAAATACAGTGCTTCTATTTGTTCCAGGATCCAGGATCCATGGCCCTTTAAACTGAAATTGTAAGGCCAAGAATCCTGGAGGGGTGGAATGTAACAACAATCAATTTAGTAAATACTTAACCCTAAGTTACTAAGTGCTAAGTATCTGCTAAATTGATTGCTGTTACAGCAAGTAATTTATTCCCAATTGCACTGCATTTCCCCCTCCAAAAATGAAAAAAAAAATCCCTGAAACAAAAATTAGAGACTAGTTTCAGTTGAGTGCTGAGGATATCGGACCATATGTACTACACTTTGTGAATTCTCCTTACCTAGAATATCTTTCCTATTCCTCTTTCTTCCCCCCTCCAAATTCAAGACTGAACCTTAATGCCAATACCTCTAAAACAAGCTTATCATTAATTATAGTCATTTTTCTGCCCTTCTAAATTATATTTTGATTTTATCTTCCCAAATAGACTCCTTGGGGTAGGAGTTGGGGAATAACATCCCTTATACCTTTTATCTGACTTTCAATGCATTAATTCATAGCAGTTGTGCCAATTGGTAGTACAAATCATGAAAGATATTCTTTGAATATTGTGCATGCTCAGTTTAAGTTTATGTCTATACCAATCCATTCTAAAAACTGATAATTTCAATTGAAAAATGCAAAGCACATAGAGAAACCGGTTGTCTTACTGAACTAACCAAAATAGTTCTCATATTTCTTCTGATGGTCACATTGGTTGCTTATAGTTTTACCTCCAAATATCAAGGCCAAATTAATTCAACCCTGACATAAATTTGAAATCCAATTAATGAATAGAATTCTTGAATAACTGTCAGAACTAGAAAAGACAAGAGGCTTCCCCAGGTCTAGATTGCATTCCTTTCTGACTTCTGCCTTATCAAATTCCTAGTTTTCTTTGAAGTATAGCTCAGGTGTCCCTTTCTGTCATGAGGTGTTTCATTGACCATGCCCCCTCCCCACAAACTCAGCCAGGATTTAGTATCTCCTTTGGCCAAAATTAATTTACATTTCTTTACTTGTTCCCATACCCATACCTCCACCCAATGGAATGTGAACTCATTGTGGGCAGGGATGGCTTTTTGGCTTTTTCTTTGTTATACCAGAGCCTTGTATACAGTAATTATGAAATGAATTTTTAATTGAATTCAATTGGATTGAGGGAATGCTATAAATATAAAACAAACATGCTGGTTTAGTCTAGAATAAATTGGGAATACCCTTATTTGTATGTTTAAGTTTTCACGTATTCAAAATTATTGAACTGTGAACTCTGCACAAGGACAGAATAAAACTAAATATTTATACCCTGCATAGGTACTGAAAGTGTTCTTAATTTAAGAACTATTTCTGTACCTTTTTCTTCTCTGAGAATCATGATTTTTAGCTTAGTTTTCAGAGTGTCCCAACTGCAAACAACATTTTCAAATATAAAAAGTGGTGATGGAGGGGAGAGGATGGTTGAGAGAGTTTCTATAACCATTATATGTTTGGCCATTTAGGTAGCTCTTTTCCCAAAGTCTTGCCACCCAAGAGGTTCAGTCCCTGACAGTAGAGAAAGCTTTGTGATTAGTGAAGTGTATACAATTATCAGCCCTATCGTTAAACCACAACACATCCTGATAACCTAGCATGGTAATTTTAAGGGGCAAAACATTCCCAAAGAGGCAACCACCTTGCAAACAGTATTGAACCAAATCATCAAAATTCAAAGACAGATCCATAAAATGTAAAACTTCATCAACAAAGTGCATGCTTGGCGGCACTATCTGGATTAATGGGCAAACTGTCAAGTATAATAACATATGCCTGCCTCAGTCTGTGAAACACATGCAATTATTAGTAAAGTATTTGGCTTGAGTAGCAAAAGATATAAAATGAATTAAAGAAGGGACACATCTTGATTAATAAGTCATTCAGTTAGGACATATTGATATGCCATAAGCAAAACAAACTAACCAGTCTCGTAGCTGTTATGAATGGGTACTATTATCCTTCAAGCCCAGCAGTCCCACAGGGCAGGCCACCTTTATGATATCCACCTTTCGAAAAATATCTGACTGAAACAAAGAAGATCAGACCTGGCTAGGATTTGAAGACAGCAGAGTTCATTCGATATTTGAATTTTATAGATATGAGAAATTTAAACCTCAAAAGATTAAATGACTTTGCCAAGGTCACCTTGCATTTCATGGTAAGCTGTGTATGAATATCAAGCAACTTGCTTCCAAGGTTGAATCTCTATCTCCTGCAGTATAATGCTTCCATTAATCAACCTTCAGGGAATCTCAAATAAATGAACACTCACTAACTTTAAGCTCTGGGTAAAAACTGACATCTATAACCTATATCACTAAAGCATTTATTTTCCCTTCAAGTTCCAAAAATGATAGTGTTTCATTTTTTTCCCTAGTTAATTGCTCTGAAGCATGTCCATGAAAACACAGAAAGTTAAAAAAAACCATAAAAAACAAACAGGAATAAATAAATCCATTCAACCTTCATTAAACAAGCAGATGGAAGGAGAGTTGAAGTGTTACCCAGGGAATTAGATAAAGGGAGTCAGACTAACTGGCTCAGTCATCTCAAATTGCCTCACATTTCTTCCTCTGAGACTAGAGGCTAGAGGGCAGAGGTGGAGGGGACTTAGATTACTGAATAACAACCTGAATGACTAGTGTTGACTTAAGTGCATTCAGAACATCCATTAGATTAGGAGGGTCTGCTTGGCTAAAGACTGCCCCAGTTGAACTCTATCAAATCAGAAGGCTCAATCTTGTTCTCATGACTTGAGATTTTCTTACTAGTCTGTTTACTATTTTCTATAAACCCAGAAAGAATCCTTAGACTCTACTGATTTATCAGTGTTGAGCATTGGTCATTTGGGAAATAGGTCACTGCAATACATTTCTATAACTACAAAGGCCACTAAAAATATGTAATACAATATGGTATCAAAAAGAGGACACCAGCTTTGAAGATAGAAGATGTGTTTTCAGATTCTTGTTCTGCCATAATAATGTAACCGCTAGGGTTCTTGTTTTCCTAATCTGCCAAATAATGGGATAATTCTCAATGGCCTATGAGGTTTCTCCCAGCTTTAAACCCTCTGATAATGGTTAGTAGCAGTATTTCATAAATAAACACACACACACACACACACTCACCCACAAACACATACTCAGTAACTGAATGGTTTTATACTGTTCAAGAAACAAAGCCCTATCAAATGCTTCCTATAAATGAAATCAGCAAATGTAAATCAGTAAAGAAATGGAAGTGGTAACTAAATGGAAGTATGACCCACAAGCTCTACTTGGACAGATAAATCAAGGAATTGACAGAATTGGTGTTACTGTGAGTTCAAGGAAAACAAGAAATGTATTTTAATGGCACATATGGTTGTCTAATATTACTGTGCTTAAGACAAGCATTTGTGAAAAGACCAGCAAGACAATCCTTCCAGTTATCTGTTGTTGACTGAAAGGTACGTAATACTATCTCAACACCACCACCACCACCACCACCCCTGAAAAAAAATAGAATACCTCATTAAGTTCCTTCAACTTAAGTCAATACATACTTTCAAATTTTACTACCTAGATATTAAGGTGAGCATAAGAGAAAATGTTAAAAACATAACTTAGGAGTGAAAAATGAGAATGGAAAAAAAAATTTGTAGACTACAGGAAAGCCTCACACACACACACACTTATTTAAGAAGAGAGATGGAAAACACTGGGTCATGGCCAACACTCAATAATAGCACAAAATGAAATATATTCATATAGATACACATGTATGTCATATATGTTTCTCATATATGTGTATGTTTGTATAAACATGCATATGTGATGTATATATTTCTATCAATCTATCTATCCATCCGTCTGTCCATCCATCCATCCATCCATCCATCCATCTATCTATCTATCTATCTATCTATCTATCTATCTCCTCACACAGTCACTACCTTGTATAGGCCCTCATGACCTTTCACATGTACTATGTCAATAAACTTCAAATGAGTGTTCATTGCCTCAACTGTTTAAATGTTCCAATATACATTATCCAATCAGTAGTCATGAAAGTATATCTCAACATCTTGCCTCCTACTCAATTAACTGCATCATATTACTTCCAGGATCAGATAATAACGACACCTAACAACTATAAAATAACTTACTAACTACCAGCTATTGTGCTAAGAGACCTAAAATTATTTTCTCATTTGACCTGCACAACCATCTTGCTATTGTTAACCCCATTTTACAGATAGGGAAGTTGTGACAAATAGCAGTTAAGTGACTTATCCAGGAAAACACAGCTAGTAAATGTCAGAGTCCAGAAATAAACTCAGGTCTTCCTGACTAGGTTTGGCACTCTATCAACTATGGCACTTAACTGCCTCTTTTCAGGTATAACATTCTGTTTGGCATCTAAAGTCCTTCACAATTGGCCTCTACCTACCATTCCAGTCTTTTTATACTTTATTTCTCTTGACATAATCTATGACCCATCTATATTATTATATTTTCTATTCCTCACACAAGATACTCCATGCCTTTGTATCCTCATTCCTGGAATGCTCTCTCTCCTTACTTTTTTATGATTTGCTGATGAAGCATTTGATTTGGTAGAGTAAAATTGTACCTTTAGCGCTTTACTCCAGTGCATATGTAAATGGAGTGGCATGATATATTAAAATGATACAAGGATATATAAAAGATGAAACAATATAATAATGCATAAATAATCAAGAGTTAGGTAAGCAGAACCAAGAGTGAATTGTATACAATAATAGCAATATTGTTATAAGAATTTTGAACAAATAATGAATTTTGACTATTTTAAATACTTAAACTAACTACAAAGGATATATGAAGGAAGATGCTATCTGCATCCAGAGAAAGAACTGATAAATAGATGTGTGTATAGAATGTTTTAACATTCTATAGTGTAGCTATATAATATAATGTCTGCTGTTTATAGTAGATATATATATATATATATATATACATGTATGTATATACATATATACATATACATATTTGTGTTTAATGGTAGTCATTTCTACAGTATGGGCAGAGGATGGAAAAAAAGAAATTTATATCCTACCTTTGTTATATATATATAAAGGGAATAGCAATTTGTACAAAAAAGATTTGCAGTTTCATGTGCAATCATCTATTTTTCATTATACTATAATATGGAAATGCTTGTTTTACTTCACATGAAATAAATAAAAATTTAAAAAACTGAGATAAACAACGGAAATAATTTTGTACAATTATTAACATCAGAATAATCTGAAAATGGACATTTCTTCTCACCGAAAGTGGTATGAGAGTGACATAGAAGTTTCCGTTTGGAGTCCAAATACAATTCTGGAATCTTTATAGATTTGTGGGCCATGAGCAATACTTGAAAATATAGCCCTTCGTGAGTAACTGTGCATCAGGTGTCTTACATTTCACTGTATTGCATGGAAGTTCACTATCATCAAATAAATCCCTGGGTGTCAAGAGAACAGAGATTTCTGGCATTTAAAAAGGTGAATTTACTAACAATAATAATTAAAACATATCTGTCATCACACTACCCCCACACCCACACTCTGAATTACACTTTCAGAAACTGTTCTTTTTGCATATTCTTAGCTAAGCATCTGGATGGTAGCAATGTGGGTCAGTGCTCTCAGTCCACATGTTGCATCATTGCATAGGTGAGGCTCCAATATTTTTGAGCTATTAATATTCTCAGTCCAAGGTTTTGTTTATTCTTTTTCCAACAGCTTTTCAAATGACATCCCTAACCAGGAGCAAAAGCAGTACTTACTATAAGACAAAGTGATCTAGAAATCTTTGTGAATCTTAAGAAAAAAATATAATTAACTTAATTCCCTTTATAGATGCTAACATCAGCCATCTCTTGTCCAAAACCAACTATTTGGAATTCAAACTTCAGCAATTCATAAACATCTTAGGATGGGAAATAACACCCTCACCATTGTCTAGGACTTTATTGGGATTGTTTGTAACTTTTATTTATTTATTTTATTTTATCTGCAAATAATACTGTGCCTTGCAGCTTGCTGAGCATGAGACTAAAGGAAAGAAAACCAAAGCCTTGGATTTTAGTTCTAAATCTTCTAGCAGTGGGGAATTGAATAAGTCACTTGACATCTCTTAGTTTCCTTTGTAAAATAGAGATAATATTATGTCTTATGTCAAACTCTCAGAAAGGGTCAAATGTGTAGATATGTGAAAAGACTGGAAAAACAGGAAGCATTTTCTATATACATATAAGAGATCACTTACATCTGAAGAGCAAGTGAAATGAGAGTACCGTCTAGTCTATTGGGGGTCTTCCCTAATATATGGTGTCTAAAATATGTCTGTGCCCTACATAGAGCTTATTATCTAGGTATGTTAATATCTTTCTAGTATCTTTTACAATTTCCAAATACCATGTAGAGCATTCTACCATTTCATTTTGGCAGATTGTCTGACCTTTCAAAGGTAGTCCAATGATTTGCTCAGTGTTTTTAAAGCTAATACCCAAACTTTTTTTCTTTTAGATACTATTGGTTTGAATATTGCAATGCCTAGTCCTTTTCATTCAACAAATGTATAATGAAAGTCCGATTGGAAGAAAGGAAAGAAGGAAAAGACGGAGACAAAGACACACAGACAGACAGAAGCAAAGAGAAAGAGAGCCACAGAGAGACAGATACAGACAGAGAGACAAAGAGAGAAGAGGAAAAAAAGGAAGAGTGGAAGGGAGGGAGAAAGAGGAGGAAGGGAGTGAAGGTGAGAAGGAAAAAAGGTAGGAACTGAGAGAGGGAGGAAGGAAAGAAAGGAATGAAAGGAGGGAACAGAGGAAGAAAGCAAGCAAGCAAGGGAAATAAGAGTGAGAAAGTCAGAGAAGAGGGAAAAGATAGAGGAGAGGAAGAATTAATATCTGCAGTGGATATAAGAAACATGTTCCTTTTATTCAACTATCTTCTATGGTTAGGAAAAAACCCCAAAACATCTGTTTCAGTTATTTCCCTCTCCAATGATAAGAGACATACCACCTCCACTACCCCAAAAAGTGCTGAATGCAGACTTGAGTTTTTCAGAGGAGTTATAGGTCAAGTGAGTAGAAGGGATAAGACAGATGGGTAAGTTGTTGTGGAGGTAGAGTTGAAAAGATTTTACATAGATATATCACATTGGTGCTTCAATTTGCCTTCAATTCATTTATCAACGCATTTGTAAGGTACCTACTACATACAAAGTTCCTACACCGGGTACTTTGAAAGATGGCAAAATAACTGAGGGATAGTTTCTGTCATGAAAGAGCTCATGATCTCTTTGGAAAGTGGGAGATAAAAATGATATGGGAAAGTACTAAATTATCCATCAATTAATT
Source organism: Pseudocheirus occidentalis (assembly GCA_028646575.1). Taxonomy (NCBI): domain Eukaryota; kingdom Metazoa; phylum Chordata; class Mammalia; order Diprotodontia; family Pseudocheiridae; genus Pseudocheirus; species Pseudocheirus occidentalis. The sequence continues at coordinate 222,992,150 of CM053596.1, read as the reverse complement.
AGTCAACAAACATTCATTAAGTACTTACTCTGTTCAGGCTCTGTGGGAGTCACTGAAAACATGGGGACCAAGTGGAAATAACCCTTATCCTCAAGAAGCTTAAATTTTATTAGGAGGGGTAATATATGTGACAGATGTGTACCTGAAATAAATACATGGTTCTTTTTGTGTAAAGGGAAAGGAAAGTCAGCAGCCATAGTATAAACTCTTTATATAAAAGTTGGTGTTTAAGTTTAATCATCAAAAAACTCATATTTTTTAAGAGGTGGAGAAGGCATACCAGCAATAGATAGCCAAAGCATGGAGACAGGAGATGGAATGTTGTATATAAGGACCAGTAAGAAGATTAATTAGCTTGTACTTTAGAGTATATGAAAGGAGTAAATGTGCAATAAAATTAGGAAGGTAATGTCTGATCTAGGTTATAAAGGTGTTTAAATGCAACAAAAGAAGTTTGTATTTGATGCTAGAAATGAGAGGGAGCTTTTGGAGTTGACTGAGTGTGTGCATGTATATAGATCAGGTAACTCTATCATTTGTTTCATCCATAAGATTTGGCATTGTAGTGGCAAAGATAAAAGAAGAGTATGTGATGTAATCTACTATTGTGGTTGAAAAGAAATGCTGTCCTTTTGACCAATACTTATCCCTGAGTACTGACCCTCCAAATTTTTTCATTCATTTAATTCAAAAACTATTGAATAAGCAGTATGTTTGGGTCAATGTTTTTAGCACTGTAAAGATTATTGATATTTATCTTATGAATTTTATGAAATATTTTCCAATTGCAGATAAAATCACTTAAAATTTTAATATAGAATTTTGACTTTACAATTCTCTCCCAACTTCCCAATCCTCCCCCTCCTCAAGAAGTCAAGCAGTTTGGAGTTGCTTATACTTGTGAAGCTGTGCAAAAACATATTTCCATATTAGTCATGTTCCAAAAGAAAATATACACAAAAATATAACAAGAAAAATAAAGTCTTTTTTTAAGTATGCCTCATTCAGAGTTCTAAACTTCCCTCTCTTGAAATGGAAAGCATTTTTTTTATCATGAGTTCTCAAAGTGACTTGGATCTTTGGTTAGACGAGAACAGTTGTCTTTCAGTTGATTACTTTTACAACATTGCTGTCAATGTGTTCAATGTATTCCTGGTTGTGCTCACTTCACATGACGAGTTCATAGAAGTTTTTCCAGGTTTTTCTGGAACTGCCTTTCTCTTTATTTCTTACAGCACATATCACAACTTGTTCACTCATTCCCCGATTGATGGGCATTCCTTTGACTCCTAATTCTTCCAAAAGCTATTATAACTTTTTTGCACACATAAGTTATTGTCCCTTTTCATTGATCTCTTTGGGATATAGACCTAGTAGCGATATTGTTAGGTCAAAGGGTATTATGTACAGTTTGCTATTGCTCTTTGTGTACAATTGCAAATTGCTCTCCAGAATGGTTGGAAAACTTCAGAACTAAAGCAATAATACATGTGTCTCAATTTTTCCCCATTCATCCCAATATTTCTTCTTTTTTTCTGTCATGTTAGCTAGTTTGATAGACAGGAGATGGTATCTAAGTTCTTTTAATATGCATTTATCTAATTGGGTGTTTTTCATTTGGCTATACATTTATCAACTGGGTAATCGTTTTTATTTTGTTTTTAAAGCTTTTATTTAGTATTTTTATTTTTCCCCAGTTACATGTAAAAAAATTAACATTCATTTTTAAAACTTTGAGTTCCAGGTTATCTTCCTTCATCCTTCCAATCCCAAGCAATTTGATACATGTGTAGTTATGCAAAACATATTCATAAGTCATACTGTGAAAGAAAACATAGACCAAAAAGAAAGCCCTTAAGAAAAATAAAGTTTGAAAAGCATGTTTTGGTTTGTATTCAGATACCATCACTTCTTTCTCTGGGGATGGATAGCATTTTTCATAAGTCCTTCAGAGTTGTCTTGAATCCCTGTGTTGCTAATAATAGCTAAGTCATTCCTAATTCATAATCTTATAATGTTGCTGTTACACAGTACATTTCACTTTACATCAGCCTATGCAAGTCTTTCCAGGTTTTTCTGAGAATATCTTGCTCATCATTTATTAAAGTACAGTAGTATTCCATCATAATCACATTCCACAACTTATCCAACTATTCCCCAATTTATGGGCTTCCCCCAGACTTCTAATTCTTTACCCCCAGAAAAGACCTGCTATATTTTTGTACATACAGGATCTTTTCCCCTTTAGAGCGATGCAGGTTTAGTAGTAGTATTGCCAGGTCAAAGAGTATACATAGTTTTATAGTCCTTTGACAATAGATCCAAATTGTTCTAAAGAATGGTTGAATCACTTCATGACTCCACTAAGAGTGGATTAAAGCCTCATTTTTCCCACATCTCTCCAACATTTGTAATTTACCTTTTCTGTCCTATTATTCGGTCTTATAGGTAGGAGATAGTACCTCGGAATTGTTTTAACTTACATTTCTCCAATCAATGAGTTAGAGTATTTTTTAAAAATATGGCTATAGATAGCTTTGATTACTTCATCAGAGAATTGAGTATATCTTTTGATAATTTATCAGTTGACTCAGTTCTCTATATGTTTAAGAAATGAGGCCTTTATCAGAGAAACTTGCTTCAAATTTTTTTTTTCCAGCAAACATTGGTAACTGTGTTTCCCTCCATACTATTTCTCCCCGTTTATTTTATTCTCTCTCTCCTTTCACTCCATCCATTCTCAAAAATGTTTTGCCTCTGACTATCCCCTCTTCCCCTCTGTGCTCCCTTCTCTCATTCCCCCCCCTTTCCCCTTACACTCTTACTTTCTTGTAGGTTAAGATAGATTTCTATACCCAATTTAGTGTGTAAGGTTCACTCATTCTCCCTCACCTCTCTCCTTTTCCCCTCTGCAAAACGCTTTTTTCTCACCTCTTTTATGTGAGATGACTTAACCCACTTCACCTACTCCTTTCTCTTTCTCCCAGTACATTCTTCTTTTATTACTTAATTTTATTTTTTAGATATTATCCTCTCATATTCAACTCACACCTGTGAATGGCTTTTATTTTAATAAATTTGGCTCAGTTCCCAATGTAGTTGTGAAATGAAGCCCTCATGAAAGAAATCCTGTAAAAGTTTTTCTCCTAATATTAGCTGCATTAGGTTTGTTTGTGGAAAAATGTTTTAATTTCATGTAATTAAAATGATCTATTTTGCTTTCGATGATCCTTTCTATCTCTTCTTTGTTCATAAACTCTTCCCTTATTCATAGATTTCGCAGGATCATTTTTTCCATGCTCTCCTAAATTACCTAGGATATCACCCTTTCTTTCTAAATAATTTACCTGTTTTGACCTTATCTTGGTATATATGATGTGAGATGCTGGTCTATGCCTAGGTTCTTCTAAACTGCTTTCTAGTTTTCCTAGCAATATTTGTCAAATAGTGAGTTCTTATAACAAAAGCTTGGATTTTTGTCTTTATAAAAAAAATATCACAACAACAACAACAACAATTGAATTAAAATCATCATTTACCACTGTATTTTAAGTATCTAGTGTACTCCACTAATCCCCTACTTTATTTGTTAGCCAGTACCAGATTGTTATTATTGCTATCACATTATATATCATATATTCTTTTGATATTCTCATCATTTTGTCTTTCCAGATGACATTTGGTACTATTTGTTTCTGGCTCTATTGAATGATTCTTTGATAGTTTGAATGGTATGACACTGAAAAAGTAATTTAACTTAGATATAATTGCCACTTTTATTACATTGGTTTGGCCTACCCATAAGAAGTTAATATCTTTGCAGTTGTTTAGATCTGTCTTTATTTGTGTGAAAACTGCTTTGTAAATATGTTAATATATATATATATATATATATATATATATACATATATATATATATATATATATATAGTCCCTAGTTTTATCTTCTTAGATAAACCCCCAAGTGTTTTATATTGTCTGCAGTTATTTTAAATGGAATTTCTGTTTTTAACCATTTCTGCTTGCTTTTGGTGGTAGTATATAGAAATAGGGATGATTTATGTGGCCTTATTTAGCCTCTGAACAGTTTCTTGCCAAATCAACTAAAGAAAAATGTTCCTAACACACAGAGAAAGAAAGGTTTCATCTCCCAGGCAAGTGTGCTTGCTATCTATTTATGCAGATGGGAGTATTTTTTTTGCCACTGTGACAGAAATTTAGGATTCTCAGAACCAATGAATGAGTGACTATTATGTATTTACCCAGACCTATTCAAGTACACCATAGATGAGAAAGCTTTGCACAGGAGAAAGAGCATATAGTGACATAAGAACAACAACAACAACAAAAAGATTAGAAATGATCCATTTGTGGCACATGGATTGACCAAGAATGGTACTGCTCCAAAGTGTAGTGAAATAAATGGTTATTTGGCTAATTACATGTAGCAGAATATTTCAGAACTTCATTTATGCAATAAAGCATACATATTCACAGAGACAATCTGTTTTAAGAACATTTTAATATGCATATCTGCATTGAGGAAAGCCAATATTCTAATGAATTAAGAGAAACTATGAGTTGTCGAAAAGCAGACATCACAAACATCAATCTAAACCATAGTACATAAAATACCATTTTCCTCCAGGTGTACCTTCACTTGCCCCATCAAATTCTTATTAGCAACACCCAAAAGCTCAACTATGTGAACAATCCATAGTTTGATGGTTAAACTTTTAAAAAAAGATAATATTCTCAATTCCTTGGTGTCAGAAATCTTTTCCTGTGATTGGCCAACTAGGGACATTTAGACATTAATTAGATCACTGGTTACTTTAGAAAAGGGGTGATTAGGACATCAGTGGCCATTGGAGATAAGGAATTAAGCCATTAGAGAAGGTATCTCTGTTTGGCTAATTAAAACTATGAGTTGTCCCACATCCTGTAAGGAATCAGAAGATTTTTTTTGCCACTTAAACATATTTGAGGACAAAAAAGTCTCTCAGGACTGCTGGGCCAAAATAGAGACTGACAGAAAAATTGAATAGGGCCTAATTTATAGACAGCTCATTTGATTGGATATCTGGTAGTAGATTTATGGGAACAAGTGGAACATAATCATAAAGTATAAGCAGGTATGGATGGGTTGTTTTCTCTAATTTGGGTGGTAGAATGACTATTTATGATATTCCAGCTACTTAAATGACAGACATATTTAAAATTCATTTGGAATGAAAGATGACAGCATCAAAAGTATTTACAAGCAAGGCAGTAAAAAAGCAATAATTAAGGAAATTTTTTAGAGGCCAATTGTTGTTCAGTTGTTCCAGTTGTGTCCAGATTGAAGTTTTTCTGTGCTTTTTTTAAATCTTAGCTTTCAAACTTATATTACTTGCCAAATATCTGCTTTTTTTTTGCCTCTTAGCACCATAAGCTAGAGTCCTAGCATATCAAACTTCTCTACTTAAAAAAATCTATATCTATATCTATCTATTTATCTATCTATCTATCGATCTATCTATCTATCTATCTATCTATCTATCTGTCTGTCTGTCTGTCTGTCTGTCTGTCTGTCTGTCTATCTATCTGTCTGTCTGTCTGTCTATCTATCTATCTATCTGTTTATCTGTCTATCTATCTATCTATCTATCTATCTATCTATCTATCTATCTATCTATTAGACTCAAATGCCAGAACACAAATACAGAATAGAAAAGAATGAATATATCATAAACTTAAATACTGGAACTTAAGTACAACGAAAGGGGAAAAAAGCATATCATGTACATATTAGAACATAAGAGGATCCAAAATATGTAACAATAAATTTTCATTTCAAGAAAGCCTGGATGATAAATAATACACATTGTGCTGAGAATTGTCTATCTTCTTTTTGTTTCCTTGTAAGTTTTCTTTTGTTCTCTGCTGTGCACTTTTTTTACTTTGTTCTTTGTTTTTTCTCCCCATTACCCCCAGAAGGTTACAATACATACACATATACACATATACATACACATATACATATAACATACATATCTTGACATATACTTCCACAAAACACATTCTACTCCTGATCTTTGTTTTTATATTTGTGCATATCTCCATTCCTATCACTCCTGCCTCCCCTACTTTCCTTTTCCTCACTATCTTGCCCTCCTATTACTTGCCTACCCTCCTCCAAGGATCCCTCTCCTATCTTCCACTACCATACATCTAAACACCTGTCTATACTCCCTTTTACCTATTCCTTCACCCTCCCTTTTAAAGACCTCTCCCCCTCCTTATGCCCTTACTGTTTTATTTCTTCTGAATTTAAAAGATTTTTATACTATTCTAAGTATATATGTATTGTTCTCTCTTAAACCCATTCCCAATGAAAGTAGGTTGCCTGAACTACCAGCCCTCCTCCCCCATCTAATTCCTCTGTATCAATTCTTTCTCTTGCGCCTCATTTGTATAAAATAATTACTCACTTTAGCAGTTCCTAAATGGTTTTGCTTTAAAAATTCATTTCATACTCAGGTTTAACCCAGTCTTTCTTATGAGCTACCCAATTATTAATAAGATTCTTAGACATGGATTTTACATATATAAAAAGTAAACAGTCTTTCCTTATGGATCCCTTATAATCAGTCTTTGTTACATGCCTTATATTTCTCTTAGTTCTTGTATGTACTCTATTAATTTCAGGATTTTTTTAAACAAAGTCTTGAAAATCTGAGATTTTATCAAATATGTATTTTTTTCATTCATGGTAATATTTAATTTTGCTAGGAATAATATTTTTGCCTGGAGCCCCAGTTCTTTTGCTCTTCTATATGCTATGTCCTAAGACCTGTGGTCCTTTAATGTCTTGTGTGATTCTCATTGTCATACCATCATACTTAATTTTTTTTTAATCTTGAGACTTTTAATATCTTTTTCATTAAGCTGGGGGTTTCAGAATTTGACTATGATATTCTTATGAGTTTTCCTCATGGGGTCTCATTTAAGTGGCGATCATTGTATTTTTTTCTATTTCTGCTTTCCCCCTTGTTCTAATGCTTCAGGACAAGTTTCTTTTTTTTTTGGAAGGAGAATGGAGGGGAGTTGGGGGTTAAGTGACTTGCCCAAGGTCACATCACCATTTAGTGTTGTGTCTGAGGTGGGATTTGAACTCAGGTCCTCCTGACTCTGAGACCAGTGCTCTATTCACTGTGCCACCTAGATGCCCCAAGACAATTTTCTTTAATTTTTCTTGTATTTTTTATCAAGATTCTTTTTTTTTTCTCATAACATTCAGTTAGTCCAATTATTTTTACATTTTTTCTTCCTGATCTATTGTCCAGAACTGTTGCTTTTCTTATAAGATGTTTCACTTTCTCTTCTATTTTTTATTATTCATATTTTATTTAATTATTCCATGATCCCTTATAATTTCACTGGCTTCACTTTTCCCCATTCTAGTTATCAAGGTGTCATTTTCTTCCTTAAGCTTCTGGATTTCCTTTTGTAATTGGTTGACTTTCTTTTCATACCCTTCTTGTTTTTCTTGGATTCTTCTTTTTTTTAGATTTTCCTCCATTTCTTCATTTGATTTTTACAATCTTTTTAAAGATCTATGAATTCTTTTCGGGGAGGAGTCTGTTTGATATTATTGTTTGGGGGTTTCTTTACTGCAATAACCTCCTCTGAAGATGGACTCTGGTCATCTCTATTCTTGTAACAGCTTTTGGGTTCTTGTTCCTTTGTGCTTTTTTTTGGTCATATCTTAATTTTTATAATTACCTCTAGCCATAGCTTATGGGAAATGGTGCCTCTTGCCCCAGGTCTTCAGTTCTCCCCTCTAGCCTGGAACCAAAGCTAAAACTTCAACATACTATAGGTGTCCACAGTCAGGGGCTTTCTGTCCCAGTGTGTTATGGTTCCTTCTCCTACTCCCATCCCCACCCTAGGCTCTTTGTAGCACAGCTAGGTCTGGAATTCCTTGTCAGCAGAGATTCACTTGATCTTCCCAGGCTCAAAAACCCAAATAAAATTTCCTGTGGCTGGGGCTGGGGCTGGGGCTGGGGCTGGGGCTGGGGCTGGGGCTGGGGAAGCCTCTCAAACCAACTAACCCCAGGGCTTGCTGCTTGTTGTTAAAGAGGACCCTAGCCTGGAGGTGTTTATTCTTCACAGGGACCAAAATTCTTCCTGGGATTTTTCTTCTGAGCTTTTCAAATTGTTCCAAGGAGACCTTGGCTGCATATCTATTCTTATTTATCTCCACCCATACTTTGTTTGCCCTAAGATGGTATTTTAACTCTTTTGTGGAGGAAAAGCTTGAGAGCTTGAAATTTTCTAACCTGCTCTGTATCTTGCCAGAATCATCTCCCCAAGATTGATTTTAAGGAGGCAAACACATTTTCTCTGATATGGAAGGGATCATAGAGACAATAAGAAGAGAGTTCAGAGAGAATATTCCCAGGCTCTGGTTCCCTGATCCCAAGCTAGAGCCCACTTTTTTCCAGGAGCCCCCCGGGATCTGAAATCTGGTAAGTCAAGATAAAGTTTATGCTTAGCATGAAGAGAAAGGGAAGGTCACTAGACTTTTCCTCCTTTTCCTTAGGAGTAGGTCTTAAACCCAAGGAGGAGTGCAGGATTCATGTTCTGCTTCTCTGGAGAGGGATAGGGCCTGTAACAGTAAATAGGTGATAACGGGAAGGTGCAGGGATCCCTCACTGTCTACCTGCATGGATAGTTAGAGAGATGGATGGCTGGCATCTCTGGGCTTCTAAGGGAGGCAGAGTCTGGGTATTGGGTAACTTCTTAGGTTCAAGGTTCACTTGCCTCTAGGGAAAAGGGAACAAGAACTTAAAACTCCTACCTGACTATTTTTGCCTTGGAACTGTTCCTTGGATTCTGGAGCTATTTCTGGGGAAAAGGAAGAATAGCCTACACCTTCACCTTTGCCATGACCTTGTCCTCAGTCCTGGCCACCTGACTTTCTGCATATGCCTATTGAGAGAGGCAGAGTCTGACACCTCAATGCCTTCTAAGGATTATACCATCTCAGGAACAATGACATGGAGTTCTTCCTGATCATTGTTCCTGATTCATGGGACCAGGTGGGAGAGTCAGGCTCTGGCACATTTGTACAAGAATGATGTGTCATGTCTCAGTGGATCTGGTTTCTAATCCCTGTTCTCACAGAGTCTGAATTTATTCAGGGGAGATAAGATCTACACACATGTATGTATGTATGTATGCACGTGTGTAGGTAGGTATGTACACATGCAGGGAACATAAACAGTATATACATATCAAATAATTGCAAAATAAATGCAAACATGAGGGAAAGCCAGGGATATGCTCAAGTGAGTAATAAATGGCTTCAATCAATAATGTTGTTGTTTGTTGGAAGGAGATGCTATGACTTGCAAATGAAATGAGGCTGTGCAAAGTCTCCAGCTTCACTTTTTCCTGTGGAGCCATCGGGGTACAGGGACCAGATATAAATCAGAATGACTAGAAATGGTCCCCTGTGATCAATAATGACCGTTTTTTGAATTATGTTTGTCTTTTGCTTTCACTTTAGTCCAAAGTGGACCAACAGTGGAGTACGCATCCTTGCTCTCTTCATCACTTATTTCCCCCTTTCTACTTTTCCTTCCTCCCCCCTTCCATCTTTCCATTCCTTCCTTCCTAACCTCATTCTTTCCTTCCCTTCTTCTCTCTTTTCTTTTTCTCTTCCTCCCTTCATTCCTTCCTCCATTCTTTCCTCTCTCCCTTTTCCCTTTTTCCCCTTTCCCCTTTACTTTCTCCTTCCCCCTCTCCTTCCTGTCCCTTCCCTTCCTTTTCCTGTTCTTAATTCCTTCCTTCTTTCTTTTTTCCTTTCTCTTTACTTCTCTGCCAAAGTTTTAGCTTCAACAAAGAATGTCTGAGTCCCAATTTATTTTCCTATTTATATATTTCAGCCATTTTAAAGAACTTCTTCATGATTTGAGCTTCAAAGTGAGCAAACACTTGAAAACATGTGGAGCAATAATCACTTTATCTCAAATAAGGGGAAAAATAAAGTCTACTCCTCAGTGTTTCTAGGTTCCCAACATACTTAGAAATTATCTTATTGTACTTGAAAGAATTTTCCCCCATCTGACCACTTTGGTCTAATTGCTTCCTGTGCATCCCTGCTCTGTGGGAAAATCTACAAATGGCTTTGGAGCAATAGCATACCTTATTTCTCCTTAAGGCATTGGAAGCTGCTAATTACCATCTGAAATTCTCCATTCATAACCATTTGATATATAGTTCCTTATTCCAAGTGATTAAATATTTATTATTTAAATGTTTACTAAATGTAAGGGTAGTGCATTCTTGATGTTGTGTCCCTCCAAGGAAAGTAACAACAACAAAAACCACAACAAAAAGGACACATTAGGAACTGAAAAATACTGCCTGGCATAGATGGGAAAGCAACATCACAGTAGGAGTTAGCCACAGAAATCAGAGACATTACAGGCTGGCTTCTAGTAAGTCTCAAAAATATGATAATTATTTGGCACTTAAAAAAAAATCACACAATTCCCTATCTTATGACTCTTTTTTGTTCCCATTCCACAAACCATTATCTATCTACTCTTTAGCAAGTAAATCAAACCTTTGAGGTCTGACTTTGTAATCATTCTCCAGTACTTCATTAGAGTCACTGTTTTGTTCCTGTCCTGGAAACAGTACCTTTAAAAAAATGGCAACTCCCACTTGCTTGCTAAAGATCAAATGCAACAGAAGTCCTTGACCTTTGAAAATGTGTGGGGAGCATGGCCATATTGAAAGATGGAAATCAAAAAGGGGGCTGATGAAACAATCTTTTTAAAAAAAGATTAGAGATTGCCTTTTTTTTCTCGGTACACATTCAGAGGCACATTCTCTTTGCTTTTCAAGGTCACTAAGCTGTGGTGGCACAGAGGCAAGCTCACAGGGGTTTTAATGAAGTTTGTAAGCTCTCTGGTTAATGCTTCTGAATCCAATTCCAGGCATTACATTTATGAACCCTTTTTTCATAGGTGTTACTATATAGAAATGACAAATACTTCTCTTATTTTCTTCTACTTTAAAATCTGAAGACAGCTAAATAGGAGGAGGCAAATAGTAGGTGCTTAATAAAAATGAGTCCCTTCTTTTTCTTTCCAATTTCCTTCCACTTGGACCTTACATAGTGTTATTTTTTGTTTTGGGTGAAACATTCCCCACAGATTTGAAGCCATTTTAGGAATAACACTATGCAGTCGGGAGACATGACTTTTAGGGGTGGGACTGTTGCTCATTGCTTCTGTAAACTTCAGAAAATGAACCACATGTCTTTCTAGGCATAGGTTTCTGCCTGTATAAAATGAGCAAGGTGGACTAGATGACATCTAAGGGCCCTTCTGGCTCTAGAATTCCAATTTTAATTAGAAATGTCAATTGGGAGAAACTAATGTTTTAAGTAATCATATAATCCCATTTCTACAACCATACTGAAGTTCAGCATTCTGTCCCACTGTGCCCTTAAGTCTCTTAAAAGCCACAGAAATTGTAATATTTGATTCAATTGAGCATGAATAAAGTCACACTTATTGAGATGCAAGCTCCTTATAAGTAGGGATCACTTAGTTCTTTGGACCTATATGCTTAGCATCTATCATAGGGCTTGCTTATGTATGTGCTTAATGAATAACAGTTGATTGATTGTTTGAACAATATATGATATACAGATTAGAGGGATGTAGGAAAAAAAAATAACAGTAAGTAAAGTCCAAGTAGAAGAACCTGGAAAGAAAAGGAAGGGACTAATTTTTATTAACCACCTACTATTTGCCTCCTACTATTTAAAAAATCTTCATATTTTTACGGCATTTTAAGGATAAGACATAAAAAAGATGATACTATACAAAAGGTATCCAAGTCAAATGTTTGGATATATGATGAGTCATGGTGAGGAGTCAAATTAAATGCACAAGTATAGGGAATATATTTATATGTTGTGTGTATGGAAGGGAAAAAAGCACTCATTATATAAAAGCATATCTATCTTCTGCCACATTAAATTAAAGCATTATTTCTTCAATAATCCTCAAAAGAGGATGGAAATGTCCCTGAAAGGAATGGGGACTTTCACAAGAAGAAAAATCACATATCACCTTCCTTCCTGGCGACTTACTGAGATTTCTCCCTTGTGGCACTGAGAAAAAACAGATGTTTTGATGAGACGGTAGAGATAACTTTTTAATTTTTTTACATTAATTTTTTTATTTTTTGCTTTTTGGAGGGGAAAAGGCAGGGCAATTGGAGTTAAGTGACTTGCCCAAGGTCATAAAGCTAGTAAATGTTAAGTGTTGGCTTTGTACTCAGGTCCTCCTGACTCCAGGGTGGGTGCCCTATTCACTGGACCACCTATCTCCTCCCCCCCATTCCCCATAACTTTTAGAGATAACTTTTAAGTGTGGAATACTGAATGAAAGTATTAAGGACTGATTATGATGCTATAATGGATGATCAATATATACATATTTTTATAGAATTAACTATACATACACACCAAATGCTAAGGAATGGAGAAAAAAGTTAAAATAGTCCCTGGGGTGACAATATGCATATAATCAGGATTAAAAGATGGACAAATTAGATTTGTAAAAAAGGGATGATTTGTAGAGAGAGGATTGACTAATAGTGGGGATGATCAGTTGATGAGTAGAGTACTCATGTAGAAGGTAACATTTTAAATGAGCCTTGAAGGTAATTAGATATTATGAGAGATAGAAGGGAAGAGGGAGCACCTTTCTAGAATGGAAGACAGCCCATACAAACAAACATCTATGAAGTCATTAGTAGCTATGGGGGAAAGTGACAGCTTCAGAAGGAAGAAGGGCACATAGAAGACTGAGTGAAGAACCTACCAGAAACAACCTTTGATGTCAGGTTTTGAATTTTGCCTTATGTTACTGCTACTCCACTTTGGGCATATTATGTTGTTTTCAAATCCTAGGTTGTATTTTTGTGAGATGATTCTAGTCTAGTAATTAGTCTAATGAACCAAATTCAGTTCCTGGCTCTAACTCTGGCTCTGGAATCTATTAGAATTTTAAAACATATTAGAGTTTTGGGAAGAGGGAAGGTAGAAAAGCAATGAAGAAGTAAGTACAAGGTATAGTAGCTAGGGAGTAATTCAGGAGTGAGCAATAAAAGAATTTCACTCCTTGATTCACTCCTCTTATATCCTTCTAACCCTAATTAACTAATGCCATATATTTTGCCTTGTCTGATAAAATAGTTCAATTAAAGTTCAGCTATGATTACACTGAATGTGTTAAGACCAGAAAGCCTTGCTGAGTGACATCATTCTAAAATTAAAGAAAGTCATCTAAAGCTTATTTGTAATAAATACACAATCTCATTTCTGCCTCACTGCTGGTATTAGTAAATAATCCATAAGCACTTTTTTCAGTGAAAAAAATTAGAGTTTTTCTAGGCTTATCATTTGCAATGGTCATAAACTACTGAGATGTTTGCAAAGTGCTTTACAAAAATTTTATTTGCTCTTCATGATAACCTATATTTTATTTTTATTCCCATTCTACAACTGATGAAAATTATGCTTAGCTAGGCTAAGTGATTTGTCCTAAGTCTAATAGCTAGTGAATATAAATTGGGGCAAGGTTTTCAAGTTCTATGCCTGACCAAGAAGTTAAAGGGAGTTTGTGAGGAAAAGAAGTAGGGAGTCATTGCAAGCTAAAAGAGAATAAGAGAAGGTAGAGAGAGCTATGAGGTGTCAAGCCCATGTGAGTGAATGTGAAGATGCCATGTTTTCTGAGTTAGGTACAATAGGGATGATCTGAGACTATGTACTGAATGAAATCCATATTGTTACCTAAACTTAATTTAGGAAGGGACATGGTGACAATCTTTGTACCATACATTTTCCCATCCCATCTCCTGTCAGGAGAACCAAATGTATTATGGATTATCTATTCACTTCAAAACAACTGGTTCCCTCCATACCTACCAGACTGGGACAAAGACAGCTTGTAGTAAGGGGAGAGAAGGGGCAATGAATGAGAATGAATGAATGAATGTATGAATGAGTGAATAAGTGAATTTCTAGCAAATTAAAATTAGATGGACAAGTCCAGTGATCTTTAGGGAGCAGCTATAAAGAAGATGTGAATGCTTCTTCAATGTCTTTTCTGCTGATAAATTCATTTTATTTTCTGATGTTGAACAAATTGACAACATCAAGGACACTGGTGGCAAGAACCTTGTTTTCTTGATCTTACAGTGTTGTAGCTGTAGCTGCTCCAATAGCAATTGTCAGGCTGCATATTCATTGGTATTTCTTCCCAGACTAAGGGCAGGGGTCTAGAAGCAGTTTTTCCCAAGACTCTTGGGTTAAGGGTCCTGGGCTGTCTCCATCAAGTTGTGAGGGGAGATGGTGGTCAAAGTGGTGGTGATGGTTTGACTTGCCTGGCACAACCTGGCTCCTGTCTCTTGCTCTGACTTCTTTTCTGCTTCCATTGGACTGGCTTGCTTGACTTGTATGTGGCATTTCGTGGGCATGGTGGAACCCTCTTATACAGAATATATAGCAGATGCTGACTGGGATGGTAAATACAAGATATATCCCAGGTTAAAAAAAATCTCTTTTTTGTTTTTGAAAGATACTACAAGTTTGCTTGTGAAGGGGGTGAAGAAGAATCAGAAAAGTCTTAATGTCGAAAGTGGCATTTGAGCTTAGCACTGAAAGGAGTTAGGGGCTATGAGAAGAAGGAGTGAGGATGGAGTGTGTTTCCACTAAGATGAACATCCTGTGAGAATACATGGAGATGAGAGAGAGGGAACAGTTACATCAGAGGCACAGATAATATAAAATGAACGAGTTTGGCAGGAACATAGTGCATATGATTGAGAAGTAATATGAAATGTCAGAAAAGATAGGCCAGAGCCAGATTTTGCGTAGGTTTAAATGCCAAAAAAGAAATGTCTATTTTCTCCTACAAGAAATGGGGAGCCATTGGAACTTTTGGAGCAGGAGGCTAATGGGGTCAGACCTGTGCATGGGGAGTATCACTTTGGCAACAGAATGGAAAACAGAGTGGAGAAGGGGAGGTAAGACTTCCACAACATGACAGAAATAGGAACTTATGAAGCATGTACTATGTGAAATGAGCCGTACTAGACCCTGGGGATTTACACACACATACACACACAAAGTGAATAACTTCAAAAAACTCACATTCCACTGGGGAATATAGCACATAACAAGCAGCTAAATAAAAGAGAGTTAGGAGCATGAGAAAGAAAAACTGGTGGTGAGAGTGATGGGGCAAAGAGTCAAGAACGCCTCCACATGGGAGGGCAAACCTGAATTGAGCCTTGGATGCAGCTAAGAATCCTAACAGGAGAAGGTGAGGGAATAGTGCTAATAGGAAGTGGGGTGAAGTGAGGAGGATTTTTTGCAGGAAAATTTTCAGGGACCTAAATGGTGATACATATTATTCAAGACACTGTAAATATCTTGATGGGAAGGAGGAAAAGGAATCAATGTGTATACAGCACCTACGTGCTATCCTCTGCTTTGTTATCTCTTTTGATCATCACAAAAACCCTGGGAGACAAGTTCTTTTACCATCCCCATTCTAAAGTTGAAAAAGATAAGGTGAACAGAGGTTAATTGTATTGTCCAGGGTCACACAGCTAGGTAGTGTCTGATGCCAGATATGAACTCAGAGCTTCTTGACTACAGGCCCATTGCTGTATTTGTTGTATCACCAAACTGTCCCACTACTTAACTTTCTAGCTGTAATAAACACATAAACACACATATGTATGTTTATAAATATATGTACATATGTGTATCCCATATAATAATGTACAATATATACATACGTATACATAGGTGTATATGTTCCTCTCTAAGACATTTGCATTGTATTTCTAAATGTCAATTCCAGGTTTGCTTATTTGATTATAACATCCAACTGTGGAAATCAATTCAGGGAAGAGGTTCAAAGAATTAAGACTATAGAGAAAATGAATAAAATAACAAAAATACAGGGGTGGCTAGGTGATGCAGTGAATAGAGCAATGGACCTGGAGTCAGGAGGACCTTAGTTTAAATCCAGTCTCAGACACTTAACACTTACTAGCTGTGTGATCTTGGGCAAGTCACTTGACCCCAATTGCCCTGCCTTCCCCATTCCAAAAAGGACAAGAAAAGAAAAGAAAAAAAACATCTCTCATTAACATATGTGAAAATTCCAAGTATTAAACATTTTTTCAAAATCTAACAGTTCACTGGCCTGTGAAAGTCACCAAGTCCAGGCTTTTGGCAGGGAATTCTATCAAGGTGGAATTCTTATCGAATGGCAATGGCAGTCAGGGAATTCTATCAAAGTGGAACTCTTATCAAAAGTGACCTCTGATTATCCAGAGTAGAAATTTCTAAATTGTTGTCTAGCACATATGATAATTTCTATGTTATGAACATTGCTCCAGAAAAGAACTTCAGGTTTGAATAGATCCTCCTTCCCCTTTAATATGAGTAAATGGTCAATAGAACATCAGATTCCTTTGTCAATAAAATGGTTGGTCCTCCGCAAAAATCTATTATAGAAAGAATATTTGAAAGAACATGGCATTTGACATACACTTCTAGCATAATATATACCTGCAGATCTATCAAAAATTATTCCCAGGGAGGAGAGAGTGGACAATGTACTTTATTTACATTAGTCAGAGTTCATTAAGCCCCTCTAGGGTGTGATTGCATCCCTTATCACCAGGGCTAGATTTACCCTTAGATAAAATAGTCCCTTGCCTGTGCAGTATACTCAAAAATTACTTTAAAGTCTGCCTTCTCCTAAGTATCTCCCCCACTGACCTCACTTGGGAGCTAAACATCTCTTGAACAACTTCATTAATGAAGTATGTAGAAAAAAGGTGGGAGACGACTTTGCCTTCAAAAAGGTCCGCTAAAAATTCTATCATATATCGGTTTAGAAGGATAGGTAGGAAGAGAGATCTAGGACAGGCCAGTATCGAGGTTGGGCACAACAGTGTGTGGCAAAGTGCAAGTAATACTAGTCTTAGAATCAAAGTCAGTAAATAAGCATTTATTAAGCATTGATTGTGTGTTAGCCATTGTGTTAAGAACTGAGGATACAAAAAAAGACAAAAACACAGTCCCTCCCCTCAAGAAGCTCAGTCTAAATGGAGAAGACAAAATGCAAATAACTATGTAAAAAAAAATGCAAGGATAACCTCAGGTGGAAGGCTCTAACATTAAGCAGGCATGGGAAAGGCTTCCTCTAGATGGTTATATATTAGTTCAAACTTAAAGGAAGACAAGAAGCAGAGCTGAAGATGGATAACTGTCTAGCAATAGAGAGTAGTTTAGAAAAATGCCTAGACTTTGGAGATGGATGGTTTTTCTGTGAAGAGTATGGAGAGCAGTATCTCTTGATTGAAGTGTTTGGGAGTGAGCAAATTATAAGACTGACAACATAAGAGGGGATATGAAGGACTTTGAAAGGCAAAGAGGATATATACAAGAGATTCTGCAAAATTAAAAATCTATAGACTGATAATAGATTGAATACAGGGTATGAGAGAAAATGAGAAATCCAAGATAACTTTAGGTTTTCAAGCCTGAGGGATTGGATGGATTGTGGTATTCTCCATAGGAATAGGGAAGATTAAAAGAGGAAAGGTTTTGGGGAAGGGAGTTCAGTTTTGACTAGGTTGAGATTTCTTTGGGAAATCCATTTTGAAATGTTTAATAGCAGTTCCAACGCATGATTGAAGGTAAAGAGAGGGATTCGAGTTGGAAAAGTATATCTAAGAGTCACTGACATAGAAGTAATTGAATTGATGAATGGTGACAGAAGCAAAATAGAAAAAAGAGAGAAGAGAAGATGTCTCAAGACAAATCGGTGTGGGACACTCTTATCTAGTGGCTATCCCCAGGATGAAGTTCTAGCAAAGGAAACTGAGGAGTAATCAGACAGATAGGAGAAGACCCAAGATAGAGTAGTGTCACAGAAACCTAGAGAGACAAGACTGATAAGAAGTAGAGAGTAAATATTGTTATCAAAGACTGTGGAGAAGAAAGAAAGAGAGGAATTGAGAAAAGGCTATTGGATCTGACAATTTAATCATTGTAACTTAGTGGATATCAGTTTTGGTTGAATGATGAGTTCAAGAGCCAGACACAGATCTGGTTGTTGTCCTTTGTGCTCAAAGAGGATGAAAATGGCATCACTATGTTAGGTTCAAGGTATATTGTGTCTTGGAACTTAACTGAATCCTGCTTCCTTTGATGCAGTTTATTAGTGACCTAAGGAATTAAAAAGTCCCATGTGGAATTGAACTCCTCCAAACTGGGGGATATCTGAAGACCATATGAGTTGTCATGCCCTTCCCTGCTGACTCAATATGTTTCCATTTGGATGTAAGGGCTCCTTGATGACCAAGGGTTGCTTCATTTTTATCCTTTTATCCCCTATGCCATTTCAGAATAACTAATATGCATATTGAAGGAATGGATGAAATGACTAAAAACTTTGGCTTTTCATTGGTACTCTACATTTGAATTCATAGATACCATGGATGACACTAGAAGTGTAAACATTTCCTTCTGTATTTTCATGAGTCCCTTCTCATCTTTTTTTTTCTTGTGTACAGGCAGTTTAAATCAATCTAGCCATGAAGTCTCTAATCTATATTTTGCCCATGTTGTCGCCTTGCTGGAACTGGTAACCCACTAAAAATCCACTAATATCTCTTTTGATCTCTAAATCATCTCTGTGAATCATGGCTTAGAGGATGTTTCAGTGAATAACCACATTTATTTTGTGAGCATTTATTTCTGAGCCAATTAGCATAAAATATAACTTTTCCAGACATTTTTAACTTTCCTGGTGCTGGATAATCCTAATTACCAAAAAAAAAAGTAGCCATAATCAAAGAACACATTTGTGAGGTGATTTCACCCAACACTGATTTTGTTTTTTTTTAAGTGATAGAAATAATTTGGGGGGAATTACACCCATTTTCTGGACTCCTCAATAGATGTTGATTCATCCTGGTTCCACCAAGTGATTGGTTTTAAATCTATTTTATATCACTTGAAAGATGTTGACATGTAGTGAGTCTTCTCCATCAAATCAAATGATTTTTTCGTAATACACAAGTATGAATACCTAAGGCTGCAATATTCTTTCCATTTTTTTCTTAATATCTTTAACATGTCATGAAGAAAGCCAGAAGAATTTTTTTTTGCTAAATTACTCAGGCATAGGAGACTATGGATAATAATTTGACTGTATGAATTTTCTCAGTAAAACCTAAGGAAAAGTGACTTTTTTGGTGGCCATACACACTGTTGATTTTTTTTTTAACTTAGAGTTCACCAAGGTACTCAGCTTCATTTTTTGCAGTTAATCTGCTGTGTAGCAGATCCCTTCCCCACACCTTGCACATGTAATATTTATTGAATTTTTTTGACAATGCAAAATCAGATAATAGAAGTGTTAGGATTCCCAGTGTCCCCATAGAGATTACCATCCCAAGATCACTTGGACAAATAAAATTGACTTTAGACCACTACTTCTAAGTGTAAGTTGAGTGAAAGAGCATTTCAACACAAAAATCAATACAAAAATAGCCACAGCAGTTTCTCACCATAGCCCTGTGATACCAGAGCACTCTTATTCAATCTGTACCAGATCTGTTAAGCACACATTTGTTTTTCATTTTCTTTCTCAGTACTCATCAAGGCCATGCAATGTAGGAACAACAGAACAATTTAATATTTGTTTTTCTCTCATTTAAAAAAAATAAATTGACTAAAAAAATCAATTTAAATGAAAAATTAAAAAATAGTCATAGTTTTGTTTTGGAATAGGTTTTTTGGGGGGAGATTAAGCTTTAATTCAGTCAAACCACCAATTATTTCTAAGAAATAGCTAATTTGTCCTATTTCCATTTGTTTCTTGGTTAGAAAACCACATTTAGGCAGCCATTTTCAATTACTTAATATCTGAAGTCATACTCTAATTTGATCATTCATGATTTTGCTTTTGATTTTTAGATGCAGAATTTGAGGAAATATGATTCAAGTTCCTAGACTGTATCAATAGAAAACTGATAAGATTCTCTCTTTCTCTATCTAGAGAGCTAGGGTTGAGAGCAGGAAGGAAAAAAGAATATTGGGCATGTCTTAACATAGTAGTATTTATTTAAGTTAATTTATATAGTATGCAAAATTATAGGCATATCCCACTCATTTCCATGTAGCCTGAACAAGTAAGTGTACTTCCAGAAAGGAATAACATTTTAGTCAGCATGCACAGCATCTATCCCTGGTGTTTTGCTGAATTCATATGAGCCATAAACTGCAAAAGAAATTCAAGAGGCTGACTGTCTTTAAATGACATTGGGAGGATGATCAACTCATATATGTTGGTCAGCACTCTGAGCATAGCCATGAAAAAACAGAAATCCTCTATTCCATGTGACTATTGATGGTATATTGGTCATATCTCACTGTGTTGTTGATTTTTTTTTTACCTACATGAAAGCCTTTTCATGGAGTGGAAGAAATCTGTCTGAAGAAGTAAAACTTTCTCTAAGGAGGATTCCAGCACCTTTCAACACACACCTAAACTTGAATACACTGTGACCTAACCAGAGGGAAGATTAATTCTAGGTGGCCACATTTAAACACAAATAAAGAAATACTTATGTAGATTAGCTGTTGTTTTGACCTTAATGGTAGTCAGAAATGTACAGTCAAAGCACGTGCAAGTAAGAGCTTGTGGTTTTCCAAATATTGTACTCCTCAGCCACTTCTGTTGGGCTGCATTGCTTACATCATTTACATTTCATATCAAGAATTTTGTTTGCTTCTCTTTCACTTCCCATCTTAGCTTTTGTGATGTCTTAAGAGGTCTCCAGGAATAATTTTTTAAAGGCATGAATTTATGATTCTTTTGCATAGATAAAAATAGTGTTATAGTCTTAAAAAGACATAGATGAAGTATGTTACTTTCAAGGGGATAACAAAGATAGGAGAAGGTGCACATTAGTAAAAGCTGTTGTTGATGGAATGTCATAGGTCAAAAATGTTAGTAGCCATTTATTTACACAATAATAAAGTTGGTTGCTGATAATTTTGAGTTAGCGTAAGCCCCCATCTTGTGGATAGATGAGCTTTAGAAATATTATTTTGGAAACAACATGAAAGATGTATAGGACCTAGAAGTGTCTGGAAGAAAGAAAAATAATTAGGAGGCTTTTACAAAAATCTAATTAATAGATAAGGGCTAAAGTTAGAGTGTTGACTATATTATTAAAAGGAAGGTGATGGTGATGAATGCTAACTATATCATGAAGATAAAAATAAGCATAACATGGAAAATGATTGAATGTTGGGGGTTTGGGAGCAAGAAGAAATAATCCTAAATAACCCTGAGGTTTAGGTTTGACCTAATTGACTGAAAAAAAATGATGGCACCCTAAAAAGAAGTGACAATGTGATATGGAGGAAGGTCAAATCTAGTGGTGAAAGTAATTTTTCATATATATATCTGAGAAGACTCCAAGAAATTCAGGTTGAGATGTCTTTGGCATTAAGATGCATGGATCAGCATAAATCAATTCCCATAGCTATTTTTAGTCAGTTGATAAATATTTATTAGTTGCTTGCTAAGTGCCAGGCACTTTGCTAGGTGCTAGGGATACAAAGAAAGGATAATGGGTTCACTTTTCCAACTCCCACTCCTACTGCTAGTTATAATTTCCAGAAGGAGGAAAACAAATACTGTTCTCTGGTTTCTATGGAGTAACCTGAGGAAATAAAGTTCCTAACATTGTCACTTATACTAATGTCTTTCCCATTATCAATCTCTTCACCTCTGTTAGCTTTTAGAAATGTAATTTACTTAGAAGATGTGGCTAAAACAATTGGCCAAAAAAATCTCCACAAATCAGGTAACATGTTCTACCGCACAACATTCCTGGTCAGAATTGGCTCAGATTTATAGCAGAGTAAAGCATATGTGTAGAGGTGCCTTTTCATGGTCAATAGAGAAAACGTCTCTTCATTATGAGGGATTTCCAATTTCTGAAATTTTTGCCAATCCTAAAAGTATTCTTAATATTCTACAAAAGCAGGTAAAAAAGATAGCCATAGAAAATTTGATTACTCTCATTCTCTGTTTTTATATATGTCTGTTTAAGATTGAATGGAATGGGAATAGAACATTCCATTGAATTTTACATCCAAGGTGAATGATGTCTGTCTTCTAAAATTTTTTTGTTTGAATTTATTTGTTTCAATACTTCTCCAAAAAGTTTCTGTAAATCACTTTAGTCAGCTATATATAGCCATATGAAAAGACATAATTATTTCTATTTCTTTTCCTTTTTTAAATGGTATTTTTTCCAATTATATGTAAAGAATGTTTTTAACATTCCCTTTGACAAGATTTTGAGTTTCAAACTTTTTTCTCCTTCTCTCCCCCTTCTCCCTCCCTTCCTGTCTGTGTCCCCAAGATAGCAAGCAATCTGATGTAGGTTACATATGTACAATCACATTAAAGATATTTATTTCCATATTACTCATGTTGTAAAAGAAGAATTAGACCAAAAGGGAAAAAAAAGAGAAAAATCAAATTTGAAAATAATATGCTTTGATCTGCATTCAGACTTCATAATTCTTTCTATGGATGGGAATAGAAATTTCCATCATGAATCTTTTGGAATTGTCTTAGATCATTATATTGCTGAGAAGAGTCAAATCTATCAAAGATGATCATCATACAATGTTGCTTTTACTGTGTACAATATCATTTCAGTCAGCATCAGTTCAGATAAGTTTTTCCAAGTTTTTCTGAAATTTTTCTGCATATCATTTCTTATGACACAATAATATTCCTTTATATTTATATGCTACAACTTGTTCAACCACTATCCAATTGATAGGCTTCCCTTCAATTTCCAATTCTTTGATACCCCAAAAAGAGCTACTATAATTAGTTTTGTTTTGTTTTGTTTTTTTACCTGTGAGTTCTTTTCCATTTTTGATGATCTCTTTGGAATACAGAGCTGTAAGTGGTATTGTGGGATCAAAGGGTATGCAAAATTTCATAGTTCTTTGAGAATAGTTACAAATTGGTCTCCAGAATGGTTGGGTCAGTTACAACTCCACCAGTAATGCATTAGTGTTTCAATGTTCCCACATCTTCTCCAATACCCACCATTTTCTTTCTAAATTATTATTGATTAGAGAAATGCTAATTAAATAAATTCTGAGGTACCATTTTACACTGAACAGATTGGATAGTATGATAGAAAAGGAAGTTGACAAATGTTGAAGGGGATATGGGAAAATTGAGGCACTCACACTCTGTTAGAGTTTTGAACTGATTCAACCATTCTGGAGAGCAAATAAGAACTGTGTCCAAAAGGCTATAGAACCATGCATACTCTTTAATCTTACAATACTGCTATTAGATCTTTATTCCAAAAGGAGAAAAAAAGGCAAAGTATCTATATGTACAAAAATATTTATAGCAGCTTTTTTCTGGTGGCAAAGAGTGGGAAACTGAGAGGATGCCTATCAATTGATGAATTGTTAAACAAGTTCTGGTATACAATTGTGATGGAATGCTATTATGCTATAAGAAATGACCTGGAAAGACTCACATGAACTGCTGCAAAATGAAATGAACAGAACCAGGTAAAAATTTTACATAGTAACAAAAATATTGCATAATATTCAACTCTGAATGACAGCAATATGATGATCCAAGACAATTATGAAGTACTTATGATGAAAAAATTTTATCTACTCCAAAAGAGAAAAGTCTGAATGCATATTGAATCATACTTTTTAAAATTTATTTTTCTTGGGAGTTCTTGTGTTTTCTTTTGCTGTATGACTAAAATAGAAGCATGTTTTATGTGACTGCATATTTATATAATCTGTATCAAATTGCTGTCCTTCTAAATGTGGGGAGAGAATTTTAAACATCACACATAAAAAAAAAGGTTTTTTACATCTAATCTGAGAAAATAAAATACTAAAAAAAACCGTAGAGATTATTAGGAAAGAAAATTGTTTTAGTTCCAATTTGTTTAGACCAGGAGTTGTCAAAGAATGGCCCATAGTTGAAATATGACCAGTTTTCTGGTTTTTTGTAGGATCCCTGTGTGGTAGTAATCCGTTTATCAGATACTTAGCACTTAATAACTTAGGGCTAGGTAGTACTTAGTAACTTAGTAATTTAGGGCAAAGTATTGAAGGTATGAGCCCTGTCCACTGTTGAGAAGGTATGAACTCCCCTGTTGACTTGGAAAAAGGCTATTGGCTGAGACAGGAGACCAGTGCTGTACATAAAGAAGAATTCTACAGACACAGATAGAAAACTGGAATTTGCTCCTCCTGAAGGAAGATTCATGGAGATTGAAGCCAGCTGAGTGAGAGAGAGAGAGTGACCTCCCAG
This sequence comes from Pseudocheirus occidentalis, assembly GCA_028646575.1. Lineage (NCBI taxonomy): Eukaryota > Metazoa > Chordata > Mammalia > Diprotodontia > Pseudocheiridae > Pseudocheirus > Pseudocheirus occidentalis. The sequence continues at coordinate 222,967,647 of CM053596.1, read as the reverse complement.
AGTCAAGATGAAGGAAAGGCCTCCCCTTGGACTAAACTGAGGTTTGGTGGAAACCAAGGGGTTGAAAGTTTATGTAGTTTTCTAAGGACTGTATTAGTGACTAATGATATTTATTCATTGGGAATGTAGCTTAGTGACTGACTGTTAGATGAGTGACTGATTAAGTTAATGGCTGCCCCATGAGTGGAAGATTGGTATATTGTGAATTGATTGATTGAATCTTTAAGTGAGAAGGGTTTCCCCCTTAGGGAAACCAGGTTATTCTTCTTTTGTTAATTGATGGATTGAATATTTAAGTGAAAAGGGTTTCCCCCTTAGGGAAACCAGGTGATTCTTCTTTTGTTCCTTGTCCTAATATTGTGACCACTGTAGTGAAAACTGTGTGGCCATTCCAATGTTAAGCTGTTATGAACACTATATTGTGACTTTCTGTGATAAGATGTAATATTGAGAATATTATATTGTGAATATTGTACTGAATCTTGATCTGTAATGGAATAAACAGAGTGTTCATTATTTCTGTGTAATCCAAATCTTCACAGTAGTATTCTTTTGGGAATCTGCTGGTGCTCGTCTTTACACCATGATGGTTTTTACATTTAAAAAAAGTGATATTACAATACAGTCTAGCTTCTTCTTTTACATATTATTTCTAACTGTTTTCAGAATACAATTGCAAAGTTAAATAGTTGTGACAGAAACCTTATGTGACATTCTCATCACTTCTCATTGCTGCTTGTTTTAAAACAAATCATAGTGACTCAGTTCTAACTTGACAGTGCTTAGTATGGCACATGGATTGCTGTACCATGGCATTATTTTGAATTTTAATTCATACTTATCATCAAAACAAAATGAGAGTAAAAAAAATATGATTTTCTTGTTCTGAATGATGGTTTTTTTTCTGAATAAGAAAAACCTCAACCACTATTATCAAACTTTCATTGAATGTCTTTGTAAATCACCTTTTCCTGTATACTTGGTAATTTTTTCTTAATCAATTGAGCCCAATATTACAATGTGAAACGACTCTTAGATGCAAAATTTATATTGATTTAAAGTCAGTTCAGCAACAAATAATATCTTTTGAATGTCAAGTAATATCAAATTGCTTTATACATTTCCTATGCTGTCAAAAATAAAAACAGAAAGCGAGATCTTCATTCCCACACACATTTTCAACAGATATATTTTTAAAACTCATACTATAGTTCCAGCAGTGATTTTCTTTCTTTCTTTTTTAGTTTTTGGATTTTGGATTTCAATACAAGAAATGCTCATATTTCAAAATTCACTTGACTTGCAATTGAGGGTATTCTATCTAACCAATTTAGAGTAATGAATCTATTATATGCAATGGGATACTAAAAGGTAAATATTGAGAACAATCAAATAGAACTTTATAAATACTTTCCAGGCAATTAATATCCTTAATTACATCATATTCTTGTAGATTAGTATCAACATTCAGCAAATCTTTTCTATGTGACAAGACAATTTTAAAGATGAAATATATAAAATCTTAATACAGATAAGTATTAACAGATGAATATTTGCAATCAATTTTGATTTTGGGAACACTAAATTTGAAGCCTAATTAAGAAAATTGTTTTCTGAAAAGAATTCTATCCTTCTCATAAGTAGATCTGTATTACCAAAAAAATTGTTAATATTAAATTTATTTTAATAAATATCAAGTATGGAAATTTGACTTTTCACTAATTTTATGTCTCTCAAATATTAGGCTTGATTTTGCTTCTTGGCCCACAAAACTGAAAATATTTACTATCTGAACCTTTTGTGCTAAAATTTTGCCCATTGGCTTAGATGGCCAAGTTAGTGATACTTGAATTTATGTATTATTTTAAATCTTTCTAGAAGTTTTTTTTGTTGCATATTATAACTTCCTATTATCTTCAGGACAATTCTGAGAGGTGGATAACTCCTTCCTTTTACATAAATGCAAATACTGTGCAACTTCACCTCACTTAAATATAATTCAGGCACAAGCTAAGCTATCACCCATGATGTCATTGGTAGGAAGAACAAAACCTAGTCTCTTAGACACAACATGTGATTTTGGGTGAATCATGTTTGTGGGTAAGAGTCTACTTGCATTTATGATAGGATTAGCAGTAGGTGGACTTATTTCTGATTGGGAAAATTCATAAATCTACATAACCTTGGACAATCAGTTGGTGTTCCCTGCCAAAAGATGGGAGAGATGGAGAGAAGACTGATGAATACCTTAAACCCAATTTAATACGCATTAATTTCATCTCTCTGAGTATGTATTAACTTTCAGGGTAAATGTTGGACTCTCCATGGAATAAATGCTTTTTTTTACAAGAATAGGTGAGTGGTTATTAATAGTAATCAATGTGTCAGCATGATTATATGCTCTTCAAAATACTTGGAAAATATGATCTTTCAATAAATGTCTGGGACCTCTAAGCAAATACTTTAATTTTTCAAGCATTTATTTATCCCTTAATATACGCCAGGCACTGTTGTAGACATTGGGGAAAATAATGAAAACCTGTTTTCTACAACCATTACACTTGTGTAGAAAATCATCTGTCATTCTTCCTTCTCAGACATAATCTTCCCCTTTGTCACAGTTAAATCATTTCCTCTTGGTACTCCCCAGTCAAATTCTTACAAGCAGCAAAATTTGATTGAGAATAGAAGAGTGAAGAAAGAACAATGTATGTATTTCTTTCCCTCCACTTTAACTAATTCCCACAGCCAGAGATATCCTAAAAGGGGTTCATCATGGTTCATATGACTAGATTGAATATTCAACTCTCTATTAATGGGCTGTAACCTTTTATTTCAAAGCTAACTTGCACTTTTTTTTTGCTTTTTGGAGGGCATTTGGGGTTAAGTGACTTGCCCAAGGTCACATGGCTAGTTTTTGTGTTAAGTGTCTGAGGTCGGATTTGAACTCAGGTCCTCCTGACTCCAGGGCCGGTGTTCTATTCACTGTGCCACCTAGCCACCCCCTAACTTGTACTTTAAAAATAAACTTGTGTTAGACCTTGAAATGCAAAAGGTATATTTTTTCTTCTAATCATCAGGGCTTATTTCAGTCTCCAAACTGATTCTTTTTCCCTCCTCCCTTATACTTCCTTCCCCCATCTTTCTTGAGTTAGAGAGTTGGTAGGACAAATCAGAAGATAGCTAGTAAACAAAGGTCATCTAGCACTAGGGAGAATGCTGTCCTAGGTGAATGGATGCACTATGTTCTTTTCTTTTGCATTGCTGGTAAGAATTATATCCTCAAATACCACCACCACCACCATCACCCCACAAAAAAATTCATCAGGTAAATGCTCTTTGTCTGATGAAAGGATGTTATACCCCAGTGAGTAGTGTAGGAGGAAGTGAAAAATATGTGGGTTTAGATTTGCTTTTTTTGTATCCTCTTTATAGGATGAAGATTCTTGGGCTACATTAGCAATTACAAACATGACACATGTGCACGCAATGTGTGTATAGTGTAAATGTGTGTGTGTGAAATGGTTTATTTTTTATTTAAAATTCAAAATCAAATCAGATAAAAATTAGGGAAAGATTTGAAAAAAGAATGGTGCTGAAGGCACACTCATTAAAGACTCCTTGATTTGCTAATAGCAGTATTTGCTGCATTCCCACAAGAATGCTGCCCACAAGGCCTAGACTAGTTTATTTGTGGGCTAAGGATGCCTCACCTTTTATGTCTCCTACTTTTTCTGACTACTGGCTAAAATATCTCAGGTGAAATTAAGTCTTCTATTGAGAAGCAAATTCAAATCACAACTTTGCTTATGCTAAAGTGTAAATGATGAATAGCTGGAACCTTTTTTTCCCCTTAAAATCACATTTGAATAACAAGGAGTAGAGATAGTATAAAGGTATTTACCTAGGGAAAAGAACACCACTAAAGTAGCTGAAAGGGCACACAAAAAGTGAGACTAGAGATGCCAAAAATAAGCTTCATTGACACCCCCCCACTTTTTTTTTAGTTGGACAGTGTTGCCCAGAATTCATGGCCATATGCCAACAAACAAACCTCCTTGTATAGGATCTAAGATTCCCTGCTTTAAACTGAATATTACTCTATAGTGAATATGGTTAGGTTCTACTGTATTGTAATCCAAGCCTCCTAAGCCTCTAACCTGCTGTTCTCAGAGTTTAGTAAGCAGCTGTCACATCAGCAGGTGTCGGTAATCACATATCTGAGGAAGACTTATGCCCCCTTTCTTTATTCTGTTTCATCATATCCTCCACCTAGAAACTGCTGCTTATATATAAACAAAGATACTGTGTCTTGTTCACATACGCACTTCCTCCTAACATCAGGATTCATTGAAGTGATTTTTGAGCCCAACCTCTCTGTCATCCTGGCTCCTCAGCTTGTGCAAAATCTGAAATGCTGAAATCAAGCGTTGGAAACTAAATCAGGCAGGCATGATCTGAACTGCAAAGATAACATTTCCATTTTTCCTGTAACTGTCTTAGAAATTGGCAAATTCTGTACCTTGCCCTCTTTCCCCTTTCCCTGAAATGTGCTCTAGGAAAATGGTGTTTTAATGGAGAAAGTATCATCTCTGTACTCCCCTCCATCCCTGTTTTGGTGCGAAGTTCATCAAAACAAATAATTTCAGGATATTTGAGAGATAGTATTGCAGTATTAGTAAATATGTTTTTATTTCAGCAAACCACATAACCTAAGAGCGATTTGTGGATCAACCAGAAGATACTGCAATTGAATATTATTTTGCAGCTACTGAATTGTTGTTACTGCTGTCATTACCCAGCAGGTTGTTGAAAGTTGGCAACTTTTATGAAAGCCATTTATATTACAGCACATTTCCTATAAACAGGGGTAATAAAAAGCTAAACTGTTTTGGAAAAAAAGATGCAAATATTAGGAATGTGTTTTCTTCAATGAGAATTTGGGCAATTGCATCTAAGTTAGAATAAAGGATATATCTAAGACATCAACTTCATGTCCTCTACATTTGTGTCTCCATATAAACCAAGCAACCAATTATCTGGAATGATATTGTAGTTATTCCTTTTAGGGTTTGTTGAATGTGTGTTTCCGAAGCTTAATAATGTTTTGCCCAGTTAGCTAGATTCTTTACTGGTCAGTGTAGAACTTGCAAATAAGGAAGACACTGATTTATTCAATTTAATTTTTTTGGAGCCCCTGTAATGTGATCAACAGGCCAGAGATATACAGAAACCATCTCTTCTTCCTCTTTGGAATTTTCCATTGCAAAGAAAAGCAACAGCAAATCTTGCTTCAGCTTGCTTTTTACTGAAATCTTTGTTTTTCTTCTTATTTTGGTTATTCTATTGTTTTCACATATGTTTAATACCTACATTATCTAGAATATTGAAGGAATAAGGAAATCTGATTAATTGACATAGGTCAGAGATATCTAAAAGACTTCTCCATTCCATCAGTTGTTAGTTCTGATTTGGAATTACTTTCCATGTTATCTTTACTTTTCCATGTAAATCATAGATTCTCTGTGTAGAACATAAATTCCTTGAAAGAAGGGACTGATTGATTCTTGTCCTTGTATATATTAACACCTAGAATATTATATATTCCCTTGCATGAAATAGGCATGTCCCTAGTCATCTTGCCACCATGCTGGCACCTCTCTGACCATCATGCCATTCCCATTCTTCACAGGAACTTAGGACACAACCACTAGGGTAACATTCTAAAAGGTAAGTTTTCATCTTATCTTTCCAGGAAACAGGACTCCATGCCATTTCCATGGTATCTCTATATCAATTTTCTTCCTCTTCAGCCATCATATTTCATATTTGTTTATAGTAAATCAATCTTAAATCACAATTGTCTTACTTATTCCTAGATCCCCAAACCCGTTTTGAATGAACCCTCTCTTTGATACTGGCCCAACTCAATCAGTGACTTTTTAAAATTGAATCTATCACACAGTTTCATACGTTCCCCTCTTTGCAATTCCACTGCTATCTCCTTGGTTCCTTGGACCTAACTAATCTCACATTTGTATTATTGCAATCACCTCTTAAATAGTTGCGCAGTATGTATCTAGTCACTCTATCTTGTATCCTGGTTTCTTTCCCTGATGTAAAATTTGGATCATATCACTATTCTCAATAACTTCCATTGGTCTCACCTTATCTGTCAAAGTCTAAACCGTAGCTTTGTCTTTATAATAGAGTCTTTCACATTCAGACTTCAAACTTCCTTTCTATCTAAGTATTACATCACCTCCCTCACATATACTAGTCATAAGACAAAATAAAATATTTTTCATTCCCCAAAGATAATCTTCTCTTTCTAACATATGCCTTTGATCAAACTATTCCCTATATCCATCACTAATTCACTCCTCCAGTCTCGACCGATGGAAATAGTTAACATTCAAGGTTCAAATTCTCTTCGTCCATGAGCATTTTGTGAGCAACTTCTCTCCGGTCAGAAATCACGTCTTTCTTCCCTGAACTATCCTAGATATTTCTTTCAATTTCTCCTACACAATTAGCATATTCTATTTTGTATTATACTTGTTGTATACAAGTCTTATCTCCACTACAGCGTTCTGGAGCACACAGGATGTTCTAAAATTCTTAGTGTATTTTTAAGCTATTAGGACTTAAAACTGAACTATGACTTTGGGGACATGTTGTATACCTTAGTGACTTAAACAGGGCCTTGTAGAAAATAAGTTCTTAATAAATATTTACTGAATAAATGAGTTCTTGCAAACAAGAAGACTAATGCAATTACCCAGTCTAATTAAACTCACAAAATTATTGTGGTTTAGGACAAGTATAACCTCTTTATTTTAGCATTCTTTTTTTATTTTGCTTTATTTGTTTGGAGGGGAGAAGGCAGGGCAATTGGGTTAAGTGACTTGCCCAAGATCACACAGCTAGTAAGTGTTAAGTGTCTGAGGCCGGATTTTGTACTTAGGTTCTCCTGACTCCAGGGTTGGTGCTCCTAGCAGGGTTCCAGGGTTGGTGCTCCAAGGTTGTGCCACCTAGCCACCCCTATTTTAGCATTCTTAAGAAATTTTCTTTTAATGTGTGTATTCAGAATCAGAATGACACACTTGGAAGAGACAGCTTCTCAAGTCCTTTCCATTTTTAAATAGGATACTAGATTTAAAAATGGAAAGGACTTGAGAAGTTGTCTCTTCCAAGTGTGTCATTTCACAGATGTGAAAACTGAGGTGGAAAAAAGTGAAGTGATTTGCTTGGGCTCACAAAGCTAGTGAGAATCTAATGCAGGGTTTGAACCCTGGACCACTCTGATTTTCAGGGTCATTGTCCTACCCATTCTACCATGATCAAAATAAACTAAAAATGGAAATCACTTAGACTGATAAATATATCTATATATGTATGTATAGACATATCATTTAGCAGAATAATCCATTAAATATTTCTAAATAATTCTCTATAAATTGGACAGTTTTAGGTGTTCAAGCAAATTATGAACTGCATTTATCATCCTTCTGAGCTTCTCCTTAACACCTCAATTGTTTAATCCTTGGTAAAAAAAAAAAACGCTGATGATTTAGCATTTCAAAGTACCCCAATCATCCCAAGAGCTAACCCAAGGTATGACCCATTCCACAACCCATTTGTGTATGTATTCTGCTTCATTGGAGACAAAGGACAGAAAATACACACACACACACACACACACACACGCACATACACATACACACACAGTTTGTAAACCAAATAACTTAAGAGCAGCTTCAGGCATTCTCCTGGAGTCTACACTGTCTACATGGTTTTACTGCCACCATAGTAGGTAAAGTTAGGACCTAGCTGGTTGTATTGGTGCAAACTTTTCTAGATGATAAGTTGTTTTTTCATTGTTGAGAGTACAACTGACTCTTTTTGTGAACTGTTGTGTATAATTGGACTATGAATGACACATAAATCCATTAATTTCTGTTAGATGACATTTTTTATTTGTTGTGGTTAAAATTTAGTCTAGACCTATGTATGATTGCATTATTGTAGCACAGTATGGTCAAATTCCAATAGAAATGGGGGCTACTAATCTGTCCATAAGGATCCCCATGGGGCCACATATTATCTCAATTTTAAAATATAATATTGCCTATGTTTATTATATTTTTAATTGACTGTGTACAGGATTTCCAAATGACATTTTAATTTGGTTCAGGCCACACTTGGATGTGTTGGCAGCTCATCTGTGGATGTTATGTTTGATATTTCTGTTATAAGGAACTCTGGTTAAGGAAATTCCCTCTCCCAGTGCAGATCAGTATCTTCTCTGCCACACAGATTCTTTGAGAGTTGCATGGGATGTCATCAAAAGGTTAAGTCATTTGCCCAAGATTACAGTCAATATGTTTAGAGGCAGGGCTTGAGTTAAGCTCTTTCTGATTTCTTGTGTGTCTGTGTGTCTGTGTCTGTGTGTGTGTGTGTATGTGAGTGTGTGTGTATTTTCTGTCTTTTGCCTCAGATGAAGCAGAAGAGATAAACAAATGGGTTGTGGAATGGGTCATGCCTTGGGTTGGCTCTTGGTATGATTGTGGTACTTTGAAATGCTGAATCATCAGCGTTTTTGTTAACAAGTATTAAGCAACTGATGGTGTTAAGGAGAAGCTCAGAAGGATGATAAATGGGGTTCATAATTTGTTGAACAACTAAAACTGTCCTATTTATAGGGAATTATTTGGAAATATTTTAATGGATTATTCTGCTAAATGATATGTCTATACACACACATATAGATATATTTATCAGTCTACGTGATTTCCAGTTTTTAGTTTATTTTGATCATGGTAGAATGGGTAAGACAATGACCTTGAGAATCAGAAGTCAGAAAGGCCCCTTCTACTATGCCTTGCTACTTCTCCCATGCAGTGGTAGAATTAAACAGTATTTAATACACACACACACACACACACACACACACACACAAATTCTGCCTCAATAATTTCCATTAAAAATGATTGGAATTTAGCTGTTCAAACTTTCTAAACTAGTGTGCTTTTCCCTTGTGAACTTGCTGCTAAGATATGGTAAGGATCTTAGTGTGTGTGTGTGTGTGTGTGTGTGTGTGTGTATTTTATCACACCATAGAAAATCTTTTGAGAGAAAACATAAAAAAATAAAAATTCTTTCAAGAGGTTTACTTATTAAGCATTAAGAAAGTAGGTTGTGAAGCGATGAAATCTAAAGGAAAATATTCTGATAGACTTTCTTGTTATTTATCTACATTATCTCTTAATCTCTTTTTAACATTAACAATGCAAGTTTGGGATTGCCTGAAGTTAACAGCTTTCAACAACTTTCTACTAAAACATTTTGGTGTCAAAATAGCTGGAAGCTCCCTCCAAGTCATTCTGTGGAATTGTTTCATCTTTCCACAATAAAACACATTGTATAAGGTTAACTACAGGTTTGTGTCTGAGAGAACTGTCTGCCTGTCTAGAGAAAATAAATAATCACAGTACTCAAAGAGTTTATCTTCTTTCCAATGAACTCTCCTTGCTCATATCTATGGAGGAACAAAGCAGAAAAAAAAATGAAACATAGAACATCCTTAAGAATAGATCAGTATTTGACAATTCCTAAAGCCTGTTTTCCTCTCAGACACACTGATTGTCGCTGTAAAGCCTAATTCCCAGAGCCGCCCCCCCCCCAAGGAAATATATCTTTATAAGTAAGTTTCTTTGATCCAAGAAAAAAATCAGTGATTTTCTTTTTAAAACGTGGCACAAATATCAGAGTATAGTTCCATGTCATCGAGTGATCTTAGTTGGCTATATCTCTTTGCTGAATAAGACCATATGGATCTCTATTAAACAGCAACAACAATGAAAACTAACCAGATAAATGAAACAAACGAAATACAATTCCTCCAAAATCATTGTCTTAAAAGAGCAGCTTTGCAATCTTTCTTATGACAGGGTATTAATTGAAAATCAAGCAGGTTTGCATGGACAGCTTGGTGAAGCAGTGGATTAAGCACTGGGCTTGGAGCCAAGAAGATCTTAGTTCAAATTGGGCCATAAACATTTACTAGCAGTGAGACTTAACCCTGTTTGCCTCAGTTTCCTCATCTGTGAAATAAGCTGGAGAAGGAAATGACAAATCAGTTCAGTATATTTGCCAAGAAAATCCCAAATGGAGTCACAAAGAATCAGACACGACTGAAAAGGCTGAACATCACTACCAAGTAAATTTGCCAGTGGTTAGGTATGAATTTTCAAATCAACAACACCATATATTGTCATTAAGTCACAAATGCTTCACTTCAGAGTCAGGGAAGTGACATGTAAATCTATCACCGCACAGGACCTAACCCAATAAAGTGGCTCCACAAAAGCCTGATTTAAGATTTCACAATGTTGCCTGTTTAGTTAGTTCCGCACGACTAATGTTTGTAGATGTCACTCGGAAAAATTGTATTAAAGTGGGGATTAATTTTAATGCACTAATGAAGTGATTGTAAAATAAACTTTTTTTTATTTTTAAAGTCTTTTTTAAGATCTATGAATTCTTTTAGGACAGGTGACCATTTGAGCTTACTTCTTGGGAGTTTGTTTACTTCAATATTCTTCTCTGAAGGTGAACCCTGTTCATCTTTATTCTCATAACAGTTATCTATGGTTGGATTCTTTTCCCTTAGCCTGTCCATTTTTGGGTCATAACTTAATTAGATGTAATCACCTCAAGCCCTGGGTTGGGGGAAATGGAGCCTCTTGCCCCAGATCCTCAGTTCTTCCCTCTGGTCTCATAACAAAGACAAACTTCTAAATTGCTCTCAGTACCCACACCCAGGTATTTTTGCCCCTATGCATTTGCACTCACCAGGCATGTGCTGGTTCCTTCTCACCCCCTCTGCTATCCATAGCACAGCTGGGTCTGGCATTCTTGGTCAGCATAGGATCTCTTGATCTTACCTGGATCATATATACAACTCTCCTTACTATCCTGGGGGTAAAAGATTTCTAGGCTGGGGCCAAGGCAGCTTCTCAAACCAACTAACCCAAGGACTTACCACTCGCTTTTACAAAGGAACCTAGCAAGACGGTGTTTACTTTTCTCAGGAACCAAACAACCTCCTAGGGTTTTTTTTTCTGATCTCAAATTGTCCCAGGAAGACCCTGTTATGTCTGTTCTTATTTATCTCCACTCACAGTTTGTTCACCCTAAGTTGCTATTTTAATTCTTTTGTGGGGGAAAATCTTGAGAGCTTGGAATTTTCTGACTTTGCTCTCTTCCCAGAATCCTCTCTAAAATAAACTTGTTAAAGAGGGACAGCTTGGAGAGTAAATTAAATGCTAAATCAGGAAGACCTGGTTCAAATCACAACTCCCATTCTTATTTTGTATTCATTGGTTGATTTACTTGATATGTTATCCTTAGCTTATCCATCTACAAAATAGGGAATATAAGACTGTATTCCTATGATTTTTGTCAGGCTCATATGACATAATGTTTGCAAATCATTTTACAAAGATCCCTTCCCTCCCCCACAGTTTTATTCTGTTTTACATCTATGACTTCATTACTCTAAGGAAGACTTAAGTTCAGAAACTCTTTCCATCAATGTAAATAGGCAACTCATCTGGACTATAACAAGTAGCTTGAAACACTGAGAACTTAAGAGACATTCTTGTGTTCACACAATTAGTGTGAGAAAATTTAGAAAGTACACAAAATTCAATTGGTTTTGACCTTCTGCAGGGTATAGCAGTAACCAACTTTGAAAAATATTTCACACATGTGGGCACACACACACATGTGCGTACGCGCGCACACGCACACACACAATCCACTTGCATCCACCCCTAAAAGTATAAAGGTATTCTCATCCATGCAGGTTTTGGAGAATAGGGTTGAAGCAATTTATCCATTCCATTTTTGAATTTTAAAAATGACTCACCATCATCATATTCTGCTCAATTGTAGGCAACATTTAGCAACCAGAAACAGTAAGTTGTAAGTAAAAGGACACAGGATTTGGAGTTAGAAGACCTTGATTAGAATCTCAGATTTTGCACCTATTAAGCTGAGTGCCACCAGAAAAATCATTTAACCTCTATGGTCCACTGTCTTCTCATCAGTAAAAGGAAGAACCTAGACTAAATATCTATGACCCTCACAGCTGTAAACCTTTTAATTTCTATACAATCATTTAAAGATGGAGAATAAGATAAGATTCACTCAAATTATTTCAATTTGATATAAAAATCATTTAATTCAAAAGCTAGTATCATACAGATAATACAAAAATGAATATAATACATTTCTTTCCCTCAATAGATGGTATCAATTAGGAGGAAAGGTAGTCATATAGTTGAACTTCCTCTTTTTTCATATGAAGAAACAGATCCAACATAATGGTAAATCATGTCATTAGTAAGAGGGAAGAAAGCTGGGATTTGGACCCAGGTATTCGGATATTATATCTGGCATTTCACCTTTCTGCCCTCCCCAACATTTGTCATTCCTGAATATAAAATTCTTGTGAATGTCTTTCCTCTACAGCACAACACAACACAACACACACACACACAGCCTATCATCAGTCTCAACTAAATAATCTGATGAGCAAATATCATTATTATGGAGAACTCCCAGTTGAGGACATTTCAACTACCAATTAACATCAGAACCTATTTTGCAACTTAGAAAGCTTCTTTGGAGTAAGATATTAAGTGACTTATTCAGTATCACACAGCCATTATGCATCAGAGGCAGAACTGGAACACAGATCTTCCAGACTCTAAGACTATCTTTCTATCCAATATTCTAAATTTCTTTGCTCATATATTGCTTTATATTTTTCATTTTTTTTCACACAGATTATCTCATTTGATCTTTAAAACAATCTAGATGTAGATAGGTGGTCAATGTACAGAGGCCCAGATCTAGAATCACGAAGACCTGAGTTCATATCTAACCTCCGAAACTTACTAGCTGTATGGCTTTAGCCAAGTTGCTTAAACCTTTTTTTTCTGGCTCAGTTTTCTCGTTTCTAAAGTGGAGGTAACATTAGCACCTATTTCTCAGCATTCTTGTAAGATCAAAATGGGATATGTGTAAAGCTTTACAAATCTTTAATTTATACACACACACATGCACATGCACACATTCACACACACACAAGCTCTTATTACAACCTTACAAGTAGAGTAGGTAAGCTAGTCTGTTACCCATTCTTTATTCTAAGTTATACCAATCACAATTTTATTCTTTAATTTGATGACTTGGATGGTAGTTCTTGCACCATTTCTTAATAAGAGAACACGTTATTCAGGAAAGGAAAGTGTGCTCATTCTGAATTCTGTATCACACTTATGACACCTGTATATCATATACCTAAGGAATGCTTTAGAAATGATAACAGCTAGGAAAATGAATTAATTCATGGATATATGGAAGAATTTGTGAAAATTTTATGAAATATTGTTCACATAGCTATAAAAGATAAGAAAAACAAAGCCATATGCATTTTTCTCACTTATAATAATTTGATTCAGTTTTCTTTATATATACTTTTTGCAACTTCTTAGATGTTTAACAGACTAGAGGACAACATTTAGAAGCAGCTGCATAGTGTGGCACACCATACAAAAGCAATGTGTTTATAGGCAGAATATCTAGGCTTACATCTCAAGTCAGCTGCTGACTAAGTATGTGACCTTAAGAGAGCCACTTCAACTCTCTGAGCTGTATTTTCCTCCTATGTAAAATAAGGGTTTGAACTATATTTTTAATAAGTTCTCTTCCACCTTTAAGAGAAAGATCTTGTGATCCTAGTGGAGAGCGAACTGTGTATGAAGTCTGGAAACAGGCTTGTGTTTTGGTCCTACCAGTAGAGACTGTAATTTAATAATTTCATCTACTCAAGTTTTGTTTTCACTCTCCATGATATGGAAATAAATGGTGTTTCTTATACTACTGACCTGAGGCTGCTTTTACTCAAATAAACTAGCATTCATGAAAACACTTTGTATAAAAATACATAAGATACATTTTACATTAAAGTAAATTCAATAATTCAGACAATATCTGTCCATCACTCTATATAAAGCACAATGCTAAATGCAGTGAGTACAAAGAAGGTGAAGTATTAATATTTTATTTTATTGAAAGGGAGGAAGAGTAAAAATCACCTAATTGAGCTCAGTTACAATTAAAATATTTTTCATACTGTGGGAGAGATTTGCTTTTTTAAAATTTTGTCTGGATCTGTGAATTCTTTGGTGTGTAAAATTCCATATTGAGAACTGCTTTCACTAATTAAGACTGCCCCCTTATTGTAACTTAGAGTTTTAGAGTTGCCTGAGGCCTTGAATGGGTTATAGGATTAGTCCAACCATGCTTGCAGAGTCAGTGTGTTCTAGAGACAATATAGAACTCACATCTGCATGATTCCAAGAACAGACAAATATATCAAATACTTCTTTACTATTCTGGTAATCTAGCTCAGAGATTCTTCATTAAGGGCCAGTTTCTTAGATTTATATTTTTATCATAGCACATCATGGACAATATTGAGTTTGTGTTCAGGTACACTGCTGTGCTAACTTTTGGCAAATATGATTTCAACTAGTGATATGACAGCCCTTGTTTCAATTATCTTTAATTGAGTCTAGTAAGCACAGAAAGTAGCATAGTTATAAATGCAAACATATTCCCTCTCTACTGTCATAGCTTTTCAACCTTTCTTTAATGCAAATATCAACTTAATTCTCTTTGGAAAAAAAATCCAGCTGATATGAAACTTAGCCAACATTGATTACTTCCAGACTTTACAAATAAGACCACACTTTACACATGACTGTTCATCAGTCATTTCATAGTATTTCACATATGAAGTATGACTTCATTTGCCTGACATAGTTTGGAAATAAGATTTTACAAATAGCTACTGCATACTCTGTACATAGCTTGGGGCTGGACATTAATGAGTTAATTTCTGAAGTATTTGAAACTTTTCATTTGTTAGTAACTAATCCATGTTTGATAGATGATTTTCAACAAATTTCTCTGCATAATAAGAAAAAAAAATAAGGAAGCATAGGGGAGTGGATCAATCAGGATCAGTCAGGAACACTTAGGTTCTGGTCCTACCTCTAACACATACTAACTGTATTCCTTGGGCAATTCATTTAACCTCTCTATGCAGTAGGCAATTCTCTAAGATACTATGTAGGCAGGTAGGTAGGTAGATAGATAGATAGATAGATAGATAGATAGATAGATAGATAGATAGATAGATAGATAGATAGATATAGATAGATGCATTGTTAGAAGGGGCTTTCTTATATCTACTTTTGTTGTTGTTGTTGTTCAGTCATTTTTAATCCTGTGTGACTCTTTGTGAATCCATTTGGCAAAGATACTGGAGTGGTTGACCATTTCCTTCTCCAACTCCTTTTATACACAAGGAAACTGGGGTGAACAGGACTAAGTGACTTGCCCAGGGTCACACAGCCAGTAAATGTCTGAGACTGGATTTGAACCCAAGAAGATGAGTCTTCCTGACTTCAAGTCCAGCACTCTTCAGCTGCTCAGGTTATCTTATTGGGATTTCCCTACTCCAGTAAAACCATAAATCCATTGTCATTTCAATTAAGGAAAAGTACTAAGTGGTTTCTTCTATCAGTAATCACAAGGACTTTGTAATAGGTATTTTTCAATCACTTCCGCATTGATGGTTTTGTTTCAGATCATAGGATCCTGGATTAAGGTGTAAAAGAAACTTTAAATTTCATCTATTCCAACCTACCCCCTTATTTTCTAGATGAAGAAACTGAGGCCCTAAAAGATAAAATTACTTGATCAGAGTTACACTTAGTAAGTAGAAGCATAGGGATTTAAACTCAGGACCTCTCATTGTAAAGTTAGTGTTTATTCCATTACATACAATTTCTCTTTGAGATTGACAAGTCTGATCTTTGGATGTGTAGAGCATCATTTTATTTGTGGTTGAATGTGTATTTCATCCACATTTGTTTTCCTTTTCACATGCTTATTTTTCCAATAATATATGTTTCTCTCCTAAGAAGAATTTTATAAAAGCTGTCTGATATACTTAAGTTAGAGAATTAAGGATGAATCTACACCCTGAAAATAGAGAATCCTATGAATAAAACATTGACAAAAAAATCTTCATTACATTTTAAAAGAATTTAGTGAGTAAATACACTTTATAAGCTATTTTAGACACGAATCAGAGGATCATCTCTATAAAGATTATTTACTTCATTGTAATCTAGGCCAGAAGTTCTAGACAAGCACCACTTTATTTTGCCTCCTGTTATAGCTACAAAATACTATAGCTGGCCATCTCAAATAATTCAAAGAAATGAAATAGTTAAGCAGGTAGGTGAGAGAGAAATAAAAGAATTCAGTTCAAATCTACTCAGAAACATAATCAAAACAATATATCCAAGAGCTCCATGTAGATATAGCCTTAAGATGAATTGTACCCTTTCAGAGTATTTCTTTTTTACAATTCTCTTCATTTAATAGCAGTTCATCTTTCTTTCTCTACTTTCTTTCTTCCACTCTTCCTTCATTCTTCCTTTCTTCCTACCTCCTACCTTTGGCAATAAAGAAAATATTTAAACTTAACTTTAAATAGACATTTAAAGAATGATATCCTAGTTAGGTTGTCAATATTTATAATGAATTTTATGTACTTTCATTGTCAAAGAGAAGTTGGGGAACAAATAAATTCTTGTCTTGGGTGTAAAAAATGGTGAAAACATATGTGAAAAATTTAGATGGGGAAAAGTGGATTGTTAAAGAAATGGAGTATTTCCAAGCATTCCCAATGAATGCTAATAAGTAGAAAATTAGAGATACAAAATAGGAATAAAAAGGAACATAAAAAATAAACATTAATAAGCAATCATAAGGGCCTAATAATGCCTAAACTTTTAAAACACATTTTAATTTAAGGAAATTATATATGTATGTGCTCAGTATTCTATCAGAGTCAAAATTTATAGAGCGAGTTTACAGACATATGGTCTGAAAATGGTTCTGTTATGTTTTGGTGATCTTAAAAGAAGAATATAAAAGTAAGGGAAGAAAAATACATGTTGAAACAGAACAAAAGTAGAGGAAGGATAGGAGAAATAAACTAAATTCCTTGCACAAATATGTAGAAGTAGATGCAAGAAGAGAGGTCTGAGGGCTTTTGAGTGACACTTGAACTTCACTTATATCTGTACTGGTCAAAGGATGAAAGAGCACATATACATAATTGGCTATAAATATACATTTCACTCAATGAGGAAACAGGAGGTAAAGCAAAAAAAAAAGAGAGGGGATAAGGTAGTAAATGGGGAGATCTTAGTCTTAAAGAACACAAAATCTTAAGGAAAGTACAGTGAACTAAAAGAAATAAAAGTATGAAAGAATAGGATGGAGTAAAATACACAATTAACAAAAAGAACTAAGAATACAAAGGAGATGAAGTTACCCATGAAATAGAACAAGATAGCCCAAGAGATTAGACAGCAGAATCTCACAAAAAGAGGCAACAAGGAAAAACAAAACAAAACAAAATATGTGCACAATCAAAATAAGGGATTAGGGCAAAATCTAGTATGTTTCTGATGAAGTAAATGACATAGGCTTGCAATCTTGATTAAAAAAAAGAATGCATCAACAAAAATAGACTGAATTAAAGGAAAGAAACTGGGAAAGTACATTTATCCAATTTGTTATCAAGTTCTGTCAACTGTTAAGTCACTTTCCTGCTACACTGTTATCCAATTCAATGCCAGTCCTGTCAACTCTTTCTCATTCATTCATGCCTTCATAGTTCTACCGGCAAAATATTTCATCTCTCCTTTCCTCTCCACCCTCACTGCTCTTAGTCCCTCATTACTTTCTACCTGGTAATGTCTGGGCTGGAGCAACCCGTTGAAAAGAACACGTGTAAAGAATGAGACAGCACTTACAAGAATCCTTTGTGAAGAAAACCAAACTTAGAAAGAGTTATGGGGGCGGGGGATAATCTATAGTTTGAAATGTTGTGAGTGAGGAGGAAAAATATTAAGAAGAAGTTGGGTGATTTGGCATGAGTTTCAGATGAGTTCAGAAGTCTTACTTGAAGAGTTTCAAGACTGAGCAGGGAAAAACAAAATGGTTTAATTACAATAGAAAATAGAGGATGCTAAAAATCGACTCTTATTTGAATAGTGTTTAATAATTGTTGAGGGGCGGCTAGGTGGCGCAGTGAATAGAGCACCGGCCCTGGAGTCAGGAGTACCTGAGTTCAAATCTGGCCTCAGACACTTAACACAAAAAAATAGCTGTGTGACCTTGGGAAGGCACTTAACCCCAACTGCCCTCCAAAAATAAAAAAAATAGTTGTTGAAACATTTTCCTATTATTCATCTTTATACAAAATTTGGGAGGCAGGTTGAGTTGAAATCCTTTCATTTACAGATGAGGAAAGTGTAACTTAGTGTTTCATCAACTTTTTACGATCATGTGATAAGCTGGAGAAGGTGTGACTAGAACTCTTAAGTTTCTGGCTCCAAATCCAGTGTTCTTTTCAATAACCATTGCTCTTTCCTTCTGTCAGAGGTATTCATTCATTCAACAGATATTGTCTGACTACAAAAAGCTTCAGGTAGTATTGCAGGAGGTAATTTCTCTAATAGTTGGAAATAGTCCTTTTTTCTAAAGTCCCTTTCATACACTCTTCTATGAATTTTGTGCATTGATTTTCTGCTGAATGCCTTCTGATTATACAGCTAAAAGGAAACAAACATTTGGTCTGGATTACATACACACAACAAATTCAAATTTTTTGTCACGGTTGAGATGTAAGTTGACAAAGAGAATTAACTCCAGAGTTTGTCGAGTGACACTCCAGTCAGGGGAAAAATTTCAACCTTTGCACATTTGACTGTTCAAAACATGTCTCTTCCTTGAGCTTTATTATTTTAATTGAGAAAACTACTTATCCCAAATTTATTATCCAAATTAAATCAATACCCCCTTTCATTAAGTGCACCAAGGATGCACAGAACTTAATTTGCAGATTAATCCTCTACTCATTTCTCTGTCAACCCCAAGATTGTCACCTGCTAATCAAGAATTGTTTCCAGTGTGTAAACTTGAGGTTTACACTCTATGTCACCTTCCATCCCTCCACTCCCCACTTCCAATATACTGCTTTGTTTTTTTTCTGGTGAAAAGAATAAGAGGCTAATAGGAGTGAGGAGACACCATAAAAGAAAGATGATATTTATGATAAATGTGAAAGGCAGTCATAAGAACAAGCTAACAGATACATGAAATGAGTTGAGGAGATACACAGCGACAGAATACATAGTTAAGGACATAGAATAAACAGCAAAATCAGAAAATATAGTGTAAGTTTAATTGAATTGTGAAGGACATGTAAATTTAGGAGCGTCCTGTTGAGTTGGGCAAATGTATTATTCTATCCCCGCCCCCCACATACCTCCAATCTTTCCTCACCCAAGAAAAATGCATTTTGGCCTTCATATCGTCCCATGGAGAGATATTTTTTAAACAAAAGAAAGAAATGAAATGCCTTGTTTCATACAGCTGGATGTCAAAAAGGTACTCCAAGTGAAAACATCTCAGTAACATCTGTGTTCTAGGGAGAAAAAACACACACGCACACATAATATTTTATTGACTATCCAGGAAATAGGATTTTATTGGCCATCAGTTTTTTAGTCTCTGAACACCATTTGGTCTGCTTGTGTGTCTAAAACACATAAACACAAACATCTCCAGTAAATCTATCATAGCAGAATTTTGTGAGCTGCTCAAACTTAGTGAATCCTCCTCAACTGTCCAAAACCCCTATCAGGGGAAGAGGGAAATAATATGAAGGCAAAGGAATTTACAACACAGCCCCCAAGAGAATAGAAATAGCTGTCTAGGTAGCATACTGGCTAGAGCACTAAGCCTGGTGTCAGGATGACCTGAGTTCAAATCTAGGCTCAGATACTGACTGTTTGACCCTGAGCAAGTCATTTAACCTTTGTTTGCCTTAGTTTCCTCCATATAAAATTGGAACAATAATAGCATCTACCTCATAGGTCTGTTGTGAGGTTCAAATGATGCACCATTTGTAAAGCACTTAAAGTGCCTGGCACATAGTTGGCATTATACAAATGCTTATTCCCTAAACAGAAGAATTTTGACATGAAATGTGAAACAGTGAGCTAAAGGTTGGTCAATAAGGCATTGTAAAGAGGAAGCTGGATCAAAGCATAAGAGGAGAAATCAGCAGTGGAGTTCTGGTTTTCTTTAAGCATCTGTGGGATACTGCTGTCAGTATTTGGGAAGCTTTGTCATATGTATTTTTGCATGTCAAAAAACTTAAAAAAATGCTTTCTTGAGTGCCAGCAGTAGACTTTGATCTATCTTTTATTATTGTGATTATCACCATTCAGTATGAGCCAGGTTCATATTAAATAGGACATGTCAGGCAAACACACATACACACACACATGCACACATGTACATACCTCCTACTTCATGCCATATAAATGATAGGGTTAATAAAATACATCCATTAAATGAATTGTTTTATTTTTTAAATAGGGGGATTCCTTGGTTGTATATTGGAAATTACTGGTTGTGTTAAAAGAAACTATAGGAATAAAATTAATTTGTATAGACAGGTAGATCTGCAGTATACATGTATCTATCTGTCTACCTGTATTTCTTTCTCTTACTATCTGTCTACCTACCAATATCATTAGTTCTAGACAAACCCTCCATTTCTGGAGCTCCAAAAAAAAAATGAATTTGTTGATTGACTTAGGATAAATAGAGAAAAAATGAGAAGCAGTTCAGTATATCTTATTTCTTTTTTACTAAAGTTCTGGTATCATTGCTTTTATGTACATGCTTAATTTCCCGATTATTAATAAGGATAACATCATCAAGAGATCAAAGATTGAGAGTTGGAAGGAACCTCAGAGGTGATAGTTTGAACTCTTATTTTACAGATGAGGAAACTGAGGATCAATATAGCTCTCCCAAGGTCACACAAGCAGCAAGTGACAGAGGGAGAATTTTAACCCATCTTTTATTCTAAATCCAATGTTTTTTTTTTATTGAAACATTCTGTATCTATGATGCCTGTGCAAGTAGCAGTATCAGGTGTTCAAACTGTTAAGTCATAGATTGAAGCATAAAGAAAGCAAAAAAGCTAGGGATAGTTTAGTGAAGACTCCTTACCACCCTTCAGATCTGGCTGGAGAGACAAGTGTGCATTGTGAATGAACAGAAGACTGCTGTTCAAGTTAAAAAGTTAGTTGAATCTCATACCGAGTGTCTGTATTTACTTTGCCATGTCACTTTGGATTAGATACTCTGAAAGATCCTTTCTAACTCTATCTTATGTTCTCACTATTGTTCTGTCAGTTAGTGGAAGGGCAAGCCACTTAATGTTTCCTAGTCTGGTTCTTCATCTGTGAAATGGAGACAATAATACTGGAACTATCTCTCTCAAAGGGTTATTGTGAGGAATACACTTTCTAAGTGGTAAAGCCCTATATAAATGTGAGTTGTTAGTTCTATTCCAGAATTCCTCTGGGGGGTATGGTCCATTGGCTTGAGGGCTAGTATTCTCCTATGCCAACAAGAGATCCCTGACATGAAAAAAGAAAAGCTTTTCCTCCCCTTTTAATACTTCCCAATCTTTGAGGGTACAAAGACCAGGGTGACAGAGCATTTGGGGTTGGAGGTAGGTGGCTTGGAGGAAGAGAAAAGTAGAGCAAATCAACTACCTAAGTCAGTTTATTTAAATGCTTGGGGTAAGCAGGATTCCTCTGACTTATAAGTCTGTGCAGAAGAGCCAAGTTTGCCTGAATTTCTATAGGGATGAAGTATCTCTCCCCTAATTATTTTATACTCCCTGTTGGTTTTCCTACCCTGGCTGGCCAATTGGGGTGAGATAATAGTGCATGTTTTTTACACTTCCTATATACTTTGTGTATTCTGCTGATCATAAGATAATAGAAAGTCAGAGGGGCTTAGAGGTCCAAACTATAATCTAAAAAGGAATAGTGTCTACAACATCACCTAGTAAGAAATCATTCAGTTTCTGAGTCAACAACTCCAATTATAGAGAAACTATTGCCTCCCAACAAAATTCATTCCAGTTTTGGAAACTATCATTATTATAAAAGTTTTCTTCACTTTGAGCTAGAATATTCTACCCATTTTCTCTTTGTTCTTCCCTCCAGGGAGAAACAAATTGAATGTATGCCCATTTGCATATGAAAACTTCAGATTATGGTATAGTAGGTAGTTCATGAAGAGTTGGACTCAACTCAACTCCAGTTTTCAACTGGACAACAATAAAAAGGTAGAGTACTGTATTTCGAGTTAGGATAAAGTAGATTCAGATTCTAGCTCTTGTACTTACCAGCAGTGAAACCTTAGAGGTCCTCATTTAAGCTCTTTAAACCTTAGTTTCTGTATGTGCAAAATGAGGATAATAAGATCTTCAGCACATATTTTACAGACTTTTAAAAATCACAAATTGAGAGAATGTATGTACAGTTGGCAAACTTTGAAAAGAAAGGCTAAATAAATTCTGTCATTGTTATAATCCATTTGAAGAGCATTCATCCCTCAGAGTCTCTTGCAATGTAAGCTACAAAGCTGAAACTGTTTCCTTTTTGTCTTTGTAACTGCCATGCCTACCTCCCAATGTTTGTTTAATAAATGTTTATTGGATTGGATTGGTTTCTATGAACATTTTCTGTCATATGCGAAACATCTTTCTTTCAACTGATGCATGGTATGTACTAGCTTTTCAATGTTTAAGTTAAAATATGACATGTAAGATTGAACGTCCTTCTCAGCTATGATGTGAACACAATAGCATATAGTGAGACTTTCACCTGCTTTAGACAGGACAATATCCTCCTCCTAGTGGAGGCTAGTAATATTTTTTTGGCCTCTTACAATATTGATTCATAATGAGTTTACAGTCTTCTAAAACTCCAGATTTTTTTAAGATCAATCAACACACATTTATAACACCTGCTCTGTGTAAGGAGCTGTTTCAGACCCTGGTTATAGAAATTTAAAAGAGAAACAGATCTGGGGACGGCTAGGTGGTGCAGTGAATAGAGCACTGGCCCTGGAGTCAGGAGTAGCTGAGTTCAAATCCAGCCTCAGACACTTAACACAAAAACTATCCATGTG
The DNA here is from genome assembly GCA_028646575.1 of Pseudocheirus occidentalis. Taxonomy (NCBI): domain Eukaryota; kingdom Metazoa; phylum Chordata; class Mammalia; order Diprotodontia; family Pseudocheiridae; genus Pseudocheirus; species Pseudocheirus occidentalis. The sequence goes on along the minus strand of CM053596.1, from coordinate 222,944,412 downwards.
ACTTTGGGCAAGTCACTTAACCCCAACTGCCCTCATAAAAGAAAAAAATAACAAGAGAAACAGATCTGACCCTTAGTGGATGTGTTTTCTATCTAAATTCACGTGAGTTATCTAGTAATGCCTTTCTGTTTGGCACTTTTACACTCATTTTATTAATCTAAGTTCAAGATATTACTTTTATATCTACTGAATTTCACCTTATAAGAAAAGAATAACATCTAAGTAGCCATTGCTAGAGCACTGTACTTGAATTCTGTCATAGTTATTTGCTGTGTGACCTTGGGCAAATTGCTACAACTTTTCAGCCTCAATTTCCTCAGTGGTAAAATATTAGCATTAATTCACAGGGTTGTGGGAATCAAATGGGGCAGGATATGTGTGTGTGTGTGTGTGTGTGTGTGTACAAAATATACGTATGTGCATACATATGTGTTTATGTATATACATGTGTATATGTGTATACGTATATTTCCTAGCTATTATTATACTTCATTAGTCCTTTTAGCCTGCCAAGATTTTTTTTCTATTCTGTCTTTGCTTTCTAATAAGTTACCTCTGCTCTCTACTCCACAATACCACATGTATTCCAATCTGAAAATCTGAGAAGCATTCCATCTATATACCTTCATCCAAGAGTGATATAAATTTTGAATAATATAAGGCAAAAGTTGCATATGTGGGATGCTCCACTAAAGACCCTCCTTCAATTTGATATTGACTATTAATGACTATTCCATGGTACTAGTCAATCAATGAATTCCACAAACACATAACTGCACAATTATCTCTTTTGTCTGTAAAGCTAGTATGATATGCTTAGTAGAATGCTTGATAAAACCCAGGTGTACAATATGAATGTCATATTCCAGAACTAACACTCAAATAATTTTACAGAAAAAGAAATTAGATTAATCTGGCCTTACCTGTTTTTATGAAGCCTTAGAGGAATTTACCTTTTGTTAATGTTCATAAACCATACTTTTAATCTTATATTCTTGATTTATACCAAAATTAGAAGTCAGCATCATTACTGTGAATATTTCAGTGGGAACCGTGATCTTATTCTGGTTAGTATGCCCACTATCATTGCAGATTACAACCCATATTTGGCTGCCCATGCTCTACTACTATTGTTCATATTCCTCTATAAGCTTCCCATAATAGTATAGAACACAGATCAGTCCTTTTTATGTTTAAACATTTCTTTGATGAAATCCTTTATTCTATTTTTCCTTTGTTATTTTCCTTTGTTTGAAATAGGTTTCAGTCTAGTCACATTCATCATGCATCATTTCATTGCCGTTTGGAAATTCTTCAGAGGCAAGAATGCCCCACATTTTGCAGCCAGCAACATTGAAAGCCTATTAGAACTAAGAAATTTAGTCTTCTGTCTCATGGGACTTGAAGGGGAAAGGGATTAACAATGTCTATTGTATAGATTATGCAGTGCAATTGGATTGGCAAAGACCTTGTCTTCTGATATTAGTGAGAGAGAAAGATAGCAAATGGGGAGGCAGAGAGATGAATAGATAGAGATGTAGACAGAAACAGAGACAAAGACAGATATTCAAATAGAGAGTAAAAACACACCAAGAAAACCAAAGACAGATTTTGCACAGACTCTGAAAATGGCCAGTAAATTGGGTCATAATTGAACTAGCAAAAAGGGTAGAATTAAATGCATTCAGAAAATTTCTTGAAATCTTAAAGTCTGAATAATTAAAGTTTTCTCTACTTTGAGAATCAGGCTTGTAGCTCTTCCTCCATTCTCCATGATTTTTGAGAACTCTCTATTAGTGGTTTAACAATTACATATTCTAGTTTATCTGGACTCCTTGATGAACTCAAAGATCATATGTTTAGTCAGCTAATTGAAATAATGTTCACTTCAAAGGAGATCAGTAGGTTCTCCCCCAAGAGACTTGCATTATTTTTATTGCTTCTCCAATCTTATGTTTCTAATAGTCTATTTTTAGTCTTTCTGGCCCATGGATTCACCAGGAATAACTTAGAATATATGTAGCTCAATTCAGAACTAGACTAGATACATACAAAGCAATCTATTAACCCTAAAAATTTAGCATGAATTTCACCAACCAAGAATCATCACCATGAGATGGTGCTATAAACTATTATTATTTTGTTTTGCCAGAGGTATTTCATAATATAACCTTGTAATACTATATGCTGGCTATGGAAACAAGGAAACACAAAATGGCAAAAGCATTGTTTTGTACTAAATAATAGCGTGTAAGTGGAAAACTCATTTAGTAAAGATATTTTCAGATTATACTTCTGGAAGGGAAGGGAAGGGAAGGAAAGGGAAGGGAAAGGAAGGGAAGGGAAGGGAAAAGGGAAGGGAAGGGAAAAGGGAAGGAAAGGGAAAAGGGAAGGGAAGGGAAAAAGGGAAGGGAAGGGAAAAGGGAAGGGAAGGGAAGAACTGTCTGCCTTTACTGGCCAATGAGTGATCTCTTGTTTAGGTGGTGGATAAAAACCCAGAAAAAAATCAATTAATGGAAAACTGAAGTGTAAACCCCTTGAATCTTAGGTTGTTGTTGTTGTTGCTGTTCTTGTGGTGGTTGTTGTTGTTGTTTAATCCAAACTGTATTGACATTATTTCTGTCGTGTTTTTTTCAATTAAAAAAGTTTAATAGAGATATGGAAAATCATGACACTTCATTTTTGAGATATAACACTTAGATAGCTGTCAATATTTAGCATCAACTAATCAACCAAAATAGAGAAAACTTAATTTGATCATCGATGTCATATTCCTCTAAATCCTAAAATCCTATTCACTTTTTCCAAAATTCAACCTGCACTTTCCTGATTCAAAACCTTTGCTCATACCATTCCAAATACCTGTATGAAAAACAGGGAACAGCAAACTGGGCTAAGGCAATATAGAGACAAAAAGGGATTTGGCCCTTCTTGCTTGGCACTAGACAGAGCAGGTTAATTATTTTCTAGAATAAATGCTTTGGCCTGGATGGTCTGATTGAGCTGCCTTTACTTATTAAATTAAACACACATATGCCAAATAGTCATAGGGTTAGAACCCAGGGATCCTGACTGTCAAGCAGCCATCATAGAGTGATGATTCTAATGCTATAATCTCAATCTATTCTGTGCTTTAGTTTATGACCTGCTATGACTAGTCTAAACAGTCATTATTGGTCTATTATCAGTCACTCATTGCACAAAATCAGCTGTGCTATACCAACATTCTCATCATCACTGTACTTGTCTCAATTGAGACAAAATAGGCAGTGGACACCTTTTACCCCCAAGCCCTCAATACAATCTGGACAAGGTACGCCACATTTAGTTCATCAGTTTCTTTGAAAAAAAGGCAATTGGACGAAATTGTGATATATAATGATGAAGTTTCAGCCATCCTGACAGATGGTGGAGAGATTCTTTGTTTGTGCGTGCGTGTGTGTGTGTGTGTGTGTGTGTGTGTGTGTGTGTGTGGAGGGGAGTGGTAACAGGAGAGACCAGGAGGATGATGCTTGATATTTCTTAATTATACCACGTAGGTAACTGTCTATTCTGCCTACTTGTAAATTTTGCTTTTGCTCTCAGAGTTCAAAGCAGCAGATAGGAGTTTGATAATATTCACTGGTAAGAATAAAATAAAATAAAAACCTCAAAAAAACAAAACAAAACATTAAGTAACAAGACTTGGCCTTTGATTTCTTAATTTTTAATGAGTTGAGCAATAATGATAATATAGTATTCATTATTAGTTTATAATTATACCTAGTTCTCCAGCTGCTCTTATCTAACTTTGAGAGTTTGCTCCTAATAAAGCTATTATTTTGTGATCAGAACTGTTTTTTTCACAAGAACAATATTACCTGAGTGTTTTTGACACAGGCTGGATGGCCCAGGTTCCTCCAACAGAGGTTCTGAAAATGTACTAAAGAGTTAGATTTTTGTTTTGTTTTGTTTTTACCCTGAGAATTAGCATTTGGGATATAGAATGACATCAGTGCTCCATTGGACTGAATTGGGCATTAAATTATAACTGCTAAGAGTGAAGAATAGGTCAGCTAGGTGGTATAGCAGATAGAGCAATGTACATGGAATCACAATGGCTCATCTTCATGAGTTCAGATCTGGCCTCAGACACTTACTACCTGTGTTATCCTGGTCAAGTCACTTAACCCTGTTTACCTTAGTTTCTCATATGCAAAACGAAGCAGAGAAGGAAATGGCAAACGACTCTAGAATGTTTGTCAAAAAAAGCCCAAATGGGGTGAAATGAAGGAACAACAAGAGTGAAGAGTAATAATTTGACAATAAATGGCCAGATCAGCATAGACTTGTCAGAATTTGTGCATCCTCCTCACGCTTATACCCTTTTATCTTAAAAGGACAGTTTTGGGCTCAATATTGGTTTCAATAAACATGAGCCACATATGCACTAGAAAATGCCCTGTCAGATGTTTGAACAGAGCTGTGATAAGACAGATAGTTTTCTGTTGAGAACTTTATTGAGCCCATTGACTTTGTTGTAGCCCAAGGACATACTCATAATAGGTAAATTAGCATACGGAACCTGTAGTGGACTGAAAACAAGCAAGCATTGGACTTGAAGGCAATCAAAGTAATGTGAATTTTCTTGGCAATGGTGGTAATTGGGGACAGACTAATAAAAGAGAAAATGGGGGTTCATTATACCTCAAGGTCAGTTAGAAGGCAGAATATCAAGAAACCTGGTATTAAAAACAGAATTGTTATGTGGCTAAAATATAAGAGGGTGGGTATTTAAGCAAAGAATAAAATAAAATAAATATAATTGAACAATTATAATTCAAAATAGTCACTTGCCTACAGACAGAGTAACAACTTATGCCTAATGAGTTGAGAAGGATGCTGATTTCATTCCCTTTATTATCTGTGCAACTCCCAGGGCCAAGCTGGTAAAACATTTATGTGGACTGGTACATTCTGGGCTCTTATTTACAAGGCATTAATAAAACATCGGGAATACAAAAGAATGCTTTAAACAATAAAACCCGGCAGCCTCCAAATAGTGTTATACTGTTAACTATTTCCCCAGTCTAAGTCACATAATATGTTCTCCCTGTCAAGGAAGTTTCTTTCAGTTGTTACTCAGCTCTGGTATGAAATCCCTTTCTTTTGCAATCTGTACTTTGGGAAAAATGTGTCTTTAAGTGATTGCCTAAGAAAATGAAAGCATTTTTATTCCTACAAAGATTAGGTACGGATCATTAACTGGGAAATTTTTATTGAAGACAAATCAGATATGAGATTCCATCTTGACTAAAGAAACATCACCTTATGCCACCTTCCTGAGTTTGCTTGAAACCTGTGTGTTTGGAGATAGCCATTAACTGACTTATGTAATCATATTCTTTTACTATGTATTTTTGTTGCTGCCTTTTGTTACCTCTATTTCTGGATTGATCCCACTCCCATGACATACGTCATCCCTTGTAGCAAAGAGCAAAAACAAAAGAGAAAAGAAATAATTCAAGGAAACCAACAGGCACATAACAATGTTATACAATCAGAGTCCTCCTTTCTCCATGTTGCTGCTCTGATCATAGAATAAATCTCAAGTTTTTCTGGGACTAAGCTTGCTCATCATAATTGCACAGATATTAGTTATTTATTTTACATATTTTTCTTGTCAATGTGCACATTATTTTCCTGATTGTGCTTATTTTCATTTTGCATCAGTTCACGTAAGTCATACTTTTGTGCAAATTAAAAAAAGAAGACAATGGAAAATGTCGCATCTGACTTTATTGGCAGAAATAGACTTCTTATTTCTGCCTATAGTTAATAATTAAAATATACAATAATGGATATCTAAATAGGTATAAATATATATTATAAAACTATAAATAATTAAATATCTTATATAGTATTTGCTTAAAGAACTTTAGAATTGACCTGAGTCTTTGTCCTTATTGTACCTCCCACTGTCCCTTAGTAGGTAATAAGCTTCTTGAGGTCAGGGACTACCCTTGTTTCTGTCTTTGTTTCTTCAGTGTGCCACAACAGTGGCTTGTACTTAGTATTTAGTTAGTGTTAGCTGAATACATTGTCATTCTCTTTCCTGAGTGTATTCTCTCCTGATAATCTGCAGATAAGGTCTCTTCTGTTTGTATGGTTGTTTTATGTTCAATAAGTGTCTGGGACTCTGACTCTACCAAGGTATCATAGTAGAGCATTTACTCTTTCCCTGAAAATAAATGAAGAAGATTTATAAGGCCTTTTTCCTCTCGAAGATGGCTCAATCTGTGGTAGTGGTGGATATGCCTACTTTATTCCAGTATCAGGTGCCGTGTTTCAATGTCTTTAATGGTTGCTACTAAAACCTCTCAGGTATCTGTAAATCCCTGAGGTTTCACTTCCCTCTGCCAAATTCTTCCAATGTCCCAGTCTATTGACTCTTCGTTGCATTTCCATTCATCATCTTCTCCCACAAGGCTGCCAGTGATCCTTACCTTCTGACACAATTTCCTGGTTCTAATGATAGAGTTATATTAAATAAATAATATCACCCCACATAGAGGGTCACATCGAACTGCACCAAACACTGCTGTTCACCAAGGCAGGAGACATGTTCACTTGAGCTCAGGGTGAGTTGAGCTCTCATATTGCAATCAAATAGAATGATTTCTTAGGGATTTGATGTGTTTATCTCATTACTCCTTTCTGGCAATATATGAATGAAAGAATTTGGCAACAACTGCAATATTTTCTTTAAGATTTCCACAAATATGCAGCATATGCAGAGTACAACATATAGAAATCATGTCTCAGAAATATTTTTTTTTTCATATTCCCATAGTTCCCGAAGGGAAACAACAAAAACCTGAATAACTTCTAGCTAAATCCTAACTCAATGCTTTGTTTTGGTATGGAAATGACCTTAGGCACAGTGAAATATGAGTACTCATCCACTCAAACTGAAAAAAAAGCTCTGAGTATGACTCCTAGTCCTGGAAGCTAAATGCCCATCTAGTCCAATTGCCTCATTTTAGAAATGAGGTGGCTAAGGTCATAAGAGATTAATTGATTTGGCAACTATGACACTAGAGTAAAGTAATATAGCAGGAATTTGAATCCAATTCCTCTCTATTCAAATCAATTATTCATTTCATTCAACCAACCTCTTAATAGGCCTACCCCTAGATTGCCATTTAAAAAACCCAGCTTAGCTAAATCTATATAGGCATAGCACAGAAATATGGTTACCCAAGGGGCATTCAGTTTAATTGAACTAGGATTTATTAAATGCTTACTCTGCTCAAGGAACTGCCCTAGGTATTAGAGATACAAAGAGAAAGTGGAAAACAGTTCCTGTCCTAAAATAATTTACTTTCTTTGAAGGACAATATGGCATTTAAATTAATAAACAAATATAATATTTTTGAGAGGGACAGAGGGGGGGTGTCAGCAAATTTCCTTAGTAGAGGTATTATCTGAGGTCAACCTCAAAGGTACAGGTGAGAAGGAAATGAGTTCCAGGCATGCAGAATAGATTTTGCCCAAGAGTCGGGAGGGGGAATACTGATTTAGAAGAACAATAATTATGCCCATTTGGTTAGAAAACAGAGCATTTGAAGGTGAGTAATATGAAATAATTCTGGAAATTAAGGTCAGAAATAGATTAAAAGGGTGTAAATCTCAAACTGAGGAAATTGCATTTTATACTAGAGGCAATAGGAGGTCACTGAAGCTTCTTCAGCATGAGAGTAACATGACCAGACTGGAGTTTCAGAAATTTCAACTGGACAATTGTATGGACAGTTAATAAACATTTATTTAATGCCTACTGTAAGTCAGGGGCTATGCTATTCACTGAGGGCACAAAGAAAGGGGGGAAAAAGAGTCTATCTTCTTAAGGAGCTCATAGATTAATGGGAAAGACAATATCCAAATACAATGTATGGACAAAATATATACAGGATAAATTTAAAATAATCCAGAAAGAGAAGATACTATAATTAAGAGGGACCAAGGAAGGTAACCTGAGACTTAAAGGAAGTCAGAGAAGTCAGGAAGATGAGACAAGGAGGGAGGATATTCCTGTCGTGGAGGGCAACCAGTGACAATGCCTGGAGTTGGGAATGGAACATCTTGTATTTTTAAGAACAACATAGAGGCCAACGTTACTGAATTAAAGGGGGTGTAGTGGGGTGAGTTATGTAAGGTGTAAAAAGACCGGAAAAGGTAAAGGGAAGGTTTTGAAGGACGTTGAATGTTAACCAGAAGATTTTATATTTAATCATGAAGTTGACAAGGAATCATTGGAAATTTGCTAAGTAAATCATACACAGAGAAGTTGGTGATTTTAGGCTAGAATTTAGGAAGGGGTGGATGTTTAGCTTTAGGAGTCAAAAGGAAGAAAGGATAATTTAACCAACAGAAGTTGATGTGACCATCAAATGAGAGAGAGTAAAGAGAAGCCAGCTGACATCAGTGCTTTGTAGTAGAACATCTGGGTGACACAATGGATAGAGTGCTGAGCCTGGAGTCAGGAATATTCCTCCTCTTGAGGTCATGTGGCTTCAGACACTTGCTACCTGTGTGACCCTGGGTAAGTCACTAAACTCTGTTTGCCCCAGTTTTCTCATTTGTAAAATGAGCTGTAAAAGGAAATGGCAAACCACTCCAATATATTTGCCAAGAAAACCCCAAAAGGGGTACCAAGTCTGATACAAGTGAACAAAAATTGAACGACTGTATAGGTGTTAGTACATGGATGATGACCTATCACCCTTCCTCCTCATCCCCATAAAAAAGTAACTGAATAAGATTAATCAGACATGTAGGAGGGAAAGGATAGTACCTAGAAGATGAGAACTGCTCAGCACTGCAACACTTTGAAGAGAGGATGAAAATTTACTGTGATCCAAGAATTTATCTATGTCTTAGAGTACCCTCTAAGGACAATATATAAATCATTCTCATGATACTCAGTAATGGGTATGAATAAAACAATAATTTGTATTATTAGCTTCTTTGATCTGCTGCATTTGTTCTTTATTTCCTAAAAACCCTGAAAAACAAAGTTACCCTTATACAGTGACTGGTCTTTATTACAGATGAACAAATGGAATTGACCACAGTGATTCCATTTGCTTTGTGGACCAAAACAATGAGCCCAGGTAGAATTGATGCAAGCTGACTTGTGCCCTAACTATTGAATCAACAGCAATTGTTTCAGAGTTTCAGAGCTCTGAGTTCCTTCTTTTCATAAAAAATAACAACAAAAACAATAGCAGGAAAGATAGCAACTATAGCTGACATTTATAAAACCTTTTACATTTTGCAAAGACTTATTTATTTATTTATCAATTATCTCCATCATAGTTGATTATCATTTGTTCAGAGTTTTTTCAGAAACCTCTAATAGTTATGTTTTTCCCTAGTCCAATTTAAATTGGTTTTCTCATTCAGAAAACTGTTGTTGCACCTTCTTTTCACAAGAATTCAGACTCTGGCAGATTGACAGAAGGCTTGTGATAGATATAATTCCATTCTATACTGAAGAAAAGACATAGGTTTCAAAGCAGATCTCTAAATACCACCCTGTGTGAGATGAAAAAGTTGAGTCTAAATCTAAGGTCAGAAAAGGTCTTTATTCTTTCCCATGAGAAAGGACTCTGTCCCTGTCACTCAAATGGAGTCTGCAGGGAGAAAGCAACAGGTAGAACTAGCTAGTGGTTATATAATCTTCTAATGGAGAAATTCATCACCCTCAACTGGCCTTCACTTTTATTGGTAGGTGGGGCTGACCCACAACCTAAACGCTGGAGACAAAGGACGTGGAAACATGTGGGTGTCCAATGAAAGCAATCTTAACCTTATTTGGCATATCTTTTGCTGAGGTGGCTCTGGGGAGGGTTTCCATTGCTCTAAGCCCCAGATTGGTTGAAGGTCAGGTGACCTAAACCTAGGCCTAGTGAATACTGAAGCCATTCTAGATTTGATTTTTCAGAATGGGGAAACTTCACTATAAATTATCCCTCACAACCCCAAAGAATATAATATCATGGCAATGGAAATTAAGTATATAAATATTTTCTCAATATCTTTCTATTTAGATTTAAAAGTTGACTGAAATTATTTTTTAAAAAGCACATTTAAGTAAAATTATTCTTTCATCAAATACTCCTGTTAAATTTTCATACCTTCATCATGTCCTAAAAAGCTCCATATATTATTCAACTTATTCGTGAAATAAAAGACTAGTATTCTGACTATATGTTTACAAACTTTAGTCAAACAGACAATATAATCTAAGGGACAGAATGTTGGAAAACCTGGATTTGAATCTGGAGTTTGCTAGCTATGCAAATATCTTTTTTTTTCTTCTCCAGGCTTCAATTTAATCATTCAAGAGGCAGGTCTGTGGGGCAGTAGATTGACTACTGGGACTAAGTGAGAGAGATCTGAGTTCAAATATGTCCTCAGTCATTTACTAACTGTGTGATGCAGGGCTAGTCACTTGCCTTCAGGTTTCTTAACTGTCAAAAGGAGCAAATAACACCAATATTTTGCTGAACGTATCACCCACCTCCTAGGTTTCTTGTGAGGATCAAATGAGATAATTTGAAAGCTCTTTACTCAGTTTGCCTGTACATAATAATGGATATATAAATGCTAGCTATTATTATTTTGAAGTTAAAATGAGATGTTTGTAAAGAGCTTTACACAGTGCCCAACACTTACAAGGTACTTACAAAATGCTAATTCCATCCATTTTATGTAAAATGACGATAAGTGATTAATATAGCTTATAGCATATAGTAAGTGATTAATAAATCCTCGTGTTTTTGAAAAAAATCTTCTGCCTATTTCCTAATGTAGAAAAAGCTGTTTGAGCTTTAAACATTATAGACTATCCAGAGTCCTTTGCAAAACTTTGAGGCACTATATAAAAACTGTTTCTCCCTATTAACTATTTTTTCTGAGTGGGAAGAAAAATAGACTTAGAGCTAGAAGCAAATGTAGATGCATCTAATCCGGTACTCCCACTTTACTAATGAGGAAAATGTGGCTCATAGACATTAAATGATTTGCCTTAAGTCACATAGTCAATAACTGGCAGGGCCATATTTACATTCTATTTCCTGATTCCAAATCCAACACTCTTTGCAATGAGCCATATAAATGGACTGTGCATGATCCCCCAGAAAAATGCTTTGGAAACCATTAAGCAAGTGAGATTTTATCTTTATTTCACTACTTACTATTATTTGGAAATGAGTTCTCTATGTGGGTGTGGATACTGGTCCTCACCTGCAGCTTCAGTCTGGGTCTAGCCTTATGGCTATTCTCAGAGGATCATCTTGTGGAGAGTTAATGAAAGGCAGCCTGGAGGCAGCTGTAGCAGGGGTAATTAGTTTCTCTGCTTTCAGATTTCAGTGTCAAATGGGAAAAATCAGAGGTGATATCTCTTTTGGGGCCTAGATATAAGATTAGCATTTACAAATGGAGCTTTTCATGATAAGAGATTCACCTGCTGAGTGAATCTGCTAGTGAAGATGTGAATTTCTATTACAACACACATATGGACAATGAGAATAGCTCTTAGAAGAGAAAATCAGAAAATAGTAGTGGTTTGTTTTCCCTCATTTTACTGCTAGCTCTTTGTGTACCTATTGTCTGGGTTTCCTTCTATATTTCAATCAATGGAACTGGTTCTTTGCTTAGAAAAAGGAGGCTATTTCTTAACTGCAGCAAAACATACCTATCCAACAAAAATTACCTATCCAAATGTTTATTATGGTGCTGAAAAGGCAACCTTTATTAAAAATAAAATCTACAAGTTAAATGAACCTGGAAAAGAGTAATTTTAATTCAATGAAAATTATTAATAGATTAAATTTGTTTCTTAGCTTAACTATCTATGACAGCATTGAGCAGGACTGAGGGTGGGAATGGAAGATTGGACAGAGAAGGCGGACAGATGAATGTCAGGAAAGGTCTCAGAGGACAGGTCTTAGTGGAGTAACTGTAGGTAACTGAAGGTACCTCACTGGCATGGAAAAAATATGTGGGAAGGGACACATAAACTTACGCTGCTTCATAATTTTGCTCACTTCTGTCAATGACCATTGACCTTTCCAAAAGTATTCACAACTATCTTAAAGGTAAAAGTGGGCATGACAGGTACAAGGAAACTACCATCATCCCAGTCACAGAGAAGAATCAATTTTACATGTGCATGTTAATTTCTGTGGTTGAAAACACCCCTAGAGTCATAGAATCAAAGAACTCAAGAGCTAGAAGGGACATACATCTACAGCGGTTCTCAACCTTCCTAATGCCGTGACCCTTTAATACAGTTCCTCATGTTGTGGTGACCCCCAACCATAAAATTATTTTTGTTACTACTTCATAACTGTAATTTTGCTACTGTTATGAATTGTAATGTAAACATGAAAACAGTTGAAATGAAATGAAGGATGTATTTTCATTGTTACAAATTGAACATAACCCACAGGTTGAGGATCACTGATCTAAACTGAACTGTTTATCTTTAAAGCGAATAGAAACTGAGACCTATGGAGGGGAAGTGACCTGCACAAGGACACATAGCCAGTTACTGGCAGAGGTGGGTCTAGAATTCAGGTCTCCTCTGACTCCCAGTCTTCTTTCTTTCTTTCTTTCTTTCTTTCTTTCTTTCTTTCTTTCTTTCTTTCTCTCTTTCTTTCTCTCTTTATTTCTTTCTTTCTTTCTCTCTTTCTTTCTCTTTCTTTCTCTGTTTCTTCCTTCCTTCCTTCCTTCCTTCTTTCCTTCCTTCCTTCCTTCCTTCCACTTTAAACCCAGTTCACTCTGGATCTCTTAGACTGTACCACAATAAGTCCCTGCCCAAGCTCCAGTTAATGGCTATATTTTAGAGTAAATGTCAATGGTGACTGTTTCCCTTTGGAACAGCAACCCTGAGGGTCTTCCCCCCCCACCCTTGATTTTTTTTCTAACTAAAGGGGCCATCTCTTCACTGTGAGTACGTGAAAAGGCCTTAGCCTAAAGTTTATATCATGTGTGTGTGTATCATATATATATATATATATATATATATATATACACATATATATATATATATCATATGTGTGTATGTGTATGAGAAATGTAGTGTGACCCTCAAATGTTGTGAAGGCCAACTCTTCTACATGTCATGGAAGTATCTTAGTATAGCTTGAAAGGAAGCAACATTGATATCTTCACAGACATCATCTCCCCACTAACTTTCTCTAGAAGAGATTTTTTTATTCCCTGCCAGAAAAAACAGGCCAGTAGGAGCCAGAGGTTACCCCCTCTGCTCTCCTCAGAGAGAAGGGGTAGAGCGATAGAATTATATGTATCTGCTCCCTTTAATATTATTAGTGTAAAGAATATGACTTTCAGGCTTAAGCTAACTTCTAATTGCTGTTTTAGTATTGGGAGAGGAGGACTCTAAGCTCTCTATCTGAGGTTTGACCTCTTTTCTCCAAATGGCAGTTCCACAATGAATATACATAGCAATTATTAAAATAACCCCTTTAGCCAAATCAACAGCAAAGGACATTTCAGAGAAAGCACACATAAGAGAAGGTATATCAGATAATGCAGAGTGAAAAAGCTCTCCCTTTGGGAAGGAGATAATGCAGCTCAACTAAGAGAAAGACTCTAAGGAGAAATTCCCTGAAGTATCTAATATAGGAAATTGGGGTTTGGAATATGATGGAAACCACTGACTCCTCTCACATCAGCTTCTTCCCAGAATCTTTTCCTTCAGCAACCTGAAATAGAGTTGGCATCTCATCTATTCTTTCACAGCTAGAAGCCAGAATCATTGCAAATTTGGTAGATATTCAGTGACTCAAGAAAAGCTTCAATGCTGAAGACATGGACTCTCTCTTACTTTTCTCGACTCTACCCCACCCTTCACACAAGTCTGGGTCATTGATCTCCACCAATAAAGAGACAATACTAAGATCAATAGGTTTTAGAACTGGGATTACAACTATATATCTATATTTGCATTTATCTTAGTACTCTTCTATCAGCTATGTTTAATTAGATGTCCGATATTTGAAGGCAAGTCTATGCAATATTGAACCTTTATCCAAATATTGAACACACATGAATTTAAATATATATGTATTTAAACACACACATAAAATACATATATATGTGTGTGTGTACACACATATATGTATATATAACAAACCTATACATACATATGTGTGTGTGTAAAATGGAGGGATGAATGGCTAGAAGAAAAATTAGATACCATTTAGCTGGACTCTTTCATCTTACAGAGAAACTGAGGGCCAACATGATACAGGCTGCTGTTTTTGCTTCTTGCTAGTTTCTTTCTTCCTGGACTTGTCATTGTATCCTGTGAGACCTCAGTTAGAGTCTTGGAAGCCTTCTGACTTTACCCTTCATGGATAATCCAGTTTATTGAGGCATTTATTTTTAATCAGGAATTAGTTTAGATGTTTCAATTGGAAATTTTTTCCAGTACTGAGTGAATAATGTAGAGGATTGATCAGTTTAATCAGGATAACAATGAGTAAGCTAAAAGAAACATGACGGCACTACTTAGTAAAGTAGACTTGGGAGGCTTATCTTCTTGGAAAGTAGATAAGCCCAGAAGAAAGAGGGAATTCTGGAAGGAAAGTGAAGGCCTCCAACAAACTTTGTAAAAGCTTAAATATAATATTTAACATATGGGGTTATTTAAATGAATTTTTTATTGCTATTCAAAAGATCTTTGTAGAGGAGCCATTTGACAGACAGACAATATGGATTTTATGTTTCTCCCTCTTGCTTCCAGAGTAATTGCAATAACTAATGTAGAAATGCATTATCAATTTGGATTCATCATGTAGCACTGCAATTTTCAAAGGATTTGCAGGCGGAATGTGGTAGATGATGAGATTTTACTGTATTATTCAAATGAGTGCTTTGTTTCCTGTTTGTGTTCCATTTACAAGCAGACAGAAGTAAAGTGTTTCTTCAAAAGAGGTTGGAATAGATTGTAAGCTTTGCTGAGAGCAGTAATTGGAAATTGTGAGGCTTTGACTTTTATCTAAGCTTGGACTAAAGCATTCAGACCTAGAAGCAACCTCAGAGATCATGTTGTTCAAGGTTTCATTTTACAGATGAGTAAACTGAGGTTCATAAAGGTTACTTGATTTGCTTAGGTAGCAAAGCTGTTAGGTTTCACTGTACAAATTTAAAATGTCTAACACTAAATAAATAATCTTTCCTCTTTTTTCTGGCCTCTCCCTCAGTAATTTCTCTATTTTTTTTCTTGGCCACCCTAACTTTGAAATCATCTTTGATTTTTGACTCTTTTCCTGTCACACCGCACAGTTCTACGAATTATATGAATTTTCATATTTCCTTCACTCTGCTCTTTTTTCTCTTCATTCTCACTGGCAAGCCTCACATACAGGCCTGAATAACCTTACTTGTGGGCTCAACAACCTTTCTTATTTGGTCTCTCTGACTTCAAGTTTGCTCCCTCCATAGATACCAATATATTTTTTTTCCTAGAATACTTATTTTTCATATCATTAACCTCCTAAAAGACATTTAATGGCTTTTTGTTTCCTACTACATCATCTAAACTTCTCTGCTTAGTTTTTTGAGGCCCTCCAAAATCTGGCTTCACCCTTTGTGTTGAAATGATTGCCTACTATACCTCAATTCTTATTCCCTGCTCCTGTCAGGTTGGGTTCCTCATTATGCCACGGAGATGTCATGCACATTTACTCCTCAGTATGTTTATTTGGACTTTCCAAAGTACTTTTCCTTTCTAAATCAGAATCAGTGTGACTCTGAAAATATAGAAATTCATCATATCCTACTTTTGCAATAAAATCTTTCACAGCTATTCCAAGATTTTCTTTTTTTCTTTCTTTCTTTCTTTCTTTCTTTCTTTCTTTCTTTCTTTCTTTCTTTCTTTCTTTCTTTCTTTCTTTCTTTCTTTCTTTTTTCTTTCTTTCTTTCTTTCTTTCTTTCTTTCTTTCTTTCTTTCTTTCTTCCTTCCTTCCTTCCTTCCTTCCTTCCTTCCTTCCTTCCTTTCTTTCTTTCTTTCTTTCTTTCTTTCTTTCTTTCTTTCTTTCTTTCTTTCTTTCTTTCTTTCTTTCTTTCTTTCTTCCTTCCTTTCTTTTTCTTCCTACCTTACTGGTATTATTTATGTATCTGAATGCCATTGAAAGTCATAGTCTCAGAAGAATTAAAATTATGCATCACACAAATAAAACTGGTAAAGTAAATGGTGGCCATAAGTATGTGGTAGAATATTATCACTAAAGACTTCCATGTAAAAACTGCACAAAGAAGACCATAAGAAAGATGTTTAAAAACAAAAGGAGGTGGACTAAAAAGAGCAAGAGATAGAGAATTTCTAGCTACTACACTCCATTTCTTTCCACATAATATCAAGAGATTTAGAAGAAAACCTCTAACACAGTGGATGGATCCCCAGTGGAGGTTTTAGAGGAGAAGGTGGCAGGTGAAATATAGGTGTAGATAGTTTGCATTCTACACCAAAGGAAGGAGCACCCAAGTCAATAAGATGAAGTATCCAAATTATACTGGAGAGGTACATAATGCTCGGTCATATCATTTGTTGTTGTTTTCTGTGTATTACTTTTCTGTCTCCTATTAGATAAACTACCAGAGGCAAATATATTGAGATACAATCATCAATTAATCAACCAATAAACATTTATTAAAAGGCTGTTTTTCAGTCATTTCATTCACGCTTGATTCTCTGTGACCCCATGTGTGGTTTTCTTGGCAAAGATACTGGAGTGGTTGGCCATTTCCTTCTCCAGCTTATTTATAGGTAAGGCAAACGGTGTTAAGTTACTTGCCCAAAGTCACACAGGTATCAAGTATCTGAGGCCAGATTTGAATTCAAATCTTCTTGTTTCAAGTCCCAGCACTCTATCCATGGTGCCACCTAGCTGCCAACCTATTATGTGCCAGTGACTGTGGTAAGTACTGGGAATACAAAAAGAGGCAGAAGACAGACCCTGCCCTCAAGTACCTTACAATCTAACAAGGAGACAACAAACAAGCAAATATCTACAAAGCAGGCTATATCCAGGACAAACAAACAAATAAATAAATAAAAGAAGGAAATATGTATATGTACATGTATACGTATATGTATATTTATATACCTATGTGCATGTGTATGTATTTTGCTTTTTGGAGGGGGGAAGGCAGGGCAATTGGGATTAAGTGACTTGTCCAAGGTAACACAGCTAGTTTCATGTTAAGTGTCTGAGGCCAGATTTGAAATTCAGGTCCTTCTGACTCCAGGGCTGGTGCTCTATTCACTACACCACATACCTGCCCCTAAATATGAAATAATTAATGAAGGGGAGACACCAAGATTAAGAGAAGTTGAAAAAGAGTTCCTTTAGAAGATGGGATTTTAGATGGGACTAAAAGGAAGTGAGGGAAGGCACTTGGTGGTGGTAAAAAAGGACTGCATTCCAATCAGGGGGGCAGTTAGAGAAAATGCCCCAAACTGAGAGGAGTATCCTCTTTGTTGAACAACCAAGACATCAGTGCTGCTGAATCAGAGTCTATAGCTGGAAGTAACACATGAGACAACTGGAAGTCTAAGGCAGGGCCTAGGTTATGAACAGCTTTGAATGTCAAACACAGCTTTTTTATTTGATCCTGGAGGAGATGGGGAGTCCCTGAAGTTTATTGAGTAGTGGGGTAATACAGGCAGACTCATATATTAGGAAAATCACTATACTGGCAAATGAATGATGGGTTGAAGTGGGCGAAGACTTGAGACAGGCAGACCTCCCAATATGATGATAAAGGCCTACACTAGAGTAGTGGCAATACCAGAGGAGAGAAGTGGGCATATTTGAGCATCACTGCAAAGGTGAAATCAACAGGTACTGACAACAGGTTGCATTTGGGGGTGAGAGGGAGTGAAGACTGGAGGATAACTTCTAGATTAGCATCCTGGGGAACAGGGCTGACATTGTTGCATCACCCAGTTCCTGTGACTCTCATTTTAACTTATTTTCCATTAAATATGACAATATCACAGTGGAGAGCATTAATCAAAGGCACCATGCATATTTTCCACATATTAAAAGAATGAGGCCCAGTTTTATTAAATGGAGTAGCTATGCTTTTGGTTTGTCAGCTGCTCCATGTCCTTCATGACTAGATTTTCTAATTCAAATTTGGTCTCAGATACTTTTACTATCTATGTGACCCCAAGTCATTTAAATTCAATCTATTTCAGATGAATGTGAATAGCCAAAAAAGGCCTGATCCAGACTCAGATAGAGATCTTAGTAATGTAGGCTAATTCCTTGCAAGGCAATGTGGCTTGCAAAGGCTGGCTCCCCCCCAAAAATTTCAGGGGCACACTTAAAGGACTTCTGTCTGATATCCTGAATCAAAACATTTTCCCCCAATGTCAGGCATAAATAAGGACATGTTACTTATCATATTATGCTACTTCCAAGTTATAACAGATTAAAGACTATTGTAAGTCAAATTACCTGATTCCTGGGGACTGGTTTCTATGCAAGTCTTTGAGATTGTGGCCTGCTCTCAGGGAGCATCCATTGTTCTGTAAGATACATTTTGATAAGAGACAACTGACCTTCCCCATGACTTCCTGGGTCCTTGATAACAAGCCTTGTCTTATCCAAGCTACTTCTCAGGTATGGCAGACTATTCTATTAGTAATATAATTCCAGGATATTATTAAGATGAGAATACTTGAATCTTTGTCTTTTGGATTCTTAAAAATCTTGTTCAAGTAAACATTAAATCAGAGTTCTTTCCAATGAACTACCCACCTGGTTAATTCTTTATCATGCCTTTGCTCACACTTGGGGCTAGTACCTAAGTGGCCCCTGATAGATGAGGATATTAATAGAACCTGTCTCCCAGGGTAGGGGTGAGGATAAGCGGAGATAAGAATTATAAAGAAGTTACCACAGTGAGTGTTCGTAGGTGTTTAATAAATGCTTTTATTCCCTTCATTCCTTAACCTAATTCACTTGTCTATTGATGGTTCAAATTTCTTGGTGAAGAAAATATTTCCCTATGTCTGAGTCAGAGAATTCTTCCTTTAGTCCTGGGATATATTATTCAACATTTCTATACCAGGAAATGCAAATAGGGGAAGGGTTTCAGAAGTTAAGGATAATACTTCTGTGCATTTTTCTAATAGGATCTCTTTCACTTGTTTGTTATGGGATTTTTTTTTTCTATTTCTACTTTCCCTTCCTGGTCAAATGCTTCAGGACAATTTTCTTTAATTATTTCTTGTATTATTGTATCAAGATTCTTTCTTTTGATCAGAACTTTCAAGTACTCCAATTATTCTTATGTTTTTTTCTTCTTGATCCGTTCTCTAGCTCCATCATTTTTCTTATGAGATGTTTCACATTCTCTTCTTTCATTATGTGTGTGTGAGTGTGTGTGTGTTTTTCTTCCTTATAATTTCACCGAGGCTTCAGCTTGCACAATTCTAATTGTCCCAAAGAGTCATTTTATTTCTTAAGATTCTGGATCTCCTTTTCTAAATTGTTGATTTTCTTGTCATAATCTTGTTTTTCTTGCATTATTACTCTTTTTCTTTTTAATTTTTCCGCAGTCTCTCTCATTTGATTTTAAAAGTATTTTTTTTTAGTTCTTCAGTATATTCTTTTTGGAACAGGTGGCCATTTGATATTACTCTTTGGAATATAAGAGGGTTTCTTTGCTTCAGTATCTTCCTGTGAAGATAGTCTTCTCTAGTCCCACAGTAGCTCTCTATTGCTGGATTCTTTCTCCTTCACCTGTGCATTTGTGTGTGTGTGTATGTGTGTGTGTGTGTGTGTGTGTGTGTGTGCATGTAATGATTTAGTTTTTATAATCACCTCTTATCCTGGGGTATGTGAGTAGTTCCTCTGGCCTCTGATCCTCTTCCCTTTTCCCCTCTGATCTTGAAATCAAACCAAGACCTCCAATTTCCTGTAAGTGCTCACTGCTAGGGTGTTTCTGCCACACTGCTTCTGTACTCACCAGGAGTATGCTGGTTCCTTCCTGCATGGGTCTAGTGTTCCCTGTCAACAGAGGTTTCCTAGAACTACCCCAAGTCAGACTCCCAGCTCTGCTCACTGTCCTGGGGTGTAAAAGTTCCTTTGGCCGGGACAGAAGCAGCCTCCCAACCTAGCTACCCCCAGGGCTTGCAGGTTGTTGTTTAAGCAGTTTGCCTCTCCTTGTTAAAGTAGACCCTAGCCTGGAGGTGTTTACTCTTCTGTGGTAGGAAATCCAGTCCTAGAATTATTCTTATGGTCTTCTCATTTCTTACCAAGATGACCCCTGTTCTACTCCTACTCTTATTTGTTTTCACAGTTCTACGTTTCCCCCAGAGATGCTTTTTTATCTCTTTTGTGAAGGAAAATTTTGAGAGTTTGAAATTTTCTGAAGTACTCTGTCATGTTCCCAGAACCTACCATTCTGAAAGACATTTTTTACATAAAATTTATTAAAATCTGAAAATCACAGGGTAGGCAGTTCTTGATCAAATAAGCTCCCTTGGCAATTCCATGAGATAGTAGGGGGTGGTCCTTTGTACAGAAGTCTCTAAGAACTATTTTTCCATGGAGAAAAAATGAAATCTCTTAGTGTAAGATAAATTTATGGAGTCTCTCTCTCTCTGTCTCTGTCTCTCTCTCTCTCTCTCTCTCTTTCTCTGTTGTCTCTCTCTCTCCCTGTCTCTCTGTCACTGACTCTCTCTTTTTCTCTCCCTCTTTCTCTCTCATAGCATAATGCAGAATACAATAGAGCAAAATGCAGGGAATAAGAATCCAGAGGAACAATTTGGTTACTCCTTGTAAAAGGTCAAAGATGGTGGGCTGCCTTTGCTTTCCCAGCAAATTTTCTTGCCTATTAAGAAGTTCCTGATCTCAGATTCTTGACTCCATTTATCTTTTGTTTCCTTTTCTGAGCACAGGTTAGAAGCTAGAATTCCAGAGAATGGACTTTCCTTGTCCAAGATATAGTAATATCAATGGCATTGATAGAACAACAAAAGTATATGATGGAAATAAAAATGTGCTCACCCAGGGCACAGAGAAGAGATTCTGAAAGTGGGCTTTCATAAACATGGACATTATCTCACAGGTAATTTAGAGTTTCCAGTTTCCAAACTTCAAATACTGGATACACACACACACACACACACACACACACACACACACACTTTCCTTAACAGTTTGCTTCTTGAAAATTGAAGAATATTGACAACATGAATCCTATACTTGGAGGGCTAGAAACCATATTGGGGTGGGGGAAGTAAGAGAGGGAGAGAATTCTTAAAATGTATAATCCCTGCTCTCACCTCCCTGCTTTTGCTATGAGCTTCAGAGATAATGAAAATTCAGAATGAAGGGGTTGTTTATTCAACAGTTTATTCAACCAATATATTCCTAGATTCTTATGAGTTCTCCATATGCTATATATTTTCTGTAAAGGCAAAATTAAGATCATCCTATTCTTGACATGCATTTGTTATCACAACAGTAATATATTTGGGGACTTTATTCCCCACATTTAGGAAAACCTATATAAACATATATAAATACATTTGGTGGGTATTTTCCTGGTAGGGACAATGAAATAAAACAAAACAAAACAAAAAAACAGATGACCCTCAGTGGTCAGATCCTCCTCTATTCTACCACCCAGAGATTGGATAGAGTTTTATGACCTCAGAGTGTTTGGGTGGAAAATAGCTTCCTGTGCCAATATTAAGTAAATACTTATTATCAAGCAAAAATGTGTATTTTGTAAAGTTATGCTACATAACCACAGAAAGAACTCAGTACCATAACTGAAGTATAGAGCCCAGACAACTCCAAAATGATGGAGTAAAGTGCATTATTTGTTGAAGTGCAAAAAATGTGACTTTTTCCTGAAAGCAAATCATTTGGAATATTGAGAAAATACTATGTTCATCAGCATTTTCTTTTGTAAATATATACTTCTCTTATTGAGCAGAAAAATATAAAGCAGATAAAATATTGAAGAAGAAGCAAAGACCAATAAGGTAAAATGTACAAAATGAGAACTAATCCTTTTTTTTTTTTGGCGTTTTTCAAAATGAACTCAACTAACATCTGTCAATTGCATTTTTTTTGGTCAATTTCATTAAATACATTCTTTATGACCCTCAAATTGGCCTGGAAAATACTACCAGGGCCACTACAAAGAGCTTCATAAATTAATTCCAAGAGGCAGTAAGAAACCAAGTGTTGAAGCTTTGATTGTACCTGAAGGCAGAAATTTGTTGTATTTTCATTGACAAAAATTTTTGGAGTAACATGATGGTTTCTTTCTGATTTATTCCATTGAAATGTGGTCATGAATAACAATATTTCTATTTGATTATGGAAAATATAATCAGGTTTCTACCCATGGAGAGAAACTTTTTACCAAGCTGTTTATCAATGTATCCTCATATAAAATGATCACTTTCTTAAAGTGCTATGCCTAAAATATTAGAAAAAAAGTTAAAAATGAATTGCATAGGTACAGATTAACAAATTATAAATAAATGCATGTATATATGTATATAAACACATGCATATCTATATCTATGTCTCTATCTCTATATGTATGTGTACCTGTCTGTCTAGTTATAGAACTAGTGTCCCCAAAATATTAGTGCAGGTTTAAACTAGATGTAATAGAAGATTTTACAGATACCCTTTACATATGAAATGCACTTACACTCACACATATGACACCTCTTTGCTTAAGGGGAAAAAATAGGAACTTTGGGAACTTGTAGGATATTTATAATCAATTGCAGTTTTTTGTTTGCTTGTTTTTTGGCAGAATTGTATAGACTATGGATATATGAAAACATTGGAATCTTTCACCAATCCTTACCTGTGGCTCTATGAAGCTGTAGCATGTGCATTGGCTGCACCCCAACAAGCCATTTTTGTGGACAGGTTAAACCAGGGTGAGGGTAACTGTAAGCCTCAAATCTTTCAGTGAATAAGGGAAATAGTTTCCCTAAGCATGTATGACTTCCTCCGGTGTAATGGGCAAATGGGAACAAGTTTTTTCCCCTAATGGCAATGAAGGTAGCTGAAGCAGGCGTTGTGCAGTACTCAGATCTTGGTCAGACATCCAAGACACCCAAGTGATCCACTGTGCCCTGAGCCATACCAGTCATTATTTATGTCTTGCCACTAGGCTTCAATGACTCTAGAAGAAAGTGAAGTTATCGACTTGAGCCAACTTTGCTGCATAAATTCACTTGAAAGGCAAGTCAAGACATCACCTTCATGTGTTATTGGTCCTTTTCAGAAAGGAAAGACAAACAAGAAGCCTGAAGCTACTCACCAATTAAAAAAAAAACAACACTTTTTTTTTACAAGCATCACTTCTGCTTGTTTCATATTCAGCCCGACCTCATTGAAGACCCAAAGCACAGAAGTGTCAGAGAGTAATGTTTTCCTCTTTAACTGCCTTTGTGAAGGGAGGCATTGATAGCAGTTTGCATTAAATTTTGCCACTGCTCAGTGAACCTACTCTACTTAATCTCAATAAATTTGTTTGAAAAGCAGACTTTCTCTTAAAATCCTGAAGGAATTGCAATCCCATTTTATGCATGTTATCATCTCTAGCTAGCAAACATTACAAAAAGTAAGATTAATACTGCTTTAAAGGACAGTGTGAATTCTACTGTTAGAATCATTATCAGCAGAAGTGCACATTTTCCCCCAAACTATGTCTTATTCAGGATAATAACAAATCATAATATATGACACTTTCAAAAAAAAGTTTCTTTTGTTTTTTCTCCCAAATTCTCTGTGTAGGAAACTTAAAAAGATCCAGTTTTTTGTTAGACAATTCCTGTCTAGGCTGGTGCTCAGAGTGATAGTTCCAAATATGGATTGGTCAATAGTTCTTGACCCTCACCTACTTCTTCCAGCATCAGCATCATCCAACAAAAATTAATGAAATTAACTTGCTAGCTAAACAAAGCCATCCAGCCTCCTGAATAAGGTTAAAGAATTGTATGAAGTTGGACATTTCCTACCTTAGAAGGAAAAAAAATAAAATTAATTTTTAATAATGGGAAAAATGGAAAGGATGTGATTCTTAACTGGTACATGTTATATAACAGGACAGGGACTGGACCCATACTTTAGTTGCAATAAGGAACTCTGAGGTCAGGAAACTCCCCTTTCCAATATGTATCAGAAATTTCTCTGCAAGGTATAGTCTATGTGTTGCCTGTCCTAGAGCACTAAGTAGCTTACCCAGAATCAAACAACATGGTGGGTATCAGAGGTGGGACTTAGATCTTCCTGACTTTGAGGTTAAGTCTCTATCTACTATATCATGTGGTCACTACCTTTGTAACATATTTGTGTTTCCCCATTTTCTCTCCTCTGGATGTCATTCTTGTCTCAAGTTTCTCTCACCTTGTAATCTATCATCCACTCATCAATCAAAGTGATTTTCCTAAAGCACAGGATTATACCTTTATTCAATAGACTCTATGTGCTCCTTATCACCTCCAGAATGAAATATAAAATTCTATGTTTGGCTTTTAAAGTCTTTCATAACTTAGCTGGTTTCTACATTTCCAATATGCTTATACTTTATTGCCCTGCACATACTTTATCATCTATTGACCATTTGTATAGCCAATTGACAGTAGATTCCTAAAAGAATGCTACTGTGAACAGCTTTTAAGACTTGGATTACACAGTATTAGTGATCACTCTGTTTATTCCATTACAAATCAATATTCAGCACAATATTCACAGTATCAACAATTCACAATATTATATATTCACAGTATCAACAATTCACAATATTATATGCAATATTTAGATCAAGGAAAGTCTCAATATTATATCTTATTACAGATAGTAACAAGGAACAAGAGAAGAATCACCTGGTTTCCCTAAGGGGGAAACCAGCTTCACATTTAAAGATTCAATCAATCAAGTTAAAGATTCAATCAATCAATTCACCTGGTTTCCCTAAGAGGGGAACCAGCTTAA
>CM053596.1:222902416-222918839 GCA_028646575.1 Pseudocheirus occidentalis | reverse complement strand
GGCAATGCTATGGACATCCTTTACCTAGGTATTTGCCAAAGCCTATAATGAGGTCTTTTACGATATTTTTATGGAAAAGATATATAACTATGGGGTAGACCATAATACAGACTGTAGAATTTGGAACACGTTGAATGCATGACATAATAAGTTGTAATTAATAGTGTAATATCATCATTCTTGAAGTAAATCTTTCTGGGAGAGCACCAGGCATCTGTGCTGAGTCCTTAATGCTTTTTATTCTTTTTATCATAGAATAGAATATCGAGCTTATTACATATTAAAATGACATAAAGGGAAGTAAATCTAAAACTCTGGATGACAGAAACAGTATTCAAAAAGATCTTGATAGGGAAGAACCATAAACCAATTATCATGATATGAAATTTAAGAATCAATAAGTTTTAATTAAATGCCTAGTATGTGTCAGGCACTATGCTAATCATTGGGGATAGAAAAAAGGCAGGAGAAATGAAAAATCTTTTATTTGTGTAAAAAAAGCCCAGCAATGTCATATTTAAACAGTATCTCATATGAAAAAGCAACTGAAGCTCTTAATGAACTAAAAATTCAGTATGAATCAACAATGAGATATGAAGAACACACAGACAGTTCATGTGCATGTGTGTGTGTGCATATTGCACTTGAAATTCTATACCTTTTCATTTTCCAAAATATTTTTTTTCTTTGTTGTTGTTTTAAATTTTCCTTTAGTTAAATAAAATAAATCTTTGGAGATCTGAGAGCCATATCACTAAACATATAGAAATTAATGTAGACAGTCATAATTTTTATCTATTAGCATAATAAATGCACAAGGAACAACTTTACAATTATCAGCTTTTTTATTTCTATAAAATGGGTTTTATGGTGTTGTTTCTGATTTGTTTTTGGATATATCTGAGTACCTTAATTCAGCGAAGATAACTGAAAGGTATCTTGTGAATTTTATTTTTATTTATTTTGAACAGATTTTCCCCTCTAGCATTTCTTTACTTTTTTTCTAATGTTATTTAGAGCTACTTATGATTTTTGTGAAATTATTTTTCTATTCTGCTATTTAGGGAAATTATCAATTGTCTCAATTCATTTATTTGATAGTTATCTGGAATTTTCTAAATAAAAATATCATGCCATCAGCAGAATTTTTTCTCTCTCTCTGCTTTGCCAATAATTATAACCATGACTTGCCTCTATGTTTTTCAAGTTCATGAAATGGATTATAGTGGGAAGAGGAGGCTATTAGAAAGGCTCACTGTATTTTTTTTTGCATTAAAGACAATGGCTAACTTTTAAAATAAAATATTTACAATTTAAAAAAAATTATCTCATTGCTCAAAGAAAGGAAAGGAAGACCAAATTAGCAAATTTTCAAAAAGAGTATGGTTAATCTTAGTAAAATATTTTTATCATATTTAAGAAGGTGTCTTCCATATTTAATTATTTATTTAACATTAATTACTCCTATATTTTAGCAATTATCTTTTTATTACTATAATCATGTGGGTTTTTTAGTCATTATATTCAGCTTTATTATAGTAAATAATTTATGGGCATATTTGTGTAGTGGTTTTTTTCAAAATTTTATTTATATTTTAGGGGATCAATATTTAATCATGTCTATAGTGTAAAATTCTATTATTTGGGCTGAAGACTTTATATTCTTATTAAGTCATGTACTTGAAAGACTGCCTGATTTTTCCAATAAACTCTGTCATGAATATCACCCTTTCTTTGTTGAACAACTAATGGAATTCACATATTAATTTGTCTGGATGAGAATTTTCATTTGGGAATTCGTTATAGTTTGCTCAATTGTACTTTCTGTGATTGTATTTTTTTAGATCTCTAAATGTCTTGCTAAATTTTTCATTTTAATTTTTTAGTCAATTATCAATTTCCTTTGAATTCTCAATTTTACTGGCATATAATGGTGTATTGTATGTTTTTGATGACTTCTTTTCTTCTGTAGTGAATTCGATGTCTTCATTTACTTTTAGTTTTGCTAATTTGGTTTTTTATCTATTGTTCAATCAGCTTAGCTAATGGTTTATTGCTTTTGTTTGTCTTCAAAATCTCCTAATTTTCTTCACCATCTCTATGGTCATTTTTTTTTTCTGCTGCCCCTCTGATTTTCATACCTTCCTTTGTGCTTTCTCAAGAATGTTGTTAATGTGATGAGTTTCTCATTTGATTGCTTTTTAATTGTACATTCTATTGAATCAATCCTTTCTTTTTAATTTTTGTTTTCAGAGACAGCATTTTTCATTTCAATATGTTTCATTTAATTAGTTATTTCATTTTAATTTTCATTCTATGAGACATATTCTTTCCCTCAGAGGACAATTTCAGCTGAATTCCCCGAATTTTCTTATTTGTCCAATTGCCTTTTTATGGAGCTGTTATTTTTTCAATATTTTTTCTCATTTCACTCATTTTTATTTATTATGTTATGTAGTCTCCATTTATATCTATGTATATTGCTTACATAGTTTTATCACAGTGTGATCTGTAAGAGATTAATTTCATCTCCCCCTTTTCATGTTTATTTACAATTCCTTTGTGCCAATGGATTAAACTCTGATCATTCCTACTGAGATATAAAAACTTTAAGTATAGCAGAAGTGATGGATTTTACATATGTCTTTCAAAAAAGAGGAAGGAGAAAAGGGAAGATTTATTTATATACCACTTAATATATGACAACTATATCCAAAGTACATTTTTTGTAATTATCTCATTTGATCCTCCAACCTAGTGCTCTAGACACCTTACCATCAGCCATATAGTCTTCTAATAAAAAATATTTAATGATTTTGCCAAGAATGAATGTATGACCTATAGTTCACAGACTCCAGTCATTTTCCATCTAATGCACACACATGTGATCGTGCGTGTATATGCACACATGTGTACATATGCATGTATTTATGTGTGTACAGATACATACCTGCATATACACAAATACGTGTGTACATACGAACACACACATATACAAACACACACACATACCGTCTTTGGGGTATTTGTACTTCAATACTGAAGTCTGTCTTTTATTCACTATCTTCTTTCAGTATCACAGACTGTGGCTCAATAAACACTTCTGCTAGTCTGGGCTTTTCATCAGAAATATTTGGGAGTCCTCTATTGGACTGAAAAATTCATTCCCTGCCCCCATAGGATTATTGCTTTTTTTTGCTGAATATTCTTGATTATAAGTCCAAAATCTTTGCTTTCTGAATCAAATAAAACAATATTTGTAAAAGGTTTACCACATTACCTGGTACATATTGGGTATTTAATAAGTATTAGGACCTCTCTTCTCCTTCAGCTCTATCAATATTCAATTACTATACTATACTATACTATACTATACTATACTATACTATACTATGCTATGCTATGCTATGCTATGCTACGCTACGCTACGCTACCCTACACCACACCACACCACACCACACCACACCACACCACACCATACTATACCATACCATACTATACTATACTATACTATGCTACATTATACTATACTATACTATATAGTACAATACTATACAATTACTATATCAGTATTCAATTACTATACTATAAAATTACTATACAATTGAATTGCTATACAATACTATACTATGCTATGCTATGCTACGCTATACTATTACTGTACTAGAGGGGAACAATTAGGTTCCCCTATATCTCCTTTTCTTCCTTCCTGTTTTTCAGTGTCTAGTCTACTTTGCTTCAGCTGGCTACCTAGTTCTATTACCTAAGTGACCGTCTTGCAAACATTCTCATGCTGCATTGATCCATACAGGTATTCAATCACCTTTCTTATGTACTAGTAAAACTGTCCATTTCTGCATGTTATACCTTCAGGGCTAAAGTATACCACCACACCCGGTCCTGATGAATGAATTTGACTCAAGTCTTCTCTCCGCCAAAGAAAAGCAAAGTTTATTAAAGATTAACCACGTTGAGTAAACTCTTAAGGAGCTTTGGTATCTGTGATGCTTGCATTGGCAAGAGGGCTAGAATTATCTGACAGAATGAGTCTGTGCTAGATAATTCTCCTGGCCTTCCCCCTTTCATGGAGGCAAGATGGCATCTGATGTACAGAAAGACTGTGGGAGGAATCTAGGGATGGTCTAAAGGAGGAGTTTGGGGAGAGTCTTCAGGAGGAGTCAGATGACATCAGACTCCATTAATGAGTGATTATGGTCAGGAAGTTGCTGGATGCTATCTGGAAATGACAGACTATGGTGGGCTAGGCCAGTTCTAGGGTGAAACAGATTTGGGTATAGATATTTTGGGAGGACCAAGGGTGGGGAAGTTGCTGGACAAAGGAGGGCTAAACTATTCACAAAGGTTTGGGCAGAGCCACAAGGAAAGCCTTATGGCCTCAGGCAAATGCCTCATATGAGAAGATTCCAGAAGAGCTCCAGGGGGTTCCTAGACCATGTACCTTATCACAGTGACTATGGGCAAGGTCCTCAAACCTCTTTAAACTTCCCTTTACTCATCTACAAAAAGAAAGAAAAAACTGAACACGATAGTGTTTCTTTATATTGCCTTTTTGTGAAGTCACTGGGAGGAAAATACTTTGCTGATGTTAAAGTACTATGTAAATGTTAGTTATTATTACAATTGCTATTTAGAGAGGGTCTCAGTGTGGTAATATGTTTGGTAAGCATATATTTTTCAAAAACACCTTCCTGAAGAAATTGTATCCAGCATTATTTTTTGACACATTATGAGGCCCAGTGTTGGAAATTGCAGGTCAAAGACATCCCTCTGAGCAGATCAGGCTTCTAGCATCCCTCAAATCACCCAGCACATTCTACCCTGTCTATTCATAGGGCTGGCTCAGCTCTGAGAAGCTTTATAGGATTTATGGCATATAAAACAAGGAGTAGAGCAAAATTAGCCTTCTTTTCACAATGATGAAGCTCCCTAGCTGCTAGGTGTAAAGCTAGAACTATTGCATTATTCATCAGTGCTCTTTACATCAACATATTATTACTGTTATTGTTTAGCATTTATATTACCCTCCATATTGACAAAGCGCTTTATAATCATTTGTAGTCATTATTTTATTCCACATATCTCTTCCCAAGTACCATTACGGTCATGGATAATGTTTTAGAGGGCCTCTTAAAGAAATCTCTTATTGCCCAGAGAAGACATTGAAAATTCTGACCAAATATATGAATTTGGGGCTTTTGGGGCACAGGTCATAGGAGCAAGTTTTCAAGGAGGAAGAAATCTTAAAGATCATGTCATCCAACTCTGCTTGTACAGATTAAAAAAAACCAAGGCCCAGACAATTCATGGGACTCAGGCCAAATCATACAACTACTAAATCACTGAGTCAGGATCGAAACTCTGATACTTCTCAGAACACTACAGTTAGAATGATCGTTGGCTTCCAAATTGTAGCTCCTGAGTTTAAATTTCAGATCCACAATTACAATTTGTGTGAACTTTATAAAGGCTATTTAACTTCCCTGGGCTTCAGTTTATCCATTTGAGTAACTGATGTGGGAGGACTACATTGGGACCAGATGACCTCTGAGGTCCCTTCCCACTCCAAGGCTGTGATCCTGTGTTTTGTGTACTTCACAATAACTGTCTTTGAGTATAAGTAATACTAATACATATATTTCCTCATCCAAACGTATGAACATAGCAAGAAAATACATGTACTAGTGTTATCTACTTGCATGCCTAGGAAAAAAAAATCAAAATAATAAATAATGTTACAGTGTACAGGAACCTGTGTTCTATGAAGAGTGTAGTGATTAAAAAGGTTTTAAAGACCTAAAATCTGGGAATTTAATCATTTTATTAATAAGGCTAATAGGAATATGTGTTCCCCATGGTAAGGATCAACCCTGAATAAGAAATGAATATTACAATGAGGGGCTGAGAGTAATATCTGGTCATCTAGAGCCAGAGAGATTATTTCTATACCCAGACCATCCCCAGCATTGGGCAATTGTGACAAAAGTATCTCTCTCCACCCAATTTAGACAGAAGGGTCTGTCTCCATCCAAGCTCCATTGAATGGAATTCATTTTAGATTAGAGATTCCCTGTAAGATTGGATTGGGTGGAAAGAGGTGGTTAACTCAACCTTCTGAAACTGAGGTCTTCAAAATAAAAATAAGGTAGAACTCTGAATGTCTCCATATCATTAGCTATTAATAATCATTTATTTCAGGAACCCCTATAGGGAACAAAAAGAAATATAAATTGAATAATATCTTTACTCACAATTCTCCAATCATATACTCTCCAACTGCCTTCTCATTTTGGAGAAGCTTCTGCCCTGGGTCTTGTTCTCCTGATTGGTGACTATTTCTCCTAAACCACAATTTCAAGAAAATTACCAGCATTACAGACTTCACTTAATCCCATTTCTCTGGCTATCCCCCAACTACCAGAATACTTTGGGCATCTTTTTCTACTTCTTCCATCCCTCCCCTCTTTCCACAGGTCTGAAATATGAAGTATGATCAGATCAACTCTGTCTTGATTCCTGGATATAGTGTGTTTCTCTACCTTTTGACCCACCCCCTCCACTCACCAACCCAGCAATAATGTGTGCTAAATCATTATTCCTTGGCCACCATTTTCCTTTAAATGTTATCTCTTTTTATTTAAAATCTCCTTGATGGCAGGGACTATTTTTGCTTTTTTATTTCTGTATCCCTAAAATTCTTGACATTTTATAATTCTTTAATAAGCTTGAAGTGGGGAAAGAGAATCCAGAAGGGAAAGCATCGTAGCCTTCCTCAAATATTTAAAGGGATATTACCTGCAAGATGGTTTGTGTGTATTGTGTTTTGTTCCCTGGAATAACCAGAAACAGTGAGTAAAAGTTGAAAAGAATTAGATTTAGATCTGATATAAGGAGAAAAAAAACCCTTCCTAATAATTAAAATAATTAAAGTGGAATAAGTTGCTTTTAAAAGAAGCAGATTCTTTCTCACTGGAAATCTTAAGGGAAAATCAGGGTGACAATTCAGTGTGTTTTAGAGGAGATGCTTTATTGGGGATGGGTTGGATTGAACTAGATGAATTTTGAGGTCTTTTTCACTATGGGACTTTCCCTTGCAGAATATCAGCTATGTTTCTCAGTGAACAGTACATTGGGCCTGTAATCAGAAGGAACTGTATTCAAATCCAACCTCAAATATTTCTTAGCTGTATGACTTCTGGAAAATCCCAGTTTCTTTATCTGTAAAATGGGGATAATAATAGTACGTACCTCCAAGGGTTGTTATGAGCATCAAATGAAATATTTGTGAGATCTATTGCAAACTTTTAAGCACTATATTAACCATAACTATCAGCATCAGCAACAACTCCTTGAAGGAAAGGACTATTCTTTTTTTTTTTCATTATACTCTAAACACCTTGCCTTAATAAAAGTTTGTAGAGCTGAATTGAATTGAATTCTGTTTCCTCAAGGAGACTACACTATTTCAGTAACAGAAATAAGATAGAAAGCAGTAGGAAGGTCGATAATATTAACACAATTGAAACAAAGCTCACGGCAACAATAGAGAAGTGTCATGTGTTGGTTTGCTTTGTGAAACCTTATTAAAAAAACAAACAAAATAAAACAGAGATGGCACCCTATTTAAGAGAGGGCAGGGGAGGTGCTCTTCAAAGAAGGTAATGTAAGATAAAGAACATCAATACATTTTTAAATTTGCAATGTAGTTTTAAATTATTGTCACAAATCTGTACACTGATTGTTAAGTACCCAATTAATTGCTAATATCCCACCTTCATCAGGGTGGAATATATTATGAAAAGTTACTTCTTGCCTAAAGGTCAGAAAATTCTATCTAGAAAGAAAAGAATTATTTATTAAGCATGTATTATGTGCCAGGTACTCTGTTAAACACTTTACAAACATCTCATTTGATCTTCACAACCCTGCCTTTGAATCTAGGAGCTTATCCCCATCCCAATGCTGAGGTAAGGGAAGCAGACAGAGGTATAGTGACTTGTTCAATATTACACAGCTTATACATGTCTGAGGCCCTATTTGAACTCAGATCTTTTGAAATCCAGGTTTAGCACTCTCTCCACTGATCTACATAGTTGTCCCAAAGAGGTAAAGTTTGAGCTAGGATTTGTAGAACAGGTGGAATTTGTTTATGTAGAGAGGCAACACTAGTGAATTTCAGGTGGGAGAATGACAGCAATTGAAACCTAGGAAAGTAGTACTTATTCAATAGCTGCCTCTTAAATGTTTGCTTGCTTCATTTTTATGGTTTTTATTCCATCTTTCAACATCCTGCAAATAAGTGAATTCAGCATCATTTTCTTCTCCAATGTGTCCATACTAGTCAACTGGCACCCCAGCATGTTACAAGACCCCATCTTTGCTATTTGCAGTTTGTTAACTGAAAACTAATCTTTAAACACATGACAGATGCTAATTTACTTTTTAGTCAGTTGAAAACATCTAGGTGTTTGATGGCTCCTTTGAAAGTGTTAACACTTGGGGTTTCAAATACCAGCAAGAAGCCTGGTGATAGACACCATTAGCCATTTTGAACAAATACAGCATGAAATCTTCAGCATGTAACAGGGTAATCTGTCATATCATCACTGGATCCCATTCAGTGAGATTGCATAACACCAGCTGTTGCTATTCCCATTTCATATTCTCCTTAGCCTAGACAGAGAGTAGTGATGCCCTGATTATATCTTAGATGCATCTACTCCCCTATTCAAGTCACTGGTTAAAGCTATTCCAAATAACAATAAACAATGAAAATGACACCCACCCCCCCCATTTCTTTTGAGCAATTTATACTTTACAACTTGCTTTCACATAGATTATCTCATTTGATTACCATAATAATTCTATGAGGTAGACTAAAATGTCATCTTTTATCCCCATTTTATAGATGAGTAAGCTGACATTCATGGAGGTCATTGTATTTTCCTTCTTTGAGGTGGAAGAGACCCTAGATATCATCTTAATATTTTCATGTCTGAGAAGTATGAGATAGTAAATAGAGTGCTAAGTTTGAA
Organism: Pseudocheirus occidentalis; assembly: GCA_028646575.1. NCBI lineage: Eukaryota > Metazoa > Chordata > Mammalia > Diprotodontia > Pseudocheiridae > Pseudocheirus > Pseudocheirus occidentalis. The sequence continues at coordinate 222,909,786 of CM053596.1, read as the reverse complement.
ATTAGGAGATGAAGCCTGCCCTGGATGCTTGTTACTTGTCTAACACTTGGCAAAATATGTGACCTCAATTTTCTTCTCTGTAAAAAAAAATAGCACTGTGTTGTCCTGATAATAATGTGATATTAGATATAAATTAATTTTTGAACCTTAAAGTACAATATAAATTTTATTATAATTATCATGAGGGAGCTTTTAAAATGAAAACAATTTAACCCTCCTTCACATAATATCTATAATATTAATATCCATGGATTGAGGGGAAAACACACATACACACATACAAGTTGACAAATCTATTGAGAATTCAATAGTACTTTAAAATGATCTTCTTTTTTATTGTTCATAATGGTACCTACATGAAGTGGGGAAAAAGCAACTCGTGCATTTGTAAAATGTATTATTTATAATACATATATATTGTATATGGGTATATGTCTGCATACACACATATGCATATTTTATCTATATACATATTCTATCTACAAAAAAAATTGTGTTGCTAACTCAATTTGCACTCATCTTCAGGTCAGGAGGAAAATGAGTTTGAGTGCCCCCACTTGAACTGAATAATTATATGTTCTTAGAATTATAAATCAAGCAAACATCACTATATGGTGGATGGCATATAAGCATGGTTTCCCTATTTGCAAAATGGAAAGAAAATCTTTATTATCTACTTTGCAGAGGTATTATGAGAATCACATACTGCATCTAAAAGTGCTTTGCACAACTTAAAGTACAGAATAAATGTGAGTCATTATTATGTTAGCTAAAATTAGCTTGTGAAGACTTCCCCATGAGGAATGACAGATAAGAACAATTTATTTCAACATCATGAAGATAGCTGAAGCAGGCCATGTGGAGTGCTCAGATCTTGGTCAGAAGGTCATTCCCTGAATCCTGGACCATCAGCAGTCCTCTTGACTTTTGTCTTGCACTGAATTTGATGACTCTGGAAGAGAGAGTGAAGCTGACAGCTTTATGCAACTCTGCCTCATTGAAATCCATTGCACATGCAAGTCAAGACATCATTCTGTGATGTCACTGATCCTGTTTGAAATGCAGGATGGATATCAACAAAGAAAGATTAAAATGGTGATGCCACTTGTCTTCAGGCTTGAAATAATCTGTTATCTAACCTAAACCCTTCATCATGTAGATGATTAAATTGAAGCCAGAGACACTGACTTGTCTGAGATCACCCAACTGGCAAACTGCAGATTCAGGTTTAAAGGGAGGTAAACAATGAACTGCAAAGAAAAGAGGGCATATATTAGGATCAAAAGACCTAGGTCCAAATACTACATTTTTTCTGGTAATCATCTGCATAACCATGGACTAGTTACTTAATTTCTCTAGGTTTTAGTTTCTCCTTAGGAAAAAAAGAGAAAAAAAAAGAGGTAGAAGGGTGAACTGGATGGCCTCCTTTTCAGTTCTAAGCCTATGATGCTCTGAAGCTGAATGTAATGTCCTTCACGTTACATACTAAGATAAAATCTTTTGTCTAAAGGTACACAGCTTTTAAGTAATGGAGACAGGATGCAAATGCAGATATTATAATTCCAAATACACTATGTCATGCTAACTGGACAAATCCTTAAACATAGTTAAGTAAATTTATTTATTCATGCAATCAGCAATCATCTATTAGGCTCCTGCTATTCCCTAAACACTATGCAAGGCCATACTTAAGAACAGATTCACAGAAACTTTGTAATGCTATATTAAAAACAAAATTGTAGTGATTTTGAAAGACAACTTGGAATTACTCAAATAAAGTGTCAAAGTTATCCATGCCTTTGACCCAGAGGTCCCATATCAGTTTTATACCCCAAGGAGGTCATTGGTAAGAAGAAAGTTCCAATACACACACACACACATATACATATATACATATATATGTATATATGTATATGTCTATATGTATATATCTCTCGGGCAATGGACAAAGAAAGTATTGTGCTGCAGTAAGTGACAAAAATTATAAATACAGAGAAACATGGAAAGATTTTAATGAACAGAAAGAGAGTGAAATATGAAGAAATCTATACAATTATTACAATATAAATCAATAGCGAAAAAGAAGCAACCACAATATAATCAAATGTTGATTTTGCAAAAATTAAAACTAAACATGGCTCCAAAGAAGAGGTTTCAGAAAATGCCTCTGCCTGCTCCTTTCCAGTGGTGGGAGGTTGAAACATTTTTAGGATTTTTGATACACTGGTAAGATTTTGCAGGAGTTTTCTCTCCCTTTTCTTTAAACATATTACTTATTTTATGCAGGGACTCTCTGAGAGGGAAGGGAAAGGAATATTAAATGAAATATTGGCTATGTAAAAATGACACGAATAAAAAAGCATTTTAATAACAAGAATAAGAACAAAATTGAATATTATTTTAATTTTCGTTTTTTACTGAGCCAAGTTTTAAGAAATTATTTAATTGTTTTAAAGATGATTCATGAAAACAACAACCACCACAATACAAAGTGGAACACTATGAAATTAAAATGATGAAGTTGGCTCCACAGAAGAAAGGAGCAAACTCACTTTCCAATTTGTCTTTGTTGAGGTGAAGTGCTAGAGGTGGGAGAATATTATCAAATTCAGTTGATATGTTAATTTACCTTGTTGAACAATGCTTTTTTTTGTCTTTTTATTTGTTGTAATGATTATTCTCTTTGCTAAGGAGTGCCATAAGGGATAAATTTAGAAATGAAGGTGATATAAGAATAAAATATGTCACTTAAAAATTAAATTGATTCAAAACAAAAATTAGATTGAGAAAAATATGCAAGAAAGTAGAATTGAAGACCAAATATGAGCATTTAGTCCTGAACAGTTTTGCTCAGAACCCTATTAGAATTCTGAAAAATGGTTTGCTGTACAATAGCAATTCAGATACACAAATTTTTCTTGACATCAACCCCTAGGCACCACTTTCAAGGTAAATTAGCATATTATAACATAGCACAGTCAAGCTAGAACCTGCTCAATCACTTCACATATAAAAGGTGAAAGTTTAGGGCCAGGTTTATGGAATTGCTTATATTTGTAAAAGATTGAGAGAAGGATATGGCTTTTGTTTTTTTGGTCAAGAAGAATAGATATTCAGATGAACTGATGACTTATTTCTTTAATAACTACAGTGAAATAATCTCATCTACTGTACTTTATCTTTGTGATAGTAGATGCATTTCTAGTTGGCTAGAAATCCAAAAGTAGAGAAGATGACCCTTGGTCAACAAACATTTATTAAGTACTACTATGTCTCAGGCCCTGTACTAAGTGCAGGGGACACAGATACATGGAAGAAGAAAGTCACTTCCCAAGATAACATACTAAAGCTGGAGTAGGGAAGGCAATATCTAAAATGACAAAGTCTAGGAATTCACAATCAGAGCCAGGACAAGAATAAAGGATGCTCTTCTACACAGTGGAGATTCCCGGAAGAACTTTGCAATGGGAGAAGGGTACCTCAGGATCATAATAATGTTCCAGAGTGAGAACACAGCTGAGGCATATTGGTGAACCCTGGAGAGTCTGAAGCAGTACTAGAAAGGGGGGGAAAAGGATTAAAAATATATTCTTCCTAAATTAGATAACTCAAAAGTGCAAAGATTTTTTTTGGATAACTGTACATAAAGTTTGTTCTACCTGTTTATACACACAGACACACAGACACAGACACAGACACACAGACAAACACATAATTCATGTAATGAAAAGATGGAAATCTGGTTATACCTTTAGAAGGTTGGGGGAAAAAAACAAACTATCTATGAATATCTAGTAATTTTTATGTGAAAGCTCTTTTGAAAGGATTCTTTTACCAATGAGTCTTTGACCTCACACGACAAAAGCATAAAAATGTCTGCAATCCCTACCTTGATATATTAAAGGCATCATTAAATTCAAGTAAATAAAATATATCTTTGTCCTTCATATTTAGTGATGACACTGCTGAAAGGTTCACTATTCATGCATCTAGGTAACCACCACTGGCCCAGAACTGAAGGTTATAGGTTTATATGGATCAGGTTAAATCTTGGCAACTTCTCATGAATCATTTTCTTTTCCTTATAACCTCTCCTCTCTCCTCACACTTGTCCCCTGGGGGAATAAAACCTGGGATTTGAATGTACACGCTTCTTATATGATCTTCGACAAGCTATCTCACCCTCAGTGTTCTCATATGTAAAGGTAGAGGGGGCTTGGCTAGGCTTCTAAGGTCTCCCTTAGCTCTAAATTTACAATTTTATGTTCAATGATTCAAATTTGACTCATGTTGCTGTTGATGGAGTACAGTCTCTGGGGAACCTCTTGAACTCTGATTGAATCTTCTCATTTGATGAGGATTTGCCTGAGGCCACCCAAATCTCTTACTCTTACCAGCCTAGCCCTCCATTATTCATCTGCTTCCCACCCCTGATCCTATCAAAATATCTGTACCCAAATTTGTTACCCTTAAAGTAGCACAGCTTTCCATTGTCTGTCATTTCCAGATATCCTTCAGCTATTTCCCACACTTAATCTCATTACTGGAATCTGACCTCATTTGACTCCTCCTCAAGACCCTCCCCAAACTCCTCCTCTAGACCACCCTGGAACTCTCCCACAATCTTTCTGTATATAAGATGCATCTTGCCTCCAGGAAAGGGCCAAGAATTATCTAGTGCAGTCTCACTCTGTGTGAAATTATTCTGGCCTGCTTGTCAATAGAAACTTCACATATACTTAAGCTCTTTAAGAGTCTACCAATTAAGGCCAACCTCTAATAAACTTTGCTTTACTTTGGCTGAGAAATACTTGAGAATTCATTTGGCAGGACCCAGTGTGTTGACATTTTGGAGCACCTCTAATCTAAACCTTAAACCTCAACAGCTATCACCTAAGCTTTTGTTGGGAATATCAGAATAAAGTTCTTGTCTAAGTCTCTACAAACAAAGCAAAAAGATACACACACACACACACACACACACACACAGCACCACCCCCACCCCCACCACCACCATTACCACCACCACCAACAACAACAACTTTGTACAGTTGTAGCTTCTCTCTTAGGCTTCCAGGAGCTAATTTCATAGTCTTCAGGAGGGAAGGAGTTCAAGATTGTGACCTTGCAGAGTTGGGGTTAAAGAGGATCTTACAGCCAGTCAGAAAGTGTTGGAACACTGGGTCTCAGCTAAAGAGGAGAGCAAGGGAGCAATGGCTTTGGAAACAGTAAAGCAGAAAGAATAAGTTTAAGCAGAGACATACACTATGGGTAGACAAAGAAACTACAACCAGAACTAGAGTGAACTTTTCTCTCTTAAGTGTGAAGGCAAGCAGCTGAACATATTTCTCCCCCTTTCTTCCTGCCCTCCATCCCAGCAGAATCTCATTTATTTATCCTGTCAGTCTTTATGCTGATATTTTAATATTCAAATTGTAAGCCTAATTTACTTTTTCTTTTTTTAAGTGGCACTGAGTTGTTTTATTTCAACACACAGAACTAAAGAGGAGACATCAGATGCTAAACTGAGAAAGTGACAAACTCAAGGGTTAGCATGGCAGACAAAGAAATCAAAAAATGTCTATAACAACAAAAAAAATCCATGTGACAAGAGAGGGATCTCCCAGGAGTATTAGTGTTGTACTGGAAAGGTCCTTCCTGGCAGGGATGATGTGGTTAGGGTGAAGATTGCTCAAGACCCTAAAATATCAACACCCTTGGTTTTGCCAAACAAATTCATCTCAAGTCTTCTCTCAGCCAAAGAAAAGCAAAGTTTATTAAAAGTTCGCCATATTGGGTAGACTCTTAAGAAGACTTGGTATCTGTAAGGCTTGTACTGAGCAAGCAGGCCAGAATGCTCTGACAGAGTAAGTAAGTCTGTGCTAGAATTCATTCTCTGGACTTCACAGGGAAAGTCTGTGCTAAGTCATTCTATGATACTTTTACACACATGGGGGAAAAATGGGGTCTTATATACAGAAAAGTTGTGGGAGGAATCTAGGGGTGGTCTAGGGGAGGAGTGTCTTCAGGAGGAGTCAATGAGGTCAGACTCCAGTAAATGAGTGATTAAGGGTGGGAAGTTGCTGGAGGCTACCTGGAGCCCACAGGCAATGGTGCAAGGGTGGAACAGTTGATTTGGGTATAGACATTTTGATGGCTCAAGGGTGGGAAGTAGGTAAAGACAATGGAGTAACAAAGGTTTGAGCAGAGACACGATGAAAGGTGTATGGCCTCATGCAAATGCCTCATCAAGTGGGAAGATTCAATCAGAATTCAAGGGGGTTCCCAGAGCCTGCACCTTATCAGAGAGGTCCAGGGCTCTCATGGTACTGATATCAATGCAGCTTATCCATGAAGGACACTGTCAAGGACATCACTGGGCTCACATTTGATCTAAAAGTGGGACTACATATTGTGAGTTATTAAAACATAAACTCAAAAACAAACCAAGAAAGAAGGCATGAAGATTGTCAATTGTCCCAGTAATGCTTCAGGGGGCTGCTGGCAAGGCTCTTTATAGACTGGGCTGGCACAGCAGCTGTTACTTTGGGATTCCCCAGCAAACCAAACACTCAGAAATTTAACAAGAAACCAGCAGCATCAAGTCAAGGATTCAAAAACTGTACTTTTTGGGTAGTGTTTCATATAAAACAGTAAATCAAGTTTTTTCTTTTTTTTAAGTGATATTTTTATATATAAAAAAAATTATGCTTCTCCTTTTCCTTAAAAAAAAAGAACAGGGGCATTCAACAGTACCTTGGGAAATGCCCATGCTCTGACCTGCCATCCTGTGGCAAGTATGATAAGGCCAAGGCTCTCAGGCTTCTCCGCCACTGTGACCTCTGAGGCCTTGGTCAGTGCCTCCCTCACACTAACAGCCATGTTCCATGCCACAGGAGATTCTTTCATCCATGTTGATAAAGAGGCCCATGTCCATAACTCCTGGTATCATTTTATCTTTATTTATTTATTTATTGTTTTGCTTTTTGGAGGTTTGAAGGCATGGTGTAAAGCCAATCAACAGTAGATTCCTGAGAGAATGCTACTGTGAACAGCTTTTAAGATTTAGATTACACAGTATTAGTGAACACTCTGTTTATTTCATTACAAATCAAGATTAGTACAATGTTCACAGTATCAACAATTCACAATATCATATACAATATTTAGAACAAGGAAAGTCTCTATATTATGTCTTATTACAGAAAGTAACAAAGAACAAGAGAAGAATCACTTGGTTTCCCTAAGGAGGGAACCAGCTTCACATTTAAAGATTCAATCAAGTTAAAGATCCAATCAATCAATTAACAAAAGGAATCACCTAATTTCCCTAAGAGGGAGTTGATTCAATCAACAATTCACAATATACT
>CM053596.1:222867483-222883981 GCA_028646575.1 Pseudocheirus occidentalis | reverse complement strand
ATCATACTTCAAGAAATTCTCAAGGAAAACTGCCCTGATATTCTAAAGTCATAGGGCAAAATAGAAATTGAAAGAATTCATCATCACCTCTTGAAAAACATTCCCAAAAGAAAACTCCTAGGAATATTACAGCCAAATTCCAGAGTTCCCAGGTATGTGGAGTGCAAAGACCCTAACCCAAATTGACTACTCAGAGATTTCTCCAGGTGAAAGCAAAAAGGTTTCTTTATTAGACTCTCTGGAGAAGCAGGTGGTCCACACCACTTGGACACCAGAGGAAGGAGGCCACCCTACAGAAGCAGAAGCTGGGTTGAATAGACAAAAATCACAAAACCCCTCCAAAAACCTCCTCCCCAATAACAGGACCTTCCTTCCCATTGGTGGAAAGAGGTGTCCTTACAATCCTTTTACCCAATACAAAATTATTTATCAGAAGTTAGCTTATCACAGGTTACATATTTTTCTCTTGTTTACCAAAAAGCAAACAATTTACAGAAACACCTGGCAAACATATTACTTGTTGCAAAAAGTAGCAATTTATAGATCACTTGCTGCTTTTCAAAGACAGGTAGCTGGCAGACACATTAAAACAAACAAACAAACAAAATTGGGACCTATCAGAAATAAAGCCCAGCTCAAGTTTGGTGACTGTCTCCTTTATGGGAATGTTTTCATTTGTTCCTCTCGATATCTATCTAATATCCTGACAGCATGCATGGTGACAGGAAACAAGGAACTCCAGCAGATAGTCTACCTAAGAAACCACATTCCATCTCACACATCAGGTAATGGAGAAAATATTAAAGCAGCCAGGAGGAAATGATTTGAGTATGGTGGAAACACAATCAGGATAATACACGTTCTAGCAACTTTTGCCTTAAGGGATCAAAGGGCTTGGAATATGATATTCTGGAGGTCAAAGGATCTAGGATTAAAACCAAGAATCAGCTACCCAGCAAAACTGAGTATAATGCTTCAGGGGAAAATATGGTCATTCAATGAAATAGAGGTTTTTCAAGCATTCTTGATGAAAAAAAATAGAGCTGAACAGAAAATTTGACTTACAAATACAAGAAGCAAGAGAAGCATGAAAGATAAACAGGAAAAAGAAGTCATAAGGAACTTATTAAAGTTGAACTATTTACATTCCTACATAGAAAAACGATCATTTTGACTCATAAGACTTTTCTCACTGTGAGGACAGTGGAAGGGATTATATGTGTATAAACATAGGTGTATGTATGTATGTATGAATAGAAATATATATGTATGTACAGGAGGGTGTAAGCGTTTGTATATGTGTGTTTGTATGGGTGTGTACATATGTATATATAGACAGAGGGCACAGGATGAGGTGAATAGGAAGGGATGATATCTAAAAAACAAAATTAAGAGGTGAGAGAGGAATATACGAGAAGGAGAAAGGGAGATATAGAATATGGTAAATTATCTCATATAGAAGAGTTAAGAGAAAACTGTTACAATGGATGGGAAGAGCAAGAAGGTAAAAGAGAATGGGTCAACCTTACTCTTATCAAATTTGGCTTAAGGAGAGAATAACATACACACTCAACTGGATATCTTACCCTACAGGAAAGTAGAGGGGAAGAGGATAAGAAGGCGGATGATATAAGGGAGAGAAAATTGGGGGACAGGGTAGTTAGAATCAAACACTTTGGAAAGGAACAGGGTCAAAGGGGAAAATAGAAAATAAAATATGAAGCTTAATTAGAATTCTGTCATTAGATATACCACCAACATGTGCCTAAGTTATGGTACCTTTTACATTTTGTTTCAAGTGATATTTATTTTAATATAGATAGCACAATAATTTGTATTTTTGAAGTTTTAATTTTATTTTAATAAAGCCTTGCTTTTGGAGGAGAAAAGAATAATTTACTAGATAATATGTATTATGGTTATGATATTAGTTATATACATCTATATGAAATTTATTAGTAAGCATTATATAGTAGTAGATTTCTAAGTGCCTTATGAAAACAGTTTTTATAGTCTTTCACAATATAAGAACTATGGAAATGTTTTGCGTAACTATACATGTACAACCTATATTGAATTTTTTGTCTTCCCAGTAGGAGTGGGTGAGGAGCAAGGAAGGAAAAGAATCTGGAAATCAAAGTTTTAAAAACAAATGTTAAAAAATTGTTTTTATATGCAACTGTGAAATAAGATATACTGACACAAGGGTAGAGAAATCCGTTTTGCTCTACTAGAAAGTTAGGAGGGGGTGTGATGTGGAAAGATATAAGAGAGAACCGATTGGGGGGAGGTGTATTTAGTAGGCTCACTATCTTGGGGTGGGGGTGGGGGAAAGATAGGGAGAAAATTTGTAACTCAAAATCTTGTGGAAATGAACTTTGAAAACTAAAAATAAATATGTAAATTTGAAAAAAAAAAGAAATACATCTTCACTATTCTGCCAAGGTACCATTCTCCATGGATACCTCAGGATCACTCAAAGTGGATGTATCAAAAATCAAACTGGTAAGTTCTAGTTTCTGTTTCTCTGTTTAACAGTAGGCTGGTACATAGGCCTCAAACTGCATTACTAGCAAAAGTGAAGAGCTGCATGCTCCTAGTTCCAGTTTCCAGCAGGAAATGTAATGACTGATGTAGTCAGAAAATAAGATGCTTAAAGCAGGTAGAGTATGGAGGATGTGCAACTAGAGTAGATATGGGGTGCAAGGAAACAGGTTCAGGAGAGTAATGCTGTTTCATAAGTCAAGATTGAATATAGATATTGGTCAGATCATAGAATAGATAAATGTCTTTCCAGAGATTGTTGTACTAATGGATAACATTAGTTAGGATGTTAGGGGAATACAGTATTTTTGACAAACTCTTCTAACTCTCTAATACTCAAGCAGCATCACTAAATCCCTGGCCAGCATTTGGTACTTATGTTTTGCCCCAAACTATCCCATCCTCCAAAATTCCTCTACCTCTACATTCTCTTTATCAAGGGTCTGTAACAGCAATCAATTTAGTAGATACTTAGCAATTAGTCACTTAGGGCTAAATACGGAAGGCATGAGCTCTTCTCCTGTCCTGATGTAGCAGGAGGGGGTTGGCTGAGACAGGAGGCCAGTGTGTGTATATGATAAGAGTTCTAAAGACAGAGAGACAGAACTGGGAATGTTCCTCCTGGTGGCTGCTGTTGGAGGAAGAAGGATTGTCCCAGGATCTGGAAGCTGGGCTGCTGGATTGAAGAAGTGAGTTGGAGTTTTCTTGAGAGAGGGTTTCTCTCCCAGCATCTGGAAGCTGACTGAGAACTGAGTTGGAGTTTTCCTTGAGACCAGAATCTGGTGAAGCCCAAAGTGGCTGTTGCTGCAGCCTGGAAAGCCAGTGTCACTGCTGCTGCCTGGAAGGCTGAGTTCTGGGTCATAGTGCCAGCTGAACTGCTGGAGGACTGAAGAAACATAACCAGGATAAGACTTTTTTTGTTCTTGGCCTGGCTGTTCCTTGAATTGCTGACAACAAAAATGGTGAATGGTTTGAGATATGCTGGACCCTGTGAACTTCACTGTGTACCAGAGACTGCCCTGAGGACTGGACAAGGACCTGGGAGCTTCCTTCCTCTGAGGTCCGGACGAGGACCTGGGAGCTGTCTGCCCCTGAATCCAGGTGACTGTTTGGTGGATTCAGGAAGGATTTGGGACCATGGAAGGGGATGCAGGGAATCAGAGAGACAACCCAGAGTCAAGATGAAGAAAAGGCCTCCCCTTGGATGAAATTGAGGTTTGCTGGACACCAAGGGGTGGAGGGTTTGTGTAATTTTCTAATGATTGTACCTTGTGATTAATGATTGTACTTAATGACTGATTGGTAGATGAGTGATTGATTAAGTTAAGATTGCCCCATGAGTGGAAGATTGATTATTGTATTTTGAATTGATTGAATGATTAAAGTGAGGAGGGTTTCCCCCTGTTCTTTGTTATAAATACTGAAGCCACTGCAGTGAAAACTATGTAGCCATTCTAATGTTAAGCTGTTAGGAACACTATATTGTGATTTTCTGTGATAAGATGTAATGCTGTGAATATTATATTATGATTTTTTGTGAATGCCTTGATTTGTAATGGAATAAATGGAGTGTTCACTATACTGTGTAATCAGAACCTTAAAAGCTGTTTACAGTAGCATTCTTTTGGGAATCTGCTTGTGCATGGTGTTACTTTGGGGACATTCCAATTCTGTCTCTCTGTCTCTAGAACTCTTCTTCTATACATATACTGGCCTCCTGTATCAGCCAACCCCCTCCAGCCACGTCAGGACAGGAGAAGAGCTCACACCTTCTGTACTTAACCTTAAGTTATTAAGTGCAAAGTAGCTGCTAAATTGATTGGTGTTACAGGGCCCCAGAAAATTTAAAACATTTTCATATTAAAATAAGATATTGTAGTCTGCAATTATCTCTTAAATATGTGAAAAAAAATCCCCACCCCAATACAGCAAAAAGAATTCAATACATTAAGTTCCTTACAATGAATTTAAGTGAGTTTATTAGATTCCTGACGATAGGATGGGTCAAGTCTTTGTTAGAGCACTACAATGAAAGGGGAAGAGATTAACAAAGGACTAGAGGAAGGGGAGTTGCATCAGTGGGGGAAGGTGGTGTTGAAAGAAATGGGGAGTACTAAGAACAGGCCTTGACAACTTCACAGTTTTGCTTTGACTTACTTACTCAGTGAAACCCTAGTCTCCTCCTTTCTATATATTCTTCCCTGGAATTCATTTGCTCAAACCAAATCAAACAGTACACACTGACCCCAGAGAAGCACAGTAACCCAAATGCTAGAGAACAAAGAAGCATGCCTTCTGTGTAAATCCACTGAGCCAACACTCCAGGGGGAAAAGGCCTGCTGATTCAGCAGCTGCTCTGACAGTACTTGTTGCTATAAATCCAAGGCTGATGATAATCTTCCCAGGATGGTGCTTCACTATCCTTTGCTATAAATAAAAAATCTCAGGAAAACAAGGTGTAAATACACACCTTTAAGTGAAATGAAAGTCCTCGTTTCCTAATGCCTCCCTAGATGGTATTCATGCTATCAGGGGAAGATTAGCCTTGGGAAGAAGATCCTGCCTCTCATTTTAAAACAAATGGAATTAGGGGCTTCCTAAAGCCAGTTTGAACTAGCTCAGGAGATCTGATTGTTAAAATTTCAGAGTGACTATTTAGACCTCAGAAAGAGGCAAGTGTTAGAGATAAAGACTTGGATTTTTTTCTTGATTGTAAGGATTTAAAATATAGAGGTTTTTTTTTAATAATGTAGATTAAACTTAAAAGGATGGGGTGTGTGTTTGTGTGTGTTTGTGTGTGTGTGTGTGTATTTGAAAGAGCTGGTTGATAAAAATTTAATATTCCATGCCATGTGCAGAATGTGCTCTTAGTAGTCTGGATTTTTATCTCTTCTACCAACTCACCTCACTCACTCTACTTCTCATCAACTTGCATGTGAAGCAAGACTGAGCCTCTGGTTCCCCTCTTTTACTATTGGATAATAGAGATATCCAGAATATTAGGCAGTATTAATGCCTATTTCAGATATAAATTTTATAATTCTTTTATTACATTTTCCTTATGAGAATTTCACTCTTGTTCTTTAAGTCACTATGATAATAGAATTAATGTTTAAGCTATCTTCCCAAAACACTACAGTATTATTGGGACCCTTTGGTATCATCATGGAATTGGGATTGAATTTGTAAAATATTCCCCAAGTGGTGTTTTTGTTGTTATTCATAAGGCCAATATGTTTAATTCTTATGGCTATCAGCAAATGCTGCCTATTAAGCTAATATAGGCTCAAATATATGATCATAAAATCTGTTTTTATATAGCACTCATAAATCTACTACTATATAATGTTTGCTAATAAATTTCATGTAGATATATATATATATATATATATATATATATAACTAATATCATAATAATAATACATGTTATCTAGCAAATTGTTCATTTCTCCTCCAAAAGCAAGGCTTTATTAAAATAAATTTAACTTCAAAAATACAAATTATTGTGCTATTTATATTAAAATAAATATCACTTGAAACAAAATGCAAAGGGACCATAACTTAGGCACATGTTGGTGCTATTTCTAATTACAGAATTCTAATTAAGCTTCATGTTTTATATTTTGTACAATAGATATATAATCCAATGTATTCTTACTAGCAATCTGTGTAAGTCATCACACAGTTCAGCAAGTCATTTCATTTCTTTGGCCTTCACTAGCCTCGTCTGTAAAAGAAAATGCTGGATTAGATGGTTTGGGGCTCATTTATCATTTCTATGGTCCTAGGTTTAATGTAAATTCAATGCTATTTTATCATTTTAGAGATGCTTTCTATTCACTTATGATTGAATTTCATTTGGTAGATAATACTAAGGTCATCCTCTCTTTTGTCAATTTGGTAACATCAAAACTTTTGTTCAAAATGTTTAAGTTTTATAATATTGAATTTTTGTATATCATATTAGGTAAATACACAAAATTATTATAAGTTGGACAGCAAAAGTAACTTCAATGTTCGGGGTAAGTCAGATAAATCAGTGTGTTGTTTTATTTCTTTTTCCTTTCACTTGGAATTATTTAATAATTCAAGTGTGGCACAGATAAAAAAAAGTAATTCTTCAGTAAATGCAATGAATGAAAAACAAAAATTTCTGGAAACATGCCGACAAAGAATTATACATATTCCCCTCCAGCCCTGCCGAGCTGAAGTTTTATTACCTGAATTATTGCTATAGTAGCTTCTGGTCTCAATTACCTTTAGTACAGTCCTTCCCTACTTCCTAAACAGTTCACCCTCCACTTTCCATCTGCAGTTGTGTTTGATTGAAAGTACACAGAACAAGAATCTCCTCCCAGGATAAGATGATTACCTAGAATCTCTTCATCATACTGTATAACTTCATCCCTTGGAAACTGCACATTCCCAGTTCCCTCAGCCTCCTCTCTGATTGGAGGGCAGGAGGATAGAATACCAAACTCCTGAAGTTTTCCTTTATATAGGACAGAAACTTCCACTTTCCAACCATTCAACTTTCCATATTCATCTCTGCTTTATTTGAACCCCAGGAGACACAGTAACCATGACCCCAGACTGGTTTCCTTCTCCCCACTCCTGTTTTCCAATTATCTTTTGTCGATATCTTCTGTTACACTAAAAACTCCCTCTAGCCAAGGAGTTTCTTATTTGGATCTCTAGTACTTAGCTCAGTGCCTGGAACATAATGGATGCTTAACAAATGTTTATCAGATTGATTAAACTCCTGTGTGTATCTTGCAAACCTAAAACAAAAAAAAATAAGCTATTTTTTTGTTCTTTGGCATATTTTCTATTTCCCCCAGTTAAATGTTTTATAAGTGAATTAGAGGAGACCATGTACTAAGAATTAAATTTGTATTTAGCAGAGAGAGACTTAAAACATCTCGGGGTAGGAGAAAGATGGGGAGAAAATTTTTAATACAAAAATCTCATGGAAATGAATGATGTAAACAAGAAAACAAATAAAATTTGTCACAAAAACATCTCCTTAACGATTACAATCTTACTGGTGGGAAGATAATAATATCATTTCAGTTTCAGTGGAAGTCAAATCTTTCCTACATAGTATATACTGAAACTCTCATGTTGGAAAGTATAAAACATCTGAGTAGCCTTTGACACATTTTGCCTTATTCAGTACATATAGAGTTATTGAAAGAAAGGGATAATATAGATAATATCAACTCATAGCTCTACATCAAGAGAGAGAATAGGGTTTGAGAACTGCATGATAATGATCTGTTCCTTTCGATTCCATTCCACCCAACAAATATATATTTGATTTCTAGGATGAGCAAAGTATTGCTCTAAAAAATAACATAGTTAAAATCAGGCATAGTCCTTGACTTCACAGACCCTGTATTCTACTATGGGAAGTGTCTCAAGTAGAAATTTTCTACCCCGGACAAGTGAACTGAAAGAGACCTTCAATGAGTTTGGAAGTGTGTGTGTGTGTGTGTGTGTGTTTATTTGGGTGTAAATACTGCCTTACTGGAGAACACAGACTCCTTGGACACCAGTGCAGAATTGCTTTTCTGGAGGCTTAAATGTGGTGGAAAAGTAAGAGATCACTCCAGTACACTGTGTTACACATTTTATGATGTTCCTATGACTTTAAGAGCATAGGTTAAAGTCCTAGTAACTCTGTCCTAATGAAAGGTTTTAGTTGTAATCTGAACAATGAACAACCTTCATCCATTTTATATTTCCTATATACATATACACAAATATTTTGGGTTGTTGGGGATTACATTTAAGAAGTTTTCTGATCTTCTAACATGACACAACTGGAACAATATATCCACACACAAGAGCATCACAATAATGTATAGGGAGTCTGTTCAGTTGGAATTCTTCCCTGGATCTCCCTGATGCCGGTGGTGAATTTCTTTAGCATTTGTCTCTTATCTTGATTGATATGAATAATCAGAAAGTTGTCAATCAAGTTTTTCTCCTTTATATCTTTGCTTTTAATTTTTAAAAAATGAATTTTAATACTAACACTTCCACAGTTCTTGTGGTCTTTTTGTTAAGGAAATATATTTACCTTGGTTAGAATACTGTATAACATGATTATAATCAGTTTCCATACTATTTCCCATTTCCTATGTCCCAATAAGTATATTACTTATTTTTCTTTATCAATTATTTATTTAAGTATTCAGGATTGTTAATGCAATTGCATGAAATATGTTTTCCATTACTATTATCTATTCTAGTCTTTCCTTAATTCTGATTTTCATTATGATAAGTCAGCACTCTTGAGTAATCTGATTCTTACATGAATAGCAAGTTCTTTTCCTGTATATAAAATGATAATCATTTTTTTTCTTTTGCAGTGCTACTTGATTCTTTCTATTCCTAAGAACTACAACTTTTTTTTAACATGAAAATGTTCATAATGTAACAGTTTTATGAAAATTGTGTGTCATCTCCAAGTCTTTGGTATTTTTGCTCCTGACTGAATCTTCTTGATATATTTCTCATTATTTCATCATCTCATCATTTTCCTGCTGTGTGTGTGTGTCCCGTGCACCCTACCCTCTGTTTTCCAAAGCTTGCTCAAGGAATGCTAATAAAATTAAAATCACCTTTGCTTCTGAAAAAGGCACATACCTGATTGTCCCATGGTTCCATTCACCATCACTGTGGCTTTAGCCTTCTGCAATGGTCATTCCGTTCTATGTGCTGTCTATCCTTATTAAACTCCATGAATTGAGGAAATCTCACTTTTTTTCTATTTATGACCACACTTGTTTTAGCAAATTATTTTACCTTAGTTAGAGGTAAAAATTAATAACTGCTTATTAGATATCTTAAATTCAACATCTGTAAAACTTAATTGATTGTAGCCCCCCCCCCCCGCCATTCCCTTCCAATTTCTTCTATTTCTGTTGAAGGCACCACCATCCATCCAGTCTTCCAGTTTCATAACCTTAGCATTATCCTGAAATCCTTATCCCATATATCCATCCTGTTGCAAATTTTGTTGTTTGTATCTTCACAATATCCAATCTCTTCTTTCCACTAATGTCATTAGTCCCTTTTGACCCTGATATTACTCAGAATATTACAGTTATGGATTAATCTTCCTGTCTCACATTGCTCCTCATTGCTTTGACTTCCTTTTTACCTCTGGGATAAACTATAAGTTGCTCTGTTTAGCTTTTAAAGCTTTTAAAGCCTAGGACCCATCTAACTTTCCAGGCTCATTACATATTATTCTTCTTCCCTCATTCTGCTGCTTTGATGGCTGCTACTGACATTTTCGTCTTCTCTTTTTTTCTTTAAATATCATACTATATTTCCCATCTCTGTGCCTTTGCTCTGTACATCCCACAAAGTCTGAATACATAATCACCTTACATCTATCCCATAAACTATCTCTTCAAGATAAGACTCAAATTTAATCTTCTGAATGAAGTCTCTCCTTTTTCCCCAACTACTAGTGTTTTGTCTACTAAAACATATTTTATTTAACTGCTTCATATATATTTATCTTTATCAACTTTATGCCTTTTAAAAACTTATTCTATCTCCTTTGGAATATAACTTTTGAAAATAGTGTTTGTCTCATTCTTGGTACTTTTTTCTTTTGCACCTAGCACAGTGTCTGGCAAAGAACAATTATTTAATAAATACTCGCTGATCAAACTACCATTCATTCATTCACCATCTTTACCTATTTTTACATTTATATTGGTCATCAAATATTAAAAATGTATGTAGATTTAATTTGGAGAATTCATAAAATTACTGTACCTCATAGGATCACCTATTTAGTCATAGAAGGTATTCAGTGGTTATGCAGTCAAATCCTCCTTTTTTGTTTATTTTGGAGGGGAGGTTGGAAAAATGAAGACAAAGGAATTTGGGTAACTTGCCCAAGGTTACATAGATAGTAATTGTCAGAGATAGTATTTGAATTCTGGTTACTCTCCTCATTCTCATATACTGAATTTATTTTCATTCTAATCCTTCCCTAAATATTTATCATGAATATTGCAATGCAAGATGCCCAGATATCCTATGAAATAATGTTTCTTGCTACCTCTATTTATAAAATGATACTCAGTTTACAAACTTCTTTCTTTGTTTCTCTAAGGTATACCTATGGCCCATACTTTTATTTATTTACAAGTTTATTTTTTCACTTATTCTAGTGGGGAAGTTATTAACATAACACAACTATTAAAGGTATGGATGTAATTTAGATCTTCTAGTAATATATACATGTGTTATGTCATTGAGCAAATATCTCAGCTTTAAATACCAAGAGCCAATTTAAAGTTTATACTTTTTACATTCATTACATTTTTGTATGAAATTATTGTACTCACTTTTATTATCTAGTACTCTGCCAATTTCTCATAAATTGCTTAATTAAATAGATAATATTGGAGTTGACAAAATTGGCTATTTTTCCCTTTTACTTTTTATTCTTTAAATTTTGTATTAATTTTGATAAGTGATTTACTAAGCTAGTGATTTAATTGTACACAGAAAGGTTATTCAGTAATGACTCTCAAGTGGGCAGTGAAAAGTTTCCTGTTCATTCAGATATAATCAGTGTCATATTTAGGGGGCAGGGGAGAGGAATGGGGTTTGTGTGTGGTATTTGCACTTCGACATATCCAGTGGCTTGAACCCTTAGTCCTCAATTATTCTTTGCTTCTGATCCATAGATAGCAACATATATTTTACTATACTTGCCTATTATCATCTTTGCAATGAAATCTGAGTATCAACTTATATATTGAATTTATTTGACAAGAGAGGAGGCCTTATAAAGGTTTTTGGTTTTTTTTTCTGGATTCATTATTTTCTTATCCTCTGTAACAGATCAATGTATATAAGGTACAATCATTGTAATTTCTTATTGTACATATTGTGTCATTTTGTAATTGTAATAGTTTGTGTAAATTTGTATACCAAATACATACAAATAAGAAATTTGTATAAATAAATTGTAATAAGTTGTAACTATTCAACATGAACATTGTGATATGATATAACCTGATGGTCAGTGAAATACAGCTTCATGTTGACTTGGGCTCATAATAAACCAAACTTGATTTTCCTGGAGAATTTCTGAAGCACACTTCCATTTCAATGCAGCGTGCTTTATTGTGATTATTTTTATCTATAGTGAGCATGTCACAACTGATATATTCCAATTTCTATAATAATATTGGTTATTGTTTTTTCCATTTATTGGTTATCAAGCAGCTATTTACTATTTACCATATAAGGATTCAGCATTTGTAGATGGCCTAAAAACTATTTGGTACCTAGAAAATGTCCCGTTTTACAATACTCTGCCTCAGTGCCTTTGTCACTATGACTACTAGAGTTGAAGGGCCACACAAGCCTGAGAGTAATTTTGCATTTTTCTTTGCTTCATGAGTTGCCTTGACTAATTCATAATCACACAACCAAATTCTTTCAAAGCTGAGCTGGAAGGCTGCCTCCTATATGGACATAACTTATTCCTTCCATTGCTAATAGTATCCCCACCCTCACCCAATTACCTTTCATTCCTGTATGCATGTACATGTTATTCCATCCCCACCAAATAAATAGTACCTTGAGTGCAGGGACTATTTCATTTTTTCCATTTACCAGCATCTAGCATAGTATCTGAATATGCTTAATAAATCTTTCAAGAATTAATGGATGAATGGATGAATGGATGAATGGATGAATGGATGAATGAATGTGTGTATGCATGCTAAAAGGTTTTTGATCTGGACAGATTCTATGATATGTTTTCCAAACCCTTCATTGTAAAACAAACTGAGACCTAGAGTTATGGAAACTTGTTCCAGGTTAGAATCTATCATGTGGCAGAGTTGAGATTTTACCTGATGGCTTCTCAAAACAAATTTCACACCCTTTTCATTGTAAAAGTTTGTGCTTACTTTCTACATTCTACAGAAAATAACCCAGTCGTGGACACAAAATCACAGTGTGGTAAATACAATACCATACATACTGACATGCATTTAATTAAATATGAATTATAGATTTCCCTACTCTCTATATTATAGAACCCAGGTTTAGGTTACAAAATTCATCTTTGCCTACAAAGACAAATTAAGGTCAAAATAAATTGGATGTCATTTGCTTTCTTCCCTCTCAATGTGGTCCCAGATCAAACCACTATTGAAAACTTATTCATAGACCTATTTTTTGAGTCCAGAATATCATAATAATTATCCAGACATCACAGTTTGGCACCCTATGATGCTTTTGTGAATGAAGGGTAACTAAAAGAGGAGCCAGGAGGAAAGTTGTTTAATTTTCAAACTGAGTAACGCCACACGCACACACACACACACGCACACACACACATATGCTAGATACACACATTAATTTTACAGTCCCCTCAGTGATGATGATAACAATCCTATCACTCAGGACATGTGATTAAATTATTCCTTCTCCTTTATCTAATCTTGAAGCTCCTAGTTTCACTTTTGTGGCTCTTTTTCATAGGATTAGATGTTTAAATGTAGACAGGATAATAGGAATTGTCTTAACCTATCTCCTCATTTTATAGATGAGGAACTGGTACATGAAGAAGTTAAGTGACTTCCTGAAGATAACTCTATTAATATGTGACAAAAGAAAGATTAAAGTGAGGTTCTCTAACTACAAATCCAGAAAGCTTTCTACTGTATGTACCATGCTCCCTCTAGATCAGTGCTTCTCAACCTTCCTAATGCCGTGACCCTTTTATATAGTTTCCCATGTTGTGGTGACCCCCAACCATAAAATTATTTTCATTGCTACTTCATAACTGTAATTTTGTTACTGTTATGAATCTATCTGATATGCAGGATGTATTTTCATTGTTACAAATTGAACATAACCCACAGGTTGAGAAACACTGCTCTAGATCAATGATCCCATGATTCTCCAGTGAAGTTAAGCAGTAACTTGTATGTGAAGTTGATATCACCGATATAATAACTTGTGCAAGGTGTCAGTAATCATTTATTAAGCATTTACTATATATATCACGAAGTGTGCTAAGAATGGGGAAGTTACAGATGTGGTATGTTTCCTCAGACCCAAATATATTATGCACTTAATACTTCTCCAGAAATGATGGCTTTGCTTATAAAATCTTATTTATCAGTTTGAGAGATTTGAAAACACAGTCCTTGGCCTAATGAAGAGATTTGACAGATTATACAGTTAAGATGATCTAAATGATAGTTGCAAACAGCCGTATACTTTCTTAGAAAAATCATGATGATGGATGGGGGGTGGGAAGGTTTGCATTTTTGGCTACTGAATTATACCATATGTACCTTTCTGTGGTATCTGTCATGGTACAGCCTCAGCTTTCAAAACACTGAAGTAATTATATATATATATATATATATATATATATATATATATATATATATATAGTTAGCATTCAACATTGCTGATGATGATTTGTACAGTTTTTGACTGGCGAAAAAGGTTGTTCAGCTAAATTTGACCCTGCTTGCTTAAGTTCCTGCCAATCGCAACTCTGGTGTAAAGATTGCATTCACAGGGGGCACTGGCACCATGCCCAGTCCTTAGTCCCATCATAAACTACTCTTGCTTCTGCTTACAGAAGACTTTTAGTATCCTTGACACCTGGGAGAAAGCTGTCAATTCACAGTTATTCTCCTACATCATTAGGTTGCGTGACATGATGGAGCTGAAAGCTGGCCAGTGTCAAAGGCTATCTAGATGGATTTAACGTCTTAGTTTCTAAACTAAACCGGTTTACTTGAAAAAAAGAAAACTGTTATTGTAGGCTGCTTAATTGGAATTATTTAGAGATGCCTGAGGGATTACCATTTCTAATCAAGATACAAAGTAATTAGCAAGCAACTATCTAGCTGGGGAAAAAATGTTTCAAAGTACCTCTGACCCCTTTGATCCAGTGTTTATGATAAATTTCAATGTCTTTCAGTAACTTTCTTGTTTAAATAGTAAGAATGCAAATATATTTGATATGTATGCTATGGAAGTACTTCATGTTCCTGGTTCTCTCTCTCTCTCTCTCTCTCTCTCTCTCTCTCTCTCTCTCTCTCTCTGTCTCTCTCTCTCTCTCTCTGTCTCTCTCTCTCTCTCTCTCTCTCTGTCTGTCTGTCTCTGTCTCTGTCTCTGTCTCTCTCTCTATCTGTCTCTCTCCCCGTCTATGTAACACTACAAAGATAAACAGGGGCATCAAATGGAGATACTACATACAAAAGCTAAAATTGATGCCACATTTAAACTTGTTCCACTAGCTCAGATATGCCAGTGATTATTAAACCCCAAAGAGGCAAAATATCAAAATTATTTTGGGAGAAACATTTATGTTGAGTCACCTAGTTATGTCCAACACTTTGTGACCATAAGGACCATGAAGTTTTCTTGGAAAAGGTACTGAAGTGGTTTACCTTTTTTGTCTCTAGTGTATTAAGGCAAATAAAGGTTAAGTGATATGCCCAGGGTACCATAGTTAGTAAGAGTCTGAGACTCAATTTGAACTCACATCTTCCTCCTCATACTAACCATCTACTTTTTTGTTATCAGTTACTTTTTAACATTTATTTTAATAAGATTTTGAGAGGCAAATTTTTCTCCCTCCATTCTTCTCCTCCCTACTTCTAAGACAATAAGCAATTTGATAAGACTGTAAATGTGCAATCATATAAAATATATTTCCATAGTAGTCTTGTTGTGAAAGAAGAAACAGAACAAAAGGGGAAAAAATCTATGAAAAAAACAAGGTGAAAACAGTAAGCTTCAATCTGCATTTAAATATCTTCAGTTCTTTTCTCACGATGTGGATAGCATTGTCAGTCATGAGTCTTTTGGAATGATCTTGGATCTTGGATCATTGTGTTGATGAGAAGAGCTAAATCAATCATAGTTGATCATGGCTCAATGTTACTATTAACATATACAATATTCTCCTGCTTCTCACTTTTCTGAGAATCAATTCATATAAGTCTTTGTAGACTTTATTGAAATCCACCTACTCATCATTTCTTATAGCACAATAGTATTCCATTACATATATATATATATGTGTGTGTGTGTGCATGTACACATATACATATATATGTACACATTTACATATATATGTACATGTATACACATATATTGACCATCCCCTCAATTTCCAATTCTTTGCAAGAACTAAAAGAGATGCTATAAATATTTTTACACATCTATATCCATTCCTCCTTTGTATGATCTCTTTGGCTTGTAGACCTACAGCCATTGCTGGATCAAAAGGTATGCACTGTTTAATTGACCTTTGGTCATACTTCCAAATTGCACTCTAGAATGGATTGATCAAATCACAACTCCACCAACAGTGCATTAGTGGTCCAATTTGCCCACATCTCCAGATTTTATCATTTTTCCTTTTCTGTCATATTAGCCAATATGATAGATGTGAAATTGTAACTCACAGGAATTTTAATTTTCATTTATCTAATCAATAGAGACTTAGAGCATTATTTTCATATGACTATAGATAGCTTTGGTTTCTTCACCTGAAAATTGCCTGTTAATATCCTTTGACTATTTATCAACTGGGGAATGACTTATATTCTTACAAATTTGACTCAGTATTCTATATATTTAAGAAATGAGAACTTTATGAGAGACACTTGCTGTAAAAATTGTTTCCCAGGTTTCTGCATTCCTTCTAATCTGTCATAGGTTTCATTTGTGCAAAAAGTTTTTGAATTTAATATAACAAATAGCAAATTGTGCGTAGTAGACTTACAATTTCATGTAAATCATCTTTTCATATATTTTAAATTGTACTAGGTTATGTTTTGTTTCATAAATTAAAAATAACATTTAAAAATTAAAATAAATAAATTTAATATAATCAAAATAATCCATTTTGCATCTTGTAATGCTC
>CM053596.1:222851952-222866983 GCA_028646575.1 Pseudocheirus occidentalis | reverse complement strand
ACCTTGCTTCTTTTTTCTCATGTTGGTCAGTCTATTAATTGCTTGGTTTTTCAGCTCTGTGGAACTCTGCTTCCTGGAGGGGGAAAGCTCTGTCCCAAATCGTTGGGGCATTCATGGCTGCTGGAGCTTTTAGTGGGGTGCTGCATCCCCCCCCCAGTTTTGGCTCACTGAAAGCACCCCAGGACCACCACTCAAGACCATGATCCAGATCCCAGCCACTCAACACAAGAGCCCTTGGCCCTGAAGAATTGCCTCAGCCCCCCTGCTATCTGCAGGCCGAGGGCTCTGAAACAGCCCAGTGGAGGCCGCTGCTCCTCTCAGCTGTTCCTGCTGCCACAGCCGCCTCCTGCTGTTTCCTTGCCCTGGGAGCAGTTTGGCTGGACCTGCTCTTCCCCAAATTTAGCAAAATCCACTAACTTCTTAGCCTTTTTTTTCTTCTGTCCTGATAAATGTGGTAACTGTGCCTCCAGTGCAGGTGATCTGCTCTCCTGTAGACTGAGCTCTGTCTGTCTCCCCCAGGATCTCACCCGATGGAGTTTTGGCCTTGGCTCCCATACTGCTGCAAAGAGACCCACCTGTTGAGCTGCCTGTAGCAACAGATGTGTTTTCTGTCTTTTGGAGAGTTTTGGAGCTTGGAAATCTGTTTTAGAGTCCCATTTTATGAGTTTTTAGCGTGTTTGTTTGGGAGCTGCTGTACTTTGCTGCTTTTATGCCACCATCTTGTCTCTGCCCCAAACTACATTCATCATGTATTTTTTAAAAATTCATCCAGCAAATATCTGTTGTGAAGCTGTCTGCATTTTGATCTCCTTTAGGATAAATGCTTTTGTCTGATTATTCAATTGCTTTGTATAACTTCTGGAAAACCTGAGAGCTATAAGTGTAACAGATCTATTCCTTATGAATTTCTTTGCCAGGTTTAAGCATGCTCTTACAGTTTTTCTAGGAAGCTGATATTAAAGATTTTTTAAGTACTTAAAAATTTCAGATATAAAGAATGGCTGAAGTCCATCTATAGTCACCTAGATTTGTCTGGTGATGCTTCTGAATTAGCAGATAAATAAAAATATGACCCAATTTTTAATTCATTTCAATTAATAAATCAGTTGTTTGCATGGAGTTTTAATCTTGTGATATATACATTATATTCAAGGCACATTTACATGGTAGGTTTTATAAAGCAGTATCTGAGAGTGGTGGCAATTCCCCCCCACTTTACTTCCAAAGGGATATGAAGTTAATATATTCACTGTGGCTTATTCATATAGTACTTAGCACATTTTAAAACCACCTTTTTTTCTTTAAGTGACAGTAGCATTTATCCAAGAATCTCAAGTGTAGTTTATTTAATGTTATGAAGATTCATATCATATGGCTGTTTTAAATTAATGATAGATATTTTGAAACTTATTTCTGTATTTTTGGGATCAGGAAGAAAATCATAAAATGATAGTTTGAGAAGAGGCATTAGGTAGCTCCTGGATTCTGATGTGAGGGAAATCCACTGCAATGAAAATCATGAATTAATTGTAACAAGTATCAGTGGTTTATCAAACCTATATTGTACAGACTAATAAATCTTTTCTAAAATAAAAAAAACAATAATCCAGACCTTGAATTTCACTAGTATAGAGAACTGAGAAGTTAAATTTCTTGCTTAAACTTACATAGGCTTTATATTTTGGAGGTGAGATTGGAAGTAAGATGCTCTTTGTTTTGAGGCCAGCTTTCCACTCACTGTGCTTTGCTGCCTTGATACTACTGTAGCTCCATACAATCATCCAGTAATACAGAAATCATCCCTTAACTGGTCTTCCTGTCTCTAGGTTTTGCCCCCTCCAATTCAATATTTACATGACTGGCATTAATCTTCCCTACAGATAGTTCTGACCTTGTCACTACATTATTATACTCACAGTCATAAATGTCCCTTTATTGTCCATGTAATCTAGGTGAAAATGACTCACAATGCAATGGCCGAAATTATAAATTTTCAATATTTTATATTTATCTCTCACTTTATATATGTATATATATTTCTGCAAAAATACAAATTTTGTAAATGAAAACATAAGTCAAATCAAATTCAACAATAACAAGATGAACTTAGCTAATTTGTCTGAACTCAGTGAATTCAGAAAATATTTTATAATTTAGTAATATTCAAGTAACATCAAATTGGAAGCTAGTTGTGTGATAAATGATGAAGTCTAGGAGTGGGGCCGAGGTTAAGCTGAGGCTACAGGAAATTGCTTCTCCATCCTCTGTCAGGAGTGAAAAATCTGATTGCCCTTCTAGCTAAATGAGGCTACACAGCAAGGGGAAAAACCAATGGGTTCTGTGAAGGTGTATTAAGAGAACATAAAGTTTTGTTGGAGTGTAGAGCATTGGTCTATGTTGTGACATTATGACACAGCAATTGAGACCAGTTCTGCCTTTGTCTTCCTCTTCCCTCACACCATTCACACCTTCATTGCTTAACTTATCACCTTCACTATCCTTCCCTCTAATATTCTTAAGGTCAGTAGGACCCAGAGCAGTCTTTGACTCTGATATTTTCATTTCCCAGTTCTAGGTTAAGAATTTAGATTCCGTAGTCATGAACTGCTGCTGCCTCAGCAGCTTTGGAAACAGCTTCAGGAACCAACTCTACAGAGTTATTTGTTAATTGTGTGTGTGTGTGTGTGTGTGTGAACATTTATATCTTAGGAAATGCTTCAAATCAGATCCTGAATTACTTTATTAATAGTCTACACTTAAGAAAGTAATAATAATGGAGATGAAATTTTAGAAAGTCTTTCTTGACCGCTTTATTTTTTGTTGGCTAGATGATTATTAAACCCTAACTGCTATACCACAGTGGGAAGGATTCATTATATAGCTCCAGCAGTAATCATAGAACTTATATTTCAACATTCCTCTAGGAACACAAGCTCTATGAAGGCAGGGGCTATTTCACATTTATTTTTTTCAAACTCAGTGCCTAGCATAATTCCTGATATATAGGAGGAATTTCATAAATACATAATCACTGGAGGCACAATATTGGAATATCATCATCAGTTGGCATAAACTCACAGCACAGAGAAATGTGCTGCAGCACTTTCAAAACAAGCAGCAGAATGAAATGCCTATCTATGTATCTATGTATCTATGTATCTATGTATCTATCTATCTATGTATCTATCTATCTATCTATCTACCTACCCACCTACCCACCCACCCACCCACCCATCCATCCATCCATTCATCCATCCATCCATCCATCCATCTATCTATCTATCTATCTATCTATCTATCTATCTATCTATCTATCTATCTATCTATCATCTGTCTGTCTATCTGTCTATCTATCTATCTATCTAATCATCTACTGTCTGTTTCTGTCAGTCTGTGTATCACTTTTTAATGCTTCCTGCATTGAAAATCGTGTATTAACTTGAACTTAAATATCTTTGTGTGAAAATTAAGAGTACCATCTATATTTTGTCTTATTGTCATTCATTATGAAAAAGAGAGTATAATAAGCTTATGTCCTAAATCCTTCAAAATTATAAAAATAAACAAAACAAAACAGCAAGAAGAAAGAGAACTTAGCTGAGGTTTTCTAGTAGTAACAGACTAAACTTTCATCAGATATAATCTCTCAAGGATTTCTTTCAAGTGTAGTTTAGGATAAATAGCTGCTGAGGTACCTTGAAAGTCTAAAATACCATGATAAACACATTAAATTAGGAATTTAATTGGTAAAATAAAGTATTTCTAATATATCAAAGTCTTTCTATAATGGGTGACACATGACCTATGTGATTTTGGCCTGTACTGGAGATCATACAATAAAAATTCATAGGAGCTTTGTAACATCCTTGGCAACCACAAGATATGAAAACTGAACTATTTTTAAAATGTTTAAATTTATTTTTGGTTTTCAACATTAATTTCTACAAGATTCCCCCATGTTCCCTCTCTTATAACCCCCTCATCTCCTACCCCTTACTTTCTTGTAGGGCAAGCTGGATTTCTATACCCCATTACCTGTATATCATATTTCCCAGTTGCATATAAAAACAATTCTTAAAAAATTTAACATTTCTTGTTAAAACTTTGACTTCCAGATTCTTTCCCTTATTTCCTTCTCATCCACCGCCACTGGGAAGACAAAAAAAAATTCAATTTAGGTTCTACATGTGTAGTTACACAAAACTTTTCTGTAGTAGTTATATTGTGAACTAATTGTATTTCCTTCCATCCTATCCGGCTCCCCACTTATTCTATTTTTCTCCTTTGATCCTGTCACTTTATGACAGTGCTTGCTTCTAACTACACTGTCCCCCAATATGCACTCCCTTTTATCATCCTTCCTCTTATCCCTTTTCCCCCTACTTTCCTGTAGTTTAAGATACCCAACTGAGTGTGTATGTTATTCCGTCCTTAAACTAAATTTAATGAGAGTAAGGTTGAGTCATTCTCTTTCACTTTCTTGCTCTTCCCCACCATTGTAATAGTGTTTTCTTGCCTCTTTTATATGAGATAATTTACCCTAATCTATCTCTTCCTTCCTTCTCTCAATATATTCCTCTCTCACCTCTTAATTTAACTTTTTAGATATTCCTTCATATTTAACTCATCCTGTTCTCTCTGTCCATGTATACATGTACACACATATATGCACAGTCACATATATAGTTATACACACATACAACTTCCTATACATGCATATACATATATATTCATATATATATATATGTGTGTGTGTATATGTATACACACACATATATTTTCCCTTCAGCTATCCTCATACTAAGAAAAGTCTCATGAGTTACAATTATTGTTTTGACATATAGGAAAGTAAATACTTCAACTTTAATAAGTTTCTTATGATTTCAGGTAGTCCAATAATTTTTAAATTATCTCTCCTGGACCTGTTTTCCAGGTCAATGGCTTTTCCAATGAGATATTTCACATTGCCTTCTATATTGCCTTTGTTTGAATATGTTTTATAGTACCTTAAATTCTCATAAAGTCATTACCTTCCATTTTCTCCAATCTAATTTTGAAGTTTTTATTCTCTTCTGTGAGCTTTTGAAATTCCTTTTCCATTTGTTCAATTTGACTTTTTAAGGAATTCTTCTCCTTATTGATTTTTTGGACATTTTTTGCCATTTGTGTTAGTCTATTTTTAGGGCATTATTTTCTTTAGTCAGATTGTAGACTCACTTTTCATGATTTTATTGCATCATTGTCATTTCTCTTTCCAATTTTTCCTCCACTTCTCTTACTTGATTTTCAAAATCCTTCTTGAGCTCTTCCATGTCATGTGACCAATTCATATTTTTCTTGGAGGTTTTTGATTCAAGAGTTTTGACTTTGTTGTCTTCTTCTGGTTCTATATTCTGAACCTCTTTTTACCCAAAAAAGATTCTATGGTCTGATTGTGCATCCTCTGTTTGCTCATCTTGGCAGCCAATTATTTGACTTTTGAGCTCTTTGCCACAGTAGAACTCTGCTTCCAGAGTGGAGAGTGTTGTGTCCCAAATTTCTGGGGTTTTGCACAGCTGTTGTCAGAGATATGAGGAGGCCACCCTCCCTACAGCTGCCAGAAGCTCTGGCACACTAGTATTCCTCACCCCAGGACCACCACCCAAGATTGAGACCCAGATGCAAGCAGGACAAAGCAAGAGCAATTACCTTCTGAATGGTTGCTTGGTTCTGCTATGCTCTGTATTCCAGGAGCTCCAGAGGCAGCCGTGTGGTAGCATCTACAGCCTCCCAACCATCCTGGGGCAGAGGCTGGATCACATTCTTCTCTCATCCAGTTCAAACAGAGTTACCTACTGACCTTTTACTTTCTCTTTGGAGTTTATGGGTTGACAAGTCTGGAAAACACCACAGCTACCAATGATTCACTCTCCTGAAGTCTGCTCTGGCCATTCTGTGCCACGAATCTCATCTAGCACAGCTCACATTTTACTGTGCTCTGTGCCAAGCTCAGTGTAATGGAACCTTACTATCTCCCTACCATGATGCCTTCACTGGGAGATTTGTTTCTCTTTGTCACTTTGTGGGTTCTGTAAGTATAACATTTGTTTAGAGTCATTTTTACAGTTGTTGGAGGTGGTTGGAGTGGTAGCTCAAGTAAGATCCTGCTTTTGTTCCACCCTCTTGGCTCCCTGACTGAACTTTTTCTAGTACTCTTTGGAGAAGAGAAGTGTCAGGATGGATATGGAAAAGTGGAAAGTTGATTTTCAAAAACATTAAGAAGTTAAATTATAGTTAGAGAGTTTGATTTTCAATCTTGGCAAAACTCAAGAACAGTTTTTAATGGCATGTGATGCTTTTTTTGTTTGAATTTATTTATGTTTAGTTTTCAACGTTCATTTCCACAAGATTTTGAGACACAGATGTTCTCCCCATTTCTCCTCTACCCTACCCAAGATGGCAAGCATACTGAATATACCATTCCTCCAATCTGCTCTCCCTTATATTCCCACCCATCTCCCCACCTTTTACTTTCTTATAGGGTAAGATGGATTTCTATACCCCATTGCCTGTATATTGTACTTCCCAGCTGCATGCTAAAAAAAAATAAACTTTTTTTTATAAGACTTGTTTTCAAAACTGAGTTCCAAATTCTCTCCATTCTCTCTTCCTCACTCACCCCCACTGGGAAGACAAGCAATTCAATATAGATGTGTAGTTATGCAAAACATTTCCGTAGCAGTCATATTGTGAAAGACTAACTACAGTTCCCTCCATTCCATCCCACCCTCCATTTATCCTAATTTCTCCTTTGACCATGTCCCTTTTCAAAAGTGATTGCTCCTAACTATTCTCTTCCCCAATCTGTCCTCCCTTCTATCATACCCCCCTCTTATCCACTTTCCCACTACTTTCCTGTAGGGTAAGATGCCCAATTGAGTGTGTATGTTATTCCCTCCTTAAGCCAAATCCAATGAGAGTAAGGTTGACTCATTTCCTTTTACCTTCCTGTTCTTCCTCTCCATTGTAACAGCTTTTTTTTGCCTCTTTTATATGAGATAATTTGCCCTATTCTCTCTCCCTTTCTCCTTCTTCCAATATATCCCTCTCACATTTCTTAATTTTATTTTTATAGTTATCTTCCCTTCATATTCAACTCACCCTGTGCCCTCTATGTTTAGAAGTACAAACACACACATGTATATATGCACATCCGTTTATACACCTATACATATGTACACATGCATATGCGTATGCATATTAATACATGCATATGTATATGTGTGTATGTATACATACATGTATGTATGTGTGCATATGTATGTATGTATGTATGTATTCCCTTCATCTATCCTCATACTGAGAAAAATCTCATGAGTTTCAAATAGTGCCTTTCCATATAGGAATACAAATAGTTCAACATTAATGAGTTCCTTATGATGTCTCTTTCCTGTTTACCTTCTCATGCTTCTCTTACTTCTAGTATTTGAAAATCAAAGTTTCCTTTCAATTCTGGTCTTTTCATCAAGAACACATGAAAGTCCTCTATTTCACTGAATATCCATATTTCACCCTGATTTATAATACTCAGTTTTGCTGGGAAGGTGATTCTTGGTTTTTATCCTAGCCTTTTTGACCTCTGGAATATTGTATTACAAGCCTTCTCTTAGCTTAATGTAGAAGCTGCTAGATCTTACATTATCCTGATTGTGTTTCCACAATACTCAAATTGTTTCTTCCCAACTGCTTGTAATATTTTCTCCTTTTCCTGGTAACTCTGGAATTTGGCTACGATATTCCTATGAGTTTTCTTTTGGGGATTTTTTTCAAGAGGCAATGTATGAAATCTTTCTATTTCTATTTTGCCCTCTGTTTCTAGAATATCACTGCAGTTTTCCTTGATAATTTCTTGAAAGATCATGTATAGGCTCTTTTTTCTAATCATGGCTTTCAAGAAGTCCAATCATTTTTAAATTTTCTCTCCTGTATCTGCTTCCAGGTCAGAGTTTTTCCAATGAAGTATTTCACATTGCCTTCTATTTTTTCATTCTTTGGATCTGCTTTATACTATCTTGATTTCTCATAAAGTCATTAGCTTCAATTTGCTCCATTATAATTGTGACGGAATTATTTTCTTCAGTGAGCTTTTGAAATTCTTTTTCCACCTGGACAATTCTGATGTTTTAGGCATTCTTCACCTAATTGACTTTTTGGACCTCTTTTTACCATTTGAGTTAGTCTATTTTTAAGGTCTTATTTTTTTCAGTATTTTTGTGGGTCTCCTTTAGCAGTTTTTCTTGATCTTCTTGCATCATTCTCATTTCTCTTCACAATTTTTCCTCTACTTTTCTTACTTGATTTTCAAAATCCTTGTTGAGCTCTTCCACATCTTGTGACCAACTCATATTTTTCTTGGACGCTTTTGATGCATGAGTTTTGACTCTGTTGTCTTCTTCTGGTTCTATGTTTTGGCCCTCTTTGTCACCAAAAAAAGATTCTATAGTTTCATTTTGCTTCTTCTGTTTTCTCATCTTGGCAGCCAATTACTAGACTTTTGAGCTGTTTGCCATGTTGTAACTCTGCGTCCAGAGTGGAGAGTGCTGTGTCCCAAATTTCTCAGGTTTTATTCAGCTATTGTCAATGCTTCTTCTAGGTACCTGACTCAGAACTGTGAGAAGGAAGCCTGTCTACAGTTGCCACAATCTCTGCCATGCCAGCAGTCCTCACCACAGTACCAACACCCAAACCTGTGATCCAGATTCAAGCAAGGCAAAGCAAGAGAATCCCACCTCAGCATTAGCAAAAAGAGTCCTATAATTACCCTCTGGACAGTCCCTGGGTCCCCAAAGTATTTGTGGGCCTGGGGCTCAGGAAGTAGTCACAGCAGCAGCAGCAGCCACCTACACCACCCTGGGGCAAAGGCCAGACCACAGTCTTCTCTCACCCAGGATCAACAGAGTTCCTCCACTGACCTTTTACTTTCTTTTTGGCATTTGAGAGGTCTGGAAACTGCCACATTAGCCAGTGATTCACTCTCCTGAAATTTGCTTTGGTCATTCCATGTTCGGTGTCTGTGCCAGCACAGCCCATGTGGGACTGTGCTCTGCTCCCAGCCTGGCATGATAGACACTTTCTGTTTGCCTGATAGGCAGCCTTCAAAAGGAGATTTATTTCTCTCTGTCACTTTGTGGGTTCTATAGCACCAAAATGTTTTCCTACTTTTATTCCATTATCTTGGCTCCACCCTCTGTTCATATCTATTTTTTGAGGAAGCATTTATCAGTAAGAAACAAGATTGTTCCATATTTTCATTTTTTCATTCAAAACTTAAAATATTACCTAGTAAAACTAGCATTTCCACATTCATTATATAACAGGAGAGGATTATACATAAAACTACATTTATCTGTTATGTATTGCTTGTTTTTCTTTTTTAATATGTAAAATATTTAGCATGTAACTTTTTAAAGCAGGTCTTCTTATACCCGATTCCTTCTGAACTTCCTTCTATTCTCTTCTCTTTGGGGAGTGAATGAGCTGGGACTCCCTCCCCTCCTACCTCCTCCTCCAATTGAAAGAAAAAAAACAAAAGAAAGACAAAACTTGTGTAAAAAGTATGCATACAATAAATAGGCAAGCAAAACCAATTCCCACATTGGCCACTTCCAGAAATATATTTTTTTCTTTTTTCATCTTAAATCAATCATTTCTCTTTCAAGAGATGAAGAGCTTATTTCAATATTGGCACTCTGAGATTCTTGTTGAGGTTTTCAGTGAGCATTTTCTTAAACATTTTAAAATGATTTTTCTTCATAGTGTTCTAACATTGCTTTTCTCAAGAACAGCTCCTTCAAAAACCCCCTAATTTTCTTTTTAAACACAGCTATTTTAGTATTATATCCAGAGTAACAAACATAGTATACCTAAGTATCAATAAAGTAATTGACAAAATTTCACATTATATATATATATATATATATATATATATATATTTGTGTCATCATTTCCCAATTAAGTGTAAAAAATTAATAATCATAATATCTGAGTTTGAAATCTCTTAATCTTCCTACTTCCTTGAGAAGGCAAGAAATTTGGTACTGATTATGGATGTATAGTCATACATAATATATTTTCCTATTAGCCATGTTGCAAAAAATAAAAAAAACAATAAAACAATGAAAGGAGTAAAATAAAAATATGCTTCACTCTGCAATGAGAGTTCATCAGTTCTCTCTCTGGCAATGGATAGCATTTTTCACAATGGGCCTTTTGGAATTATCTTGAGTCATTGTCTTGAACAAAGTAGTTAAATCTTTCACAATTGATCATCCTTACAATTATGTTACATTATATACTTGTTTAACCATTCTTCAATTGATGGACATTTCATCATTTTCCAATTCTTGGCCACCACAAAAAGAGCTACTATGAAAAAATTGGTACAAATAGGTCCTTTCCCCTCTTATTTGATCTCTGAGTAGTGGTATTTCTAGGTTAGAAGGTATACAGAGTTTCAAAGCCCTTTTGTCATAGTTCAAGATTCTGCTAGAAAATAGTTGCATTAGTTCACAACTCCACCAACAGTGTATTACTGTCCCAATTTTTCCACATCCTCCCCTCCAGCATTTCTCATTTCTATTTTCTGTCATGGTTGACAATCTGATAGGTGTGAGGTGCTATCTTAGAATTGTTTTAATTTACATTGCTTTAATCAAGAGTGATTTAGAGTATTTTTCATGTGACTATTGAAAACTTTGATTTCTTCTGTTTATCTCCTTTGATCACTTATGAACTGGGGAATGGTTTTTATATTTATAAGTTTGCCTCACTGCCTTATAGATTTAAAAATTAGGTCTCAGGGTTTTTTCTTTTCTTTTCTTTCTATTTTTCTGCATTATTTTATTTCTGCAAAAGCTTTCTAATATAATAAAAATTAAACATTTTGCATCCTGTGATTCTATCTCTTCATCAGTAATAAATTCTTTCCTTATCCATAGATCTGGTAGGTAGCCATTTTTCCATGCTCCTTTAATTTACATATGGTATAAATGCTTACATCTAGAACATTTATCCATTTTTGACTTTATTTTGTTGTACAGTGTGACATGTTAGTTGATACCTACTTTCTGTCAAACTGTCTCCCAGTTTTCCTAGCAATTTTTGTGAAATACTGAGTTCTTACCCCAAAGCTTGTAAATTTGGATTTATCAAAGACAAGATTAGTAGGATCATTTTCTATTATGTACTTTGTACCTAATCTATTCCACTGATCTTCCACTTCATTTCCTAGCCAGCACTAGATTGTTTTAACAAACACCGTTTTATAATATAGTTAGAAACCTTGAAATGCTAGGCTGCCTTCCTTTGAATTTTTTTCCATTGATTTGCTTGCTAGTCTTGCCCTTTTATTCTTCCAGATGAATTTTCTTACTATTTGTTCAATCCATGTAAAATAATTCTTTGGTAATTTGATTGGAATGTCACTGAATATATAAATTAACATGTAGAATTGCCATTTTTATTATTCTGGCTTGGTCCACCCAAGAGAAATCTGTATTTATCCAATTGTTTAGATCTGTCTTTATTTATGTACAATAGTGTTTTATAATTGTTTTCATATAATCCCTTTATTTTTCTTGGCAGGTGGACTCTCAAATATTTTATATTGTCGCTCATTATTTTAAATGGAATTTATTTCTGTCTTCAGGGCTTTGCTGATAGTATATAGAAATGCTACTGATCAGTGTGGGTTTATATTATATTCTGCAACTTTGCTGAAGTTGTTGACCATTTCAACTACAAGTTTAGTTATTTCTCTTGGGTTCTATAGGTATACCATTGTAGTACCTACAAAGAGTAATAGTTTCATTTCCTCATTACTTAGTTTTATTCCTATAATTTCTTTTTCTTGTCTCTTGCCACAGGTAGCATTTTAGTATAATATTGAACAACAGAAGTAATAAGAGATATCCTTGCTTAAATTCTGATATTATTTAGAAAGATTCATGTGTATTTCTGTGTACATATAATGCTTGTTTTGGGTTTTGTTTAGATAGTATTTATAATTTTGAAAAAGGTAACATAGATTTCAGTGTTTTCTAGTGTTCTAATAGGAATGGTGTATTTTGCCAAATGTTTTTACTGTATACATTGATACAGTGCTATTATTTTTGTTGTTTATCTTATTTATATGGTCGATTATGATGATAATTTTCCTAATATTGAATCAACCATGCATTCTGGGTGTAAATCTCACCTGGTCATACTCTTATCATCTTTGTGATATATTTCTGTAATCTACTTGTTAGTATTTTAGTGAATTATGTTTTCATCAATATTTTTAAGGAAAGTGGTCCATAGTTTTCTTTATCTGTTTTCATTCTCACTGCTTTGCCACCATGACAAAAGGATCATGGGAACTTTCTATCTAATATAGAGGACAAGTCTCATACACTCTGGCTTCCCTGTTAGAATTGAGCTGCTTGAGGATAGGAAATATTTCCACTTTTTAGTTCATACCTCAGTTTTTAGCAGACAACTTTACATGCAATAAGAGATTAATAAATGATCGTTCATTCACTCATGTCACCCCTATACTTAGTAAATGTATATTGCTTTCTATTGCCTCCAGGAGCAAATACAAAATGCTTCGTTTGATATTTGAAGCTGTTAATAAGTATCTTGCTCCTATATTTCCAGTCTTCTTAAACCTTATTCCCCAGCACATACTCTTCTATTTAGTGACACTGGCATCCTGGATATTACAAGAACAAGATACTCCATCTCTTTTTTCCAGGCATTCTTTCTAGCTTACTTTAAGACCCAACTAACATCTAAGCTTCTACAAGAAACCTTCTCAAATCTGTGCTTTCCCTCTTAATGATTTCCTACTTATCCTATATTTAGTTTGCTTTGTATATATTTGTTTCCACATTATCTCCCACATTCTTTTAGTAAGTTCCTTGAGTAGAGGAACTGTCTTTCCCCTCTTTTTGTATTCCCAAAGCTTAGCAAGCAGTAGGCACTTAATAAATATTTACTGATTGATTCATTTAATTCATGTATTCAGCTTTTTATTTGGAGTTATGTAGAAATCAAACTGCAACTTTACAAGTCTTCTGAGGAAACAAAAGCAAAATATGTGAAACAATTACAGAATAATAAGTACAAATTTGCACCGGAAATCTATCATTGCACATATGATGCCCACAGATAAACAGAATGGGATATCCATACTATAGTTAACTTTATAAATTAAAAAAAAATTGGGATTAAAGTCCCAGACCTTCCTATAGGACCCAAAACAAATCTTTAAATTTCTTGGTGGCCCACATCACCTATACAATGCAAGACAACAATTTACAGGTAATTTGCTAATTTGAATAAGTTTGGGAATACCATACACAAATAATCCATTAAAAAAACAGCAATAATATTTTTAAAAATAGGAATAAAAAGAAGACAGTAATTCATGGAGCCTGATGCTATCACAGAAGACCTCAAGGAAGAAATGGCAATATGAGTTAAGCAAAAAGGGTTGGGTAGTATATGATTAAATGAAGGGAAGCAAAATAATAGAAAGACAACTAAAGAAAAGTAATTTGTGTGTGTGTGTGTGTGTGTGTGTGTGTGTGTATGCCTGCATGACTATGTGTTTGAGTATCCATAGTTGGAGGTGTTAGAATAGTTTTTGTTTGGTTGGTTTTTTCTCTTGAAATTTGTGCCACTTTTTGTTGGTTAGGAAAGATAAATTTGAAGCTTGTGGATAAATCAGGATGTCTGTGTTTATGTCCCATGGGTGAAAGCTCAAAGAACTCTTGCATTTTTTAAACCAACATTCAATGTTCAAAGCTTGTTAAGAAACAATCTATGTGCCCAAATTATAACAGTAGGTTTGTGGATATTAATACCAAAGCCTGTCAGGATTTTATTTACAGAAATGGTATCTACTGTTGACTAAATTACCTTCTTTCTGTCTCATTTTGACTGTTAAATCCATTTGGACTTAATGGGGTTTTGTTTTACAGGAGTTTTCACTTTTATTACACAGCCAATTCTGAAATGATCAGCAAGTTTGAACATTATAACTACATTATATGAATTGTAAAAGGGGGATAAGGGGAAAGGGCCTGGGTAGCAGTCGATATGGTTACAGAAAATTATACTTTCACAGAAAAAATAATACTGAATTGTGGCATACATAGAATAACTTCTCTGTTTACCTTGGGTCCTCATGGACAAGAGTCTTGTTTTCTTCCTCTGTTTCATCTCCCATAGTGCCTATCCAAGAAATGAGGGTAAGTGGTTATCAAAAACTTGCTGATCAATGTATTTATAGTCATGAGAAGTGACATATTTAGAAGTATTTTTATTGTGCAAGGCTCCTAGTATCCCATATGATTCTGGACATACAAATCAGTAAGGGATCTATTACTAGGTACATATTAAGGAATCTGTGCCCAAATTTAGAGATCCATGCCCAAAATTAGTTTAAAAGATTTTGTAACCATGAAACATAATATGTAACAATACTTAGGGGGCACATTGGAGGACCATTTTGATTTGGGAGGCAGCATAGCACAATGAAAAACCAGTCACTCTGGAGTCAGATTCAAATACCATTTCTGTTGCTTTAGCATCTGTGTGACACTGGGGAGTATTATTTAATTTCCCTGAGAACTAGTTTTCTTCTCTATAAAAAGTAGAGGACTCCTTGATGGAGTCTAAGATCTTTCCTACTCTAGCTCTTTGATCTTTTGTCTTTTGAAAGTTTTGTGGGAAAAAAATCTGAATATTTCAGTTCAATTGTGTGTGTGTGTATGTGTGTGTGTGTGTGTGTGTGTGTGTGTGTGTGTAAATCCCCTCCTGTAAGGAGATCAATATATGTGTTGTTAGAGAAGTGACAAAATTCAGGTAAGGCCAGGTGGCGTACTTTACTTGTGGTTAAAATACGTAATGAAAAATACATATTAAAATATCTGTCATTGGGGCGGCTAGGTGGCACAGTGAGTAGAGCACCGGCCCTGGAGTCAGGAGTACCTGAGTTCAAATC
>CM053596.1:222833677-222851452 GCA_028646575.1 Pseudocheirus occidentalis | reverse complement strand
GTATTTTTAAAGAGGATAATAAATCCACATTCCTGATTAACATATTTTTAAAAGTCTAAAAATATGCTGGGCAACATATTTTAAAAGGAATTTTGACCAGCTGGTCTACGGGATAGTGACTTATATGAGAGATGAGCTTGAAACTGGGTAACTTGAGGAGTATTTGAAAGAATTAGGGAGTGTTGAGAGAAAATAAAAGACTAAGGTTAAATTTGATCATATCAATCAAATATTTCTCATGTGGAAGAGGGAATATATTTATTCTATGATGCTCCATTGGTGAGACATAATACTAATAGGAATTGCAAAGAAATTTCAATTCAATGTATCTCAATTCATTGTTTAAACATGCTTTGTATATAGTAGGTGAAATTTTTGTTAAATTAGATCAAAATTAACAATTCTAACAATTGGTCGAGAAGTTAGTGCTCTAACCATTATTAATGGTTACCAATGGAATAATTTGTTTAAGGAAGCAGTGAATTCCCAGCAATAGAAGAATTCAAGATGTGGTTAGATAAAGATGATAAGCATGATGATGGTGACAATCACAACAGTATTTATATGGCCCTCTAGGATTTGCAGAGCACTTCACAAATATTTTAACATTTGATCCTCACAATAACCCTAGGAGGTAGTTGTTACTATTATCCCCATTTCAAAGAGGAGTAAAGTGAAATACAGTGAGGTTAAGTGACTTGACCTGAGTCACAAAATTAGAAAGGGTCTGAGACCACATTTGAACTTAGGCCTTCCTGACTTGAATTCTTAGGATTATTTCACCTGTAACAACTAACTGTAGCCTGTGTAATAGTGTCCGAGCTAAGGTAAACACTCAGAAATTCTAATGAATATGTGTTGTTATTAAAGTAGATAATCCATTTAGTGATATGGATTGTAACTCATTCTGTGGAGTTTTAATCTCTGTCCTCCTATCAGTTTACCATAAGGGGCTCAGGTAGTGGACACCTTCAATTAGGCTACAATGGTACAATGACCCACATGATTAACTATCAAAATAGAGGTTCTAAAAGTATTGCTGCAGCGTACAAGCAAATACACAGCAATAGAAATAAGACAGAGAGTCAGTATTTGATTTTGAAAAAATTTACATATACAGCGTGTTTTAAATATTTCAAAGTTTTTTTTTCTCCTGATAATCCTATGAGGCAGGTGATGTAAATGTTATTATTCCCTTTTAACACACTGAAAAACTAAGGCTCTGAGAGATTAAATCTTTTGTCCAGGGTACATAGATATTAAGGTTATAAGATGGAATTTGAACCCATGTTTCCTGACTCTAAGCCCAGGTTTCTATCTATTCTTGTGCAACTCTTTATATAGAATCCTAAGTACATGGAGATTTATTCATTCCCATGATTAAAAAGGAATTTTACTTTAAAACATAGGACAGAAATATTTAAGTAGAATCAATGTCTGTGAAAATAAAACAGTGGCATAGTATTATAGCATATTATTAAGTAAAAATTTCATTTCCTATTATCCTTGAAAGACATCAGGACATTGAATGAATTACGTGCACCGTGTACAAAATTTCCAAGTTTAAATATTCTCTCCTCTGGAGTGAAAGACAGCAGCTGTTTGAACACTGTACCTTATCCAACTGAAAGCACAATGAAAATTTGTGGCAGGCAGAATATAATTAAATAGTTTGGAGACAGATGAGGAGACTGATTATGCATTCATAATGTCAGCTCTTTATTTTGATTCCTTGGCCAAAAAATACTAATAAGACTAAAATGATTGAATCTTTACCAGTCCACTTTCCAGAACAAATGAACATAATCTCTAGCACTCCTCTATATGCACAGACTAAACATGGTCTTCACAACTTTTTTTTCATAATCTTTGTAATTGACAAACATAGCTGAGGTTTCCTCTGTTCTCTTAAATAATTGTGACATGTGGCTTATACAGTAACAAATGACCAAAATATAAAGTCCGTTGATGGTCTGTCACTTGTTTTCCTTGTGTGGGATCAATGATAATAAATACAGAAACAATACAACCTCTCTTAAACTTGTGTGTTTGAACAATGTTGATGTTTTAGGGAACATGGTTGATGCCTTTTATCCCATGCAGGCGTATTGTTTCTGATGTTTCTTTTTTCATGGTAGCACAGAGAGTGAATACATTTATTATTATTATTATTATTATTATTATTATTATTATTATTATTATTATTATTTGCTTTCTGTTGTGCATTTCAGTGTGGCCAGAACATAATTTTGAATATTCATCAATTATATGCATTTATTAAGTATCTACTCACAAAGCATTATGTAGACCTCTGAGACAGATTTAAAGATTTAAAGGTCGGGTCCTGGACCAAAAGAGCTTTATTGGCATCATTCAGTTGTTTCAGTTGTGTCCAATGCTTCATGAGTTCATTTGGGGCTTGTTTTTTAGCAAATATACTGGAGTGGTTTGCTATTTCCTTCTCCAGCTCATTTTATAGATGGGAAACTGAGGCAAACAGGTTTAAATGAATTGCCTTGGGTCACATAACTAGTAAAAGTCCATATTTGAATTCAGAAAGATGAGTCTTCCTGACTTCGGGTCTAGCACTCTCTTTATTGAGCCCTTTCATTGGCCTTCCCCCTCAATTATAATTCAGTAAATGGTAATAGTTCTAATTATATATTAAAAAATAATTAGGTGGATGGGAGAAATACATTGTGCCTCTCAAAAAAAGATTCCTGAGAATTGCTTTATATAAAAGCAATAATGTTTTAAAATAAATTTGTCATGTGTTGTAACTCAAATACACATGCAAACATATTTGCACATCTATATCTCTAATCTACCTGTTTATTCCCAAGATTAACTGATCACCTAGGAGAGGAGTAAAGGAATGAGCATAGCTGTCCTGGATCCTTCTGTAAAATAAATTCCAGGAATAACTCAGAAATCAGAGAAGAGGATTACAGGGCTGAGCAGCTTTTGCACAGGGAGAAGCAGGAAGGATTAAGGCATACTTGAAGTTAAGATGATTCTAGATGAAAGAAGGCTCAAGTTTAAGAGAATACTTATAGAAAATGAGTGAGTGGTTAAAAAGTCCCCCTTTAGTATGGTGAATGTATCCATCTGTCCTTGACTCCTTGTATAGATATGGAGATCAGCGGGTTTGAAGATATGGCTAAGCCACTACAGGAATATGGGAGATCCAACCTCCTGCAGACCCTTCTGCAAATGTAGAAGAGGGAAGATATAGCTAAAATTGAAGGCAAGACCTCAAAAAAGAGATGACTCCTTGAATTAAATAAAGAAGAAATCATTTAAGTAAATGTACCAAATTTAGAAAAGGGTCAGCAAATAGGATTAAAGGTAGGAAGGGAAAAAGAACCCATGGTGAAAGATTTAAAGTAGTTTGAAAAACAAAACAAAAGGCAAAAAATGAATCTATGAGGCAAAATACTGACTTAAAAGGGAGAAAAAGACAATATTTTTAAAGATACTGATGATTAGTTGTGTGTGTGTGTGTGTGTGTGTGTATTTTATGTCAGGTCTGTGTCTGTCAACATTGAGATGTGTTGTAAAGTTTTTTCTTGTATTTTGCTCAGCATTTGGTATTTATGTTATAGAGTACTTCATCTATAATTACTTACTTTAGATAGACTATTATGTGTTCTTTTTTGTATAATGATCAAGTTTAGCTTTTAAATGCATATGGAAAGGTCAGAGCTCTGGCTAGCTTATAGTTACTCTCATTTATTTATTTACAAACTTCATTTCTCTTTTTAGCTTTCTGAAGTTTTTTGTTGTTGTTTCATAATCTCTTAGGAATACACATTATTTTATATCTCAATAACTATGGATCTTTTTCTTTTCTCTTCTAGTATTTGGTAAAAGAGCTTTACAATTTTTTTGAAGTTTTGGTTCTCATATTTTTTCTAGTTTGAGAATATGTGTTATTGATTTATGTTTGTTCTCAGTCCATTTATTGAGGTCTTTTGGTTGAAAGCTTTGGTATTTTAAGTCTGCTAAAAATCTTTCCCAATCATTAAAATTATAACTTCATTCTCATTGTTTGTGAGTATATCTATATGATTGAGCTTTTTTTTTTAAAGTAAACAGGAAAACTCTCTTTGACTTCTGCGTGTTGGTGAAGATAGGGTTTTCTGAGATTTCAGCCCTCATCACTCTATTCTAGGGAAGGTACGGTCACAGCTGAACTTCAACTTTCCTTTCTTCAGGTTCAGCAAAGCCTGCCCCTCCATACACACACACACACACAAACACACCCACACACTGCCTACGTTCTACTTACTGTCTTTCCTTGGTTCTCCTCTTTTCCTTCTCTCACCTAGAATGAGTTAGAGTCCCCACCACCACCTTTTTTGTCTAGAAATAGAAGATAGGTAAGTTCTTTGTGACAGAATCTCTGGAGAATTGAGAATCTGAAGCTCTATGTGTACTATACTCAGAACTCATCATGGTTTCAAACTTCTTTCTACCCTTAATCCTCATGTGTCTGAGCAGAGTCAGTTCCTGAAACTTGCTGAAAAATGAAGCTAGGAAATAGGGTGTGCTGTCAGAGACTCCAAAGTAAATATGGTCACTCTGTTGAATACAGGTACTGTTCTGTGAGTGAGATTTTGTCTCTAATGAGGAAACCTGTAGGCTGTTAGGGGAAAGGTACTATCTGAGCATTTATGAACCATACTTGTCTGGGCTTAATCCATAAGGGTTTTTTTTTGGTTGCTAGGGTTTCTCTTCTTTGCCTTAATGGATTAAATTGCTATTTTACTTCTGGCACATGATCCTCCCTACTCTTTTGGAGATTAGAAAGTTAAAGGGCTCTGTAAAAAAAAATCTGCCACATTGCTTGTTACATTAGCTAGAATTCTCATAAATATTCTTCCATGTATCCCTTCCTTTCCATGTTCTTTTATTAATTAATGTCCTTTATCACTACATTCCTGATTCTATTGCCTCTTGCTAATGTCCTCTCCAATACAGTCATATCATCACTGTTTAATCTTCTCTATTACTACTTTTACTGCTCAAAAATATTTAATTATCTCCCATTGCCAAGAGGAAGAAGCCAAATTCCTTAGTGTGATGATCTGTCAGCATAAAAAGTGACTTTAGATATCACCTAGTTTTGCTCCCTTTGTTTTACTGATGAGGAAACTCAAGTCTAGAAAAGTAATGTGATTTGCCTACAGTCAGAGACAGGAGTAAAATTCATGTCTTCTAAGACTTTGCCTAGCACATTTTTTCTTTATTCTATTTAACTTCTTATGTTAGCTTTCAAAGAAAAAGAAAAAAGATAGGAAAGAAAATGATGATGCCCCAAATGTAAACATCCTTCTTTACAAAGTACTGTCCTTGACTGTTTTCTCTTCTGCTCTCTAGGGAGAATACTGTGGCATATCTTGTTTAGCTCGGTAAGTCTGTACCCCTGGTATGTGTCAGCCTAGTTAAA
This sequence comes from Pseudocheirus occidentalis, assembly GCA_028646575.1. Lineage (NCBI taxonomy): Eukaryota > Metazoa > Chordata > Mammalia > Diprotodontia > Pseudocheiridae > Pseudocheirus > Pseudocheirus occidentalis. The sequence goes on along the minus strand of CM053596.1, from coordinate 222,846,000 downwards.
GAAAGAAAATGTGCATATCTACAGATCTAGGTAAAGGCCTCTGCCTCTCTGAGCTATCATTTCTGAGATGATTGCTCAACAGCCCCATATCTTTGTATACTTGGCTTCCTTTTTATCTTGCCATTGGGATGGTTTTCAAATTAAACCTCTTCATATAGTTGCCTTGCAAGGAAACCACGGGTTTGATTGTCTTGGCTGTTACTTTTCAGGTGCACTAATGAACACCTGCCACTTTTAGACCAATATAATTTAAGGCACTGTTTGTTTACTCTCAGCTTCATCTCCTAATAAAATTTTCCTTAGAGTCAAAAATTATCATCCACTGCCCATTGACCCCCCTCCTCTACCAGCAGAGGGAAACACAACCTGGCTGTTTTTATGTCTGATTTGTTTATCTCTATGAGGAATGGGGGAGTTTTTGGTAGAGATCATTAATTTTATGACTTGTGTTTCAAAAAGTGGTGCCTGGGCTATTTACATCTCTCCATATTAACACCTGAGAAAATGAGCCTGCTAAAGATATAAAACCTAAAGTTAAAGTGTGTTTACCATTCTCCTCTAAATATAATTCATGGCTCAGAACAAATCTTTATGGCTCATGATCAAATATTTTCCTGGATCTGCATTTGATTTTTGCTGCAGTGACACTGAATGTCTTTGGATCTTTTGATTTCTTATACTTTGCATAGTGTTGGGTTTTAATTTTTTCTAAATGGGAATTGAAGGAGGGCAGGTGTTATAACTATTGGACTAAGATCAAAATAATGACAATCATGCTTTTGAATAGGAAGGTTCTGTTTTTCTCTACCCTATCATTTATGGAAAAAATCCAACAATTTCACTTTCCCCTGTCCTTTCCTACTCGTTCAACAGATTCTAATGATGTCTGAACAGAGTGAGTCAATAGTGCATTCACAGTAAAGATTTCACCTTGCAGAAATCCACTGGTTAATGGTCCCACTAGGAACAGAGTTTCGTTATTATGAATTCATCTTATACACAACAAAACTGATCAAGAGAGAACCAGAATGCAGTTCATTTAAGATCTGATTTTCATTTTTCCTTCACTATGCATTGTGGCCTAACCACAGTCCAGATCCAGGGATGATTTTTTGTTCCAGATACAGAAGGAATCTGACTATAATTTTGTCAGTATTGCAAATTTGATTGTTTATTGTTGTTGTTGTTGTTGTTTTTGATGATGATGATGATGATACCTCTTCAAAGCCTTATTGATTGTGACTGATTGTGATATCCAGGATACCCTGTATTCAGGAAGACTACACTAATGAAGAAAAACTTTGGCAATTTTCACAGGTCGAAACTTTGAGCATGGGCCTAACAACAAATTATACCTTTCTTATGGTGAATCTGACTAATTGTTTTTTGTTTGTTTGTTTGTTTTCTTTTTGGAGGGCAATTGGGGTTAAGTGACTTGACCAAGGTCACATGGCTAGTAAGTGTTAAGTATCTGAGGCTGCATTTGAACTCAGGTTCCCCTGACTCCAGAGCCAGTGATCTATTCACTGCACCACCTAGACGCCCCTTAAATTTGACTAATTGACAGTAAATTTTCTACCAATTGGTTAATTACTTGCTCATTATAATTAATGTAACAAAATAAAACAGTAACTGGATTATAGGTAATTTATATACTCTTCCACTTCTATAATGATAGTAGATAAGCAATGAAAAAAGACAAAAGTATTAGAGTGATCTAAGAAACACAGTTCTTAAACTTTCTAAAAATATTAACTTAATTTTCAGTGCTTTAAATATAAAATGTCTGGCAAGTGACCAACGAGTGGGCATAATCCTGGATGAAATTAATAATATCAGTATTAGCCTTGCCACTATAAATGATGCAGGAAAAAAGAAGAAATTACAGTTAAAGTGAAGGATGATTTGTAGGTCCTCTGAAATTCAAACAAAGAAATTGTTGGAGTTGGTTTTATCATTTATCATTCACCCAAAGGCAAAAGGGAAGTACAATTTCATGTGATACTTGTTAATCTCATATTGCAATTTTCATGATAATCATTCACAAAATGATTTCCATGAAAATAATTTCAGTTTATTATCCCAACATTTGTTGAAGAGGTTTAGGATATAAAGAAAATCTTTGAATAATAGAAACATTCTAATGGTCAAATTATACTTTAATAACCCATGACTTAAATACTTTAATGCAAAGATGGTCATGGTGGAAGACCATGTGGAAATGAGTGTAGAGTGGATACAATACTAGGAGTCAAGAAGATAGAAGCTCAAATCCAGATATAGATATATACCTGTGTAACCCTCTGTAAGTCACTTAATTTGTCTCAGTTTTCTCAATTGTAAAATGGGAATAATAACAGAGCTTACATCAAGTTACAATGATAGAATGAACTAATATTTTTTTAAACTCCTTAAGAAAATGCTCAGCACAGATTAGGGACTCTAAAAGCTTTTTTCTTTTCCCCCTTCAAATATATAGATAGCTAAATAATTTAATAGATAGATCAATCAGTAGACAAGTAGAAAAATATAGAAATATAGAAGCCATATATCATATAGAGATGTGTCCATGGTCATAATTTTATCATTATTTCAAATGTGCCTATTGTTTTTGATCATAATGATGATGATGATGACTCTTCTAAGTCTTATTGAAGTACATCACTATGACACAGACGACACCCTGAGTTCTGGAGGAATATGACAAGGAGGTCAAAACTTTAGTGTATTGGCAGCTATACCATCTCTACATACATATCTTTGTACCTCTCTTGAGATACAAATTCATATATGTATGTATACATATATGCATACATATGCATGTGAGTATATATGTATTTTCACACATATACGTGCAAACACAGGTAGATCTATATATTTATATACAGATATTTAGGAAAATATTGCTCCACATTAAGAAATTATAGAGGTTAAAAGATTTTAAATATATAGTGCATATTTTATATCTATTCGTATGCATGTATGAAATGGCTAGTTACCAGAATGAAAGGCATTTCTTAAAAATGATCTGGATATGGTCATGCCAATTTTTCATGCAAAATTGCAATCAAGAACAAATGAGAAAAAGTACAAATATGGAGAAGAAATAATATAGAATTGTACTGAGTTCAGTCTCACCTATTTAAATAATCTGTTGACAGAAAAAAATTGGAAGTATTTAATAGAAAATACATTAACAACATCTATGTTAAGAAAAATATTTGTAAAATATAATATTTAAATAAGTCAATGTAACAGGAAGACAAAAAGAATCTAAGACTATTTCAACTAGCAAATAATTGATCTCAGAAACAGCAAAGCTAAGGGATATACTGGTTTACAATACAATTTTGAGAACATCTTTTGAAGGCTTGTGAGCAGCATTCTCTTACAAAAACCACAAGAGTATTAGAAGAAATAAACAAGTTTGAAAAAACAAAAAGCAAAATGTGGCCTGAGACCTGACCAAGAAAAAATATCCTGAGGGAATTGGGGTATGAAATTAGAAAGAAAACAATCAATAAATAAAAAATAGAAAAGGTATGTTAAGATTTCTATAACAAATTATTTTTTTCCATCAATGATAGTAGACTCACCTCAGTTAGACTGTATAATAATATCACAGTCCCTAATGTGCTACACAAGGAAATATTAAAGGCATAATAAATATCAGAAGATCAGCAGGGCTAAAAACAAGTATACATAAAGGAAGTGCACTACGGGTAACATAATCTTGAAAGCATTGAGTTACAAATTGTCAAGATATTTGAAAAAAGGATAGCATATCAAAATGCGTGGGGAAAAATTGGATCTTTTTCAAATCTGGGTGACTAAGAATATAAAACTACCAATCTACCTGCTTATGTTACTGTCTCTAAAAAGCCTGTGTTAAAAAATATGTGTAAATACAAGAAATCATTAAAATATTTGAGGAGAGAACAGGCAGGTTTTGAGAAATTATATTATATGGCAGAACACATATTTAAAGTCACACGTTTTCAGAGAACATAAAATACTATGTGTATCATTTGTTGACAATAAAGTTTTTATCCAACAGGGTATCAACCATGAATGTATAAAAATCATATTGTGTTATTACATTATGTCTATTATTGCATAATTCCTTAAATTATACAACACAAATGATTTCTTTCAGTGACTCTGAATATTAATATAAAATTGTTATGAAACAGGAACTTTCCATACTAATGGTGTTCACCACCAACATGGATGATTTCCAGCATAGATTTCAAATAAGGAGAATTTTGATGAAGTCCACATGATACTCCTGTTTATGGATGACATTGATCTCAGCTCAAGAATTAAACACTTACATAACAGGATGGATTTTCTTAAGGAAAGAGTGAAATTTTTTAATGGCTATAAACTTCTCCCAGAAACAAAGTCCCAGTTTCCTAAAAATGGATATGCTTACTCTTACATTGAATGGTTCAAAAGTCATAAAACACTATAGTTTCTGAATATTTAAAATTGAGACTTATCCAAAGAGAAATGAAGAGTTGTTTGATGTGTATAAGTAGACTACAATTTATTATCTACAATACATTTTTTTTAGAAGTTTACAAGTAATACTACCTGAGAAGTTCATTGTTGGGAAAATTAAATGTATGGATCTTGTCATGAGTGCATTGGATAGTTGATGGAGAATCTTCAAGCTTATTGGTATCTATTTAATGTCCAGATATCTAGAGAAGGGAGTCTAGAAGTTTGGGTGGATCTCCGCATGACTTTATGATAAGTATTTAATTGGATGAAATGAGAAGGTGCAGATGGTTTACAATTTCCACTGTTGGAGGGAATGATGGCATTAGATTGTTTGAAAGATTAAATTAGTAGACATAAAGAAATATTTAGTATTACTAGCTCAGAGAAAAATTATATCAGTGGCAAAATTAGGAATACATTATATGACTTAGAAAATGTGAAGTGTCATCATCATAAGTTAAGGTCTCATAAATTATAGAAACCGTGCACCTGTATCTAAGCAGTATCATGTTCCGCAACTTTATTTGGAATACTCAGTAAATATAAAATTCATTTCAGCCAATATTCATAGAAAAGTACAGAATGATGGAACAAGAAAGATCATTGATGGACATGTAACTGAGCACCATCATGTCATCAAAGTGAAAAAGTATGAGACTGAGATTCTGACTTATCTAATGCTTTGCAGCTATTTAGTCACAAAGCATGGATTAGAACCTTGTCTCCTGACTCCCTATCCAGTGTTCTTTCCAATGAATCATTCCAGATATAGATTTTATGGTTCAGGGGTAGGGAAACTGCAGCCTCAAGGCCACATGTGACCCTCTACATCCCCAAGTGCAGCTCTTTGACTGTATCCAAACTTCATATAACATGTAACAAAAAAAGTCATATAACATAATGTAAATGCCCTTAACAAAAGGATTTGTTCCATAAAACTTGGGCTCAGTCAAAAGGTTGCCCATAAGGATCTAGAGAAGTACTTAAGATTGCAGTTTCCCATCCATACTGTGGTTAGTTAGGAGATTCTCATCATAGAAATTCTTTGTCCTTTCAAGTGACTCATATTCAAATGTGGAGAGAGTAGTGTTGCTATGATTCCTATTTTTTAACATGATAACTTCTTACACATTGTATTAATTCTACAGAGAATAATGGAACTTGCACTAGGTGAAGTAGGCTTCTTTTTTATCTGAGGGGGGAATAAAGGAAATAGTGTAGGATGCACTTTCTCCCTTATATCTCTTCTGTTGACTTGCTTCAATGCCTGAGACTTCAAAATTTTATCACTTATTTGGATCTTGAGAAGGATTTTCAAAATTCTCAAATCTGATAATCATATTAAAATATCAGTCATAAGGTTAACAATTTATATCCTTACCATCTAACAAATTTATTAAGAATTAAATGTGACAAAGGGTATATACCAGAGTGGAGGGCTTAGAACACATGGAGTGGGCTAGAAGGAAACAGAAGAGATGGTAGGAGTTTGTTAAAGACAAAGTTCATCATATTGGGGGTAAAAAGGGGATCCATAAGATTTATATTCAGATATTAGCACAGTCATTTGGACAAGTCATTTAAGCTATTTGGACCTTAGTGTCCTTATTGGTAATATGTTGGTATGGGACTATGTGACTGAAAATCTTTTCAGGCTGAATTTTTCTTCTACCCTTATTTCACACTGTATCACAACCAAGTTCTACTCCCTATACACCCCATCCAGAGTTATAGAAAGTATTGTTATTCAGTTACAATTTTGTATTATTACCCCCTGACCATATCTGAAATAAAGTTCTGTGAAGCTAAATATTTTCATGTCTTATTTCTTTAATATGTTTTTTTTTTGTCCTCCTGTTATTTCAAATATGATACTGAGTCGTAATGGACATCCTTGCTTCATTCCTAATGCTTCTGAAAAGGGTCCTAATTTGTCTCCATTACAGATAAAGCTGCATCTTTGCTGTAGATACTATTTATTTTAAGGAAAGCTTCATTATTCCCATTTTCAAATGTAATCGATTTTTTAGTGAAAAGTTTCTTTTCTTCATTTATTGAAATATTCTTGTTCTTTTTCTTAATATGGCCAATTATTTTTATGATTTATCTAATATTGAATTAACCTTGAATTCCTGTCATAAATCCAGCCTGGATAAATAGTGAATGCTATTTGTGACATAATTCCATGATCTCCTCACTAGTATTTTCTACTTTTTTATTTTACATTTTCATTAGTATTTAGTAGTGGAATTGTTCTATGGTTTTCTTTCATTTGTTTAGGTTATCTAAGCATTGTTTAGGTTATCAAGAACATATTTGTGTCATACGAGGAATTTGTTAGGATCCATTCTTTCCTTTTTTTTTCAAATAGTTATGTAGTTTTGGAATTAGTTGTCTGTAATAATTCCTTTTAAAATTTTGTCTTGTTATAATTTTCCCCCATTGGAAAGTTCATTTGTGAATTATTCGATTTCTTTTTCTAAGATAGAATTATTTTAAGTATTCTATTTATTTTTCTATGTGATATTTTTGTCAATGTTTATACATTAAATGAATAGTTTTATTTGCACATAATTGGGTGAAAAAGATCCTAACAATTGCTTTTATTTTTTTCTTCTTTGGCTTTTGATTCATATATTTTTTTCCTTTTTAACCTTAATAATTGTTATCTTCTTTATTTTTAAAATCAAATTAACTAATTTCTCACCTATTTTTTGATATCTAGTTTTTTTGGTTTGCTGCAGATCTTGCATTTTTGAGTGTTTAGCTAAATTTTTACATTTGTTGCTTTGTAGTTTTTTTTACTTAGCATGCATAATACATCGATTTATTGATGCCAGTCTTTAGAAATAAAACACTAAGCACTACATTGGCCATATTCCACAAATTTTGATGTATTTTCTCTTTATCATCTTCATTAATGAAATTGTTGATTACTTCTGTTGTTTTGATCCACCCATTCTTTAGGATTCACCTATTTAGTTTCTACTTAATTTGTAATCTTTGCTTCAAATTACCTTTATTTAATGCAATTTTATGTCACTATTGTTGGTAAAAAGTTTCACTTAGTATTTCTACATTTCAACATTTTTTAGACACAATTAGAGTTAAGTGAGTTGCCCAGGGTCATATAGCTAGTAAGTGTCTGAGGCCAGATTTAAACTAAAGTTCTCATAATTTTAGGGCTAGTTTTCTTTCTACTGCACTGCCTGATTGCCCCCCCCCCAACAGTTTTGGTGATATTTTTATGCCTTAATACATTATTTGCTTATTGTAAATATGTCACAGATATCTGAAAAGCACATAATCTCTGTTCCATTCTCATTCACTATTCTCCAGAAGTCTAGCATATGTAAGTTTTCTAGAATTCCATCCATATCCTTAACATTATTATTTATCTTGTGGTTGGATTTATATAGATCTGAGAGATATAAACTGATTTTCCCTGTTATTATATTTTCATAGTCTACTCTAGTAATTCATTTAACTTTTCCTTTAAGAAATTAGATAATATGCCTTTTGGTGCATATATATATATATTTAATATTAGTACTACTGCATTGACTATGGTACCCTTTTACCAAAATGTCATTTCCCTGAAAGCCTCTTTTAATTTGTTGTTGATTTTTGCTTTCGCTTGATCTGAGATCACACATGTTACCTTTTCTTTTCTATTATTTTTCTCTATTTTTACTTCAGATGAAGCAGAAGAGATTCTGTTCTGTCCTACATTTTAATTACATGTAACTTTCTGTTTCAAGTGTGTTTCTTGTAAACAACATATTGCTGAATTCTGGGTTCAAAAACATTCTGCTATCCAGTTTTGTGGGTGAGTTCATCCCATTCCCATCCACTGTTATAATTGCTATGTATTTCCCTCCATTCTCTTCTTATATGCTTTTACATGTCTTTCCCCCTCATTTTCTTCTTTACAGTTTGTTTTGCTTCTAACTACTGTTTCACTTAATCTCCCTACTCTCTTACCCTCTCCTTACCCCCCATCACTTCACTTTATGTACTCTTTCCCTGTGGGGTAATATATTTTCCTGTATCCATATGCATGAGTATCATGGTCTTCCATCTTTTTGCTAAGCCAGATTAGAGTCGAATTCAAGTGACATCCCATCCCACTACTCTCTTTAGTATATAAACTCCTGTCACATACCATTTATATGAGATATTTTCCCTATTCTTATCCCTTACTCTCTTTCACAGTGCATTATTTCTCATACTACCGTTCTTTTGTTTAGATGATCCAAACCTAAGAGAACAAAATGCAGACACTCTTTCTAATAATTATACACTCTCTAAGACCCCTACTGGTGATAAAGTCACGAGGGACTACCCATATCATCTCCACTTATGAAAGTATAAACAGCTTAACCTTGTTTATTACTTTATAATTTCTCATTCATGTTTACCTTTTTGTATTTGCCTCAGATCATGTGCTTTTATGTCAAAATTATTTCTATTCAGGAGTGTTTTTTCTCTAATCAGGAATGCTTGTAAATCTTTTGTTTCATTAAAGGGAATTTTCCCCTTGAAAATTCTTACTCAGTTTTGCTGGGTGGGTTTTTCTTGCCTGTAAGCCTAGATTGTTTTTCTCCTGGAATATATATCAAATTCTCTCTTTCTTTAAAATAGTTGCCATATATGTTTATATGAAATTGTATTATAGAGTTGAATTGAAAATAAAGTATTACAGGTTTAAATAAAATAACCATTATTGACTGTGGCATCAGAATAAGAGAAGCCTGAAGATAATTTTCACAGAAGGATTGAGGCATGAGTGAGATCTTATCAGCAAGAAAGAATTTCACCGGCTTAAGCATGAGGGAGGAGATAGATATGATTGAGGAAGATGGATAAACCAGAAATAGAACTATATATGAAGCTAGTTGGAATAATAGCTAGCATTTTGCTCTTTTAACCAATGAGGAAACTGAGGCAGATATAAATTAAATGACATGTCAGATATGACCTCAAGAATTCTTGAGTCCAGGTCTAGGTTTCTATCCACTGTACCATCAAGTTTATGTGAAAATTGAGTAACTACAATTAATGCAGTAGAATTTAAAAAGAACTACTGGGGGGAGGAGGATGACAGAGAAAGAGGAAGGAGGTTTGAGCCATATATCTGATCCACGGTGATCATGTGCAAGGCTTTTTTATCAGTTTCTTCATCAGTAAAATGAAGATAGTAGTAATTTAAAGATTATCCACTCAAAGATTGTCTAATTCAGAAAGAAAACATTTATTCAAGCCTTTCCTCTGAACATTCTTGCTCTGTGACCCTTGACAAGTCATTTGTGCACTCAATGCCCCAGTATTAAAACTTTCAGATGACAAGTTGAAGAACTGAATTTTTAGAGGTGATTTCCTCACTGGGAATTTCTTTTTAATACCAGTGAAATAATTGGTCTGGACAAAATAAAACAAAAATTATTATCCCACAGGATTACTGTGAAGAAAAAATAAAATTACAAATAAATATGCTTTAAAACCATAATGTGGAATATGAATGTGAGCATTTGTGAATTTTTATTTAGTGAAGTTTTGTCAAAAAGTCATTATTAATGCCTTTTGAAACAGTTTTGATGCTTTCTGTTATACATATGGTTTATTCTAACATTGACTAAAATTTGTCCTTTTTTTCCCCGATACATTATAAGTCCTCACAGGCTTCCTCTATTGAATGAATCCAAGATCCTTACTTGGCAATATTTTTACCATCTATATGTAAGAGGAAAGAGGAGAAAGAGGGCCTTGCCTGGGCAAAATATCTATTTGATTTACATGGCTAGAAAATAAGTAAATATAAATGATGTCTAAATAGCATTCACAAGAGACTGTTTCTGCTTCTAGTTTATTTTTCCCCCTAACTATAAGTAAAATGAGTATATATACTGAACCTGATTCTTTTTAAAACATGTTAAAATTCTGGAATAATGAAAATACTAGCTCCTCTCATGTTCAATTTGATTGGTAAATCCAGCCTTTCTGGATTTTCCTTTCCTAAACCCTCTCCCCCAAATCTTCCCCAGTTAATTGTGTGCATTATTGTATTAGGTAACTGTTTTTATTTTTAAAATACCTAAGGCTTCATTTTTTTAACATCAGAACAAAAGAGGAGAAAAAAAGCAATGTTTATGTGTATAAATTGCTATAGGCTGTTCCCAAAAGTCATAACTTACTTCCTTGCCATCATTTCTGCATATGATTTGCAAAAATCATCAGGCTTTGAGAAGCTCTTTGTGGCTAAAAATTTCTTTGACCCCACCAATGTGTCTTCTTTACCCTTCCACATCTCCAGTATTCATTCTTTCTTTCTCTACCAAGAGGTGGAAACAATGTTTCATCATATGTTGTCCAGGACCAAGATAACACAAAATTTTCTGAGACAAACATATAAGCAACAAACATTTATTAAGTACTAACTCTATGTCAGTATCTGTTCTAAGTGCTGGGATGCAAATACCAATAAAAAGAGAGAATCCTTGCCTTTAATGAGCTTATATTCTTGATGGAATAAAATAGTACATAAAAGGAAGCTGAAAAGACCAGAATGCAAAGGGGAACAAAGGCAAAAAATGGAATTTGTAAAGAGGCAGGGTTGGAAGAGAGTATGGGCTCAAGAGCAAAGTTCTTGCCCTATACTTACTGGGCCTTTCTTCTTAAATGGATCATCATCATCTTAAATTGAACAAATTCATTAGTTAAATCATCAACATTCATGAATTTCATGGTTTCTGGCCCCTGTGGGCATAGACAGAATGGATCTGCTCCCTTTTGGGCAATACTAAGTTATGTGAATTCATCTTTTGTGTTTCAAGGAAATTCAATTCAAATTAATATTTTTGAGTCATAATATTTTAAAACCATAGTGCTGTGGCTAGCACAGTCTAGGCCTAGCTACCAGCTGAGTGAAATAAAGAGACAGAGAGAGAGCTTCTAGCTGAATAAGAAAGAGGGAGAGATCTGGGGCGGGGGAGGTGTATTCCATAGTCTGTTTATTGCAGAACCATTTCATACAGAGCCAAAGATACGCAGAAGATACATTTATATAGCCTTAGCAGAATGCAAGGAACCACCCTTGGTCTCGATCTTTCTACACCCCAACCCAAAGCCAATCACTCATTAAGCTCTTTATCCTAGGACCATGTCCAGAGGCACAAACAGGGTGTTACAATCAAGACTTGCAAATTAACTCAGTACTTTCGTTTGATATTCATGAATTAACTCAGTACTTTCTTTAGATATTCATGAAGCCAATGAGAGCATCCACCCAACAAGATTATACTCTCCTTGCATATCAGCCTAATGACCTTCCTAGAACTGGGGAGCTAATATGGCCAAGGCCGCTGAAAATCTTGGCCTACCACATCTCCCCCATTTTTTTTATTTATAGGGGAGGGGAACATCCTATTAACAAAGCCCTAATAGACTCCTGGGAGTTCTCGGCTTCTCTCCTATAATGCCTATAGGAAGGGGGTACATCCCATTAACAAAGCCCCAGAAGACTTCTGGGAACTCTCTTCATCCCCCCTATATCATACAGGGCCACAGGCAGAATCATGCAGTTGGACATTATATACAACTTGTTGAATGATGCAAGAAAAACAGGAAATAAGGATGGGTAAGCATGTACATAAACCCAGTAATGCCACCCCTATTCCTATGTAGGTTATAATTTGTTGTGTTTGCCCAGGTAGTATCACCTGAGCTCTCTTAATCCAATAAACTATATTGTGCCTCAGGATTTGGTCCCCATTAAGATAATTTCTAATTTGGGCTATGCCATATTCTGACTCATATTT
>CM053596.1:222812888-222825268 GCA_028646575.1 Pseudocheirus occidentalis | reverse complement strand
GTAGCACGGGAGTATCCTTGTGTGACTTGAAGGTAGACAGAAAAGACATCACAAGACTCTTTTCCCTATACCCTTTTCCAAGAAAGTTTTTAATTCCTTCCAGGAGAAGAAACGGGTGGTTGAAGTCAGCCACTCAGTTCTCCTAAGAGAGAGAGAGTACCAGGGTAGAATTATATCTAACTCTTCTCTTAAATATTATTAATCAAGGGAAAGTGATTTTAAGGTTAAATCTAACTTGTTTTTGATTTTTGGAGGGGGAAGGCCAGATAATTGGGGTTAAATAACTTGCCCAAGACCACAGAGCTAGTAATTGTTAAATATTGGAGGCCAGATTTGAACTCAAATCCTCCTGACTCCAGGGCTGGTGCTCTATTCATGGCACTACCTATTCGTCTCTTTAATCTCTTCTTATTGCTATCTCATTCATGGAAGAAGTAGGACCTGAAAAATTATATTCAAGTCTTTTCTGCCAATACTGGTTCCACAATGAATACACATAGTAGGTAGCCAAGAAATTCATTTACTCACATTGATAGCAAACAGAAATCAAGGAAAGTATACATATCGGAGTATATACCAGACAATAAAAAATGAAGAAGCTCTCTCCTTGGCATGAGATAACTCAGCTCATCCAAGAGAGAATATCTTGGCTCTTACTCAAAAGGAAGTTTCCCAAAGTCTTTAGTGTGGTAAATTGGGGGTAGGGTCATAGTGGAGCCTGGTAATTTCTCTCATGCCAGCTTCTTCACAGAGTCTTTTCCTTAAGCAACCTGAAATAAGATTGTCATTCTCCAATTCTTCTCTTGAAGATAGAAACCAGAATTACCCGAAGCAATTGCAGTCCAAAGTCAAAGTGACTCTGAAGGACTTGAAGATACTCAAAGATTATCTTGTAAACCTCTCCTTTCTTCTACTCTTTCCTCTGTCCGTTACTCAGACAGAAGATATTGGTCTCCACCAGAGAGAAGAGAACCTCGTACAAATGGGCTTTGGAACTGTTTGTCTATAGACATATACGTATTATACAATATATCTATCTATATGCAAACATATATTTTTAATAAAATACATTTTAAAATTGATATTAAAAGGAGCAGAATTTTCAAAAAGGGTGTAGTTATTATGGAAAAGTATCTTCATTCTAATATACTCAAAAGACAGGAAGAAAATGTGACACATCACAAATGTGAGATATTTCTAATTCTGCAGAAAACCTGAAGGAACATTTATGAAGCAACCGCAATGTGCAGGCCACTCTCGTTTTACAGATAAGGAAATTAAGATTGAGAGAAGTTAAATGATTTGCCTATCACCAGTAGATAAATGAGTCAGTATATGAATGAGCTTCATGAAGTCCACAGTCAGCACTACACTTCTTTTCTCATTGCTTACTTCTGGGTAAATAGTACTTAAGAAGCAATTTGCATGACTTATCTTTTGGTTCATATAAAAAAAAAAACAACAACCAGGTACTGATTGACTAGTTTTATGAATTGTGACTCTATCTTCATAGATTATGCATTGCATATGAACAGTAAGAGGGACCCAAACCTGAAAAGTTAGAGAGCTGACCTCCTGTTCCACAAACAAGATACACCATCTCTTGATTCTCAACATTTTCTTGGCCTGTGCCCTGTTCCTGGAATTCTCTCCTTGTTCAGTTTTGACAACTGACCTCCTTTAAATCCTAACTCAACCTCCTCCCCAACACCTTTTAATTCTTGTGCCTTCTCTCTATTAATAATTTCTTATTTAGTCTGTGTGTAACTTATTTAGACATATTTGTTTGCAAATTGTTTCCCGCGTTAGACTGTAAGCTCCTTGAGAGCAGTGACTGTCTTTTGCCTTTTTCTTTTTACCCTCAGTACTTAGTACAGTGGCTTTCACATTGTAGGCACTTAATAAATGTTTATTGATTGGTGACTGCCTTTGGGAAACTGCTTTTGGTGCTTTCAATGACCCCAAGATTCCTCAATCTTTTTAACTTCAATATGCTTTTGATATATAATTATGTAGCACCAACTACTTGTTCCAAAATTCTTTCTATGGGCCGTCTAAAGGACAATGGAGAAGTACATTGAAGAAAGGAATAGTTCAAAAAATAGCAATGAGGAATTACATAGGAAAAGTATCAAAACTGCTTGTTTTATCTGGCTGGGAAAGTAAGCAGAAATATAGTCAGAATGGGGTATAATAAATGGATAACTCACATTCTTTGTTTGCATCCCTTAAATGTTAAGAGATCCAGAGAAAAGTGCTTGGCTTGATGCATTTAAAGGGAACCATGGACAAAGGTTACAGAGAATGTCAAAGCATGGATGGGTTGTGATATGAATAGTAGATGTTAAGAGGGCTGGAAATTATATCCTAGAAACACAGCTCTAGAGCTGGAAGGAATCTCAGAGGCCATTGAATTAAATGGCCTTATTTACAGTCAAGGAAACTGAAACTCAAAGAATGGGGCCCACAAAGTATAACTCAGTGAGATGGGTAATATCACATAGGAATAAATGGCATGGACAGGATTTTTACACAATTTCTCTGACTCTGCTCAGTATTATTTCTACTGTTGTACATCATGCCTCCTTATGTGTGCATCTGAGACTTAGGAAACTTGGGTATTAATCCCAGCTCTGCTGTTAACTTCCTGTGTGACATGACAAATGTCACTTGCTAATTCTCCATCTGTAAATGTGGAGATCTCTTAAGTTTCTTAAAAATCTGAGACTTTGTGTCATAGAACAGTTGAAAGGAACTGCTAATCTGTCTTTCTTCATGAACTTATTAGATAATTGCAATGGTAATTAATTTAGCAGGTACTTAGCCCTTAGTAACTAAGGGCTAAGTACCTCTGTGAAAGAAACAGAAGGTGTGAACTCTGTCTCCAATTGCTAACATAATAGGAAGGGGTTGGATGAGGCAAGAATCCTGTGTGTGTGTGTGTGTGTGTGTGTGTGTGTGTGTGTGTATTTAAGAAGAGCCACAGAGGAAAGACAGTCAGAATCAAGAATTTTCCTCCTGGTGGTTCCTGGTGGAGGGAGCAAAATTTTCATAGAATCTGGAAGCTGGGTTGCTGGACTGAGAACTAAGTTGGAGTTTTCTATGAGACCAGAATCTGGTGAAGGCTGGTGGTTGAGAAGGCCACATAGAAGGCTGATAAGGCTGCCTGGAAGGCTGAGATTTCTTCTGGGTCCTAGGGACAGCCAAACTGCTCAAGGACTGAAGAAGCATGACCAGGATAAGATTTTGTTTGTGACTTGACTGATCCTTGAGTTCCCAGCAACAGAAGTTTTGAAGGTTTTGAAATATGCTGGATCCTGTGAACTTCAGTGTGTACCAGAAAATGCCTACAGGACTGGACAAGGATCTGGGAGCTGTCTACCTCTGAATCCAGGTGACTGTTTGGTGGATTCAGGTAGGAAATGGAACCATGGAAGGGGATCCAGGGAATCTGAGAAACCACCCTGGGTAAAGATGAAAAAAAGACCTCTCCTTGGATATTGAATGTGTAATGAAATTAAAGT
This sequence comes from Pseudocheirus occidentalis, assembly GCA_028646575.1. Classification (NCBI taxonomy): domain Eukaryota; kingdom Metazoa; phylum Chordata; class Mammalia; order Diprotodontia; family Pseudocheiridae; genus Pseudocheirus; species Pseudocheirus occidentalis. The sequence continues at coordinate 222,821,744 of CM053596.1, read as the reverse complement.
TACTAGACACAGAGGGGTGGAGGGTTTGTGTAATTTTCTAATGATTATATTTAGTGATTAATGATACTTAGTGACTGATTGCTAGGTAAGTAACTGATTAAGTTAATCTATGATGGCCAGGGCAGCTAGGTGGTGCAGTGAATAGAGCACCGGCCCTGGAGTCAGGAGTACCTGAGTTCAAATCCGGCCTCAGACACTTAACACAAAAACTAGCCATGTGACCTTGGGCAAATCACTTAACCCCAACTGCCCTCTAAAAAAAATTTTAAAAAAGTAAAAAAAAGTAAAAAAAATCAAAAAAAAAATCTATGATCGCCCCATGAGTGGAAGATGTACTTGTATTGTGAAATGATTGAATGATTAAGTAAGGAGACAAACCTCCTTAGGGATACCAGATGATTATTCTTTTGTTCTTTATTCTAAATACTATGATCACTTTGGTGAAAACTACATGGCCATTTTAATGCTAAGCTGTTGTGAACACTATATTGTGATTTTCTGTGATAAGATGTAATGTTGTGAATATTATATTGTGATTTATTGTGAATTTTTTTGATTTTTTATGGAATAAGTGGAGTGTTCACTATACTGTGTAATTGGAACCTTAAAAGCTGTTCACAGTAGCATTCTTTTGGGAAGCTGTTCATGCATGGCTTTATAGTAATCAAGGATAATGTTTCACATGAAGCAAAAGCACAATGTAGCAGAAAGAGTATTGAATCAAAAAGAATAAAAAAAAAAGAAAAAATACTTATATTTAATTCTGTTCCTGACGATAAATAGCTCTGTGACCAAATAAGTCGATTACTTTTCTTCAGCTTCCACTAACCCTCTTTACTTGATCTAAGATAGATTTACTGAGAATTATGTATTGAAAAGAGCATTGGGCTCAGGGTCAGAAGACAAGCCAGAATTCTAACTCTTCCACTTATTAGTGGCATGACCTCATGTATGTCACATGACTTCTTGGACCTTCTACTTCTTCACCTGAGAGATTTGGGCTAAAAAATTCCTATAGTCTTTTCTAGCTCTAAATTTCTATAGAACAGTAAGCCTGGATCCTACATAATTTACAGGGCTACTTGAGGATCAAATGTAGCAATAGATATGAAGCCCTCCTTTGTATCCATAAAACATGATATAAATGTGAGGTTTTATTTGTTTGTTGTTATTAGGATCATGGAGAAGAATGTTCAAGTACAATACAATACTTGGGACTATTGCTGTTCTTAGCTAGACTGTCCCCTTCTCATCATTTTACAACCCTGTCTCAAGGCACTTGCTAGTACCTGAGTTTGCTTTGACTGGCAGTAGGAAGGTCCTTCTTAGTAGAGAAACAAATTAAAACAGTCCTTTCAGTGGGTTGTAAGCTGACTGTTGAAGTTCAATTTGGAAAGACATGAATATATGAATTCTGAGGGGCAGAGAAGAGAGAAAAGACAGAGAGAATTTATTCAGAATAAGTGTTTACTTATTCTTTCAGGCACTGTTTTAAATGCTAGAGATGATATAAATATAAACAACAACCCATAATCTGAAGAACCTTATATATTAATGGGAAAAGACAGCACATATAGGCATACTGAAATACATAGGAGCAGAGAGAATAGGAAGGGTACCTAGCTAGTTTGAATTCAGCATTCAAGGAAAAGGAGGTAGAGTACTTAGAAGGTGAAGGTAAGGTAGGGTTCACAATTTTAAAGTTCCTAAAATGGTGATCAGAGAAGGATTCTCTAATGATGAGACAGAAGTACCCAGGAAAGAGGTGAGGAGTTGAGATATGGCAAGAACTTCAGAGGGTGATGCTTGCCCAAGTATCAACTAGGTATCTCCCCGTGAAACATCCAATTGCTACATCATACAGTGTTTAATGAAGATATTGGACTTAGAGGGGAATTATAAAAAGTATAAGGGATATTTTTGTTGGTTTTTTTTTTATAAAAGATTGTCATGTATGCGGTATGCGAGGAGAATTTCATATATCTTGAATAGTGTCTACCTCTCTGTGAAAAATATGCAGTGCCTTGTAAAAATACTTCTACCAATAATCTTTCATAGTCAATGATCTTACAAAACCTAAAGAACCAAATGATTCAGTAAATATGACACAGTAAATATAACCCCACCTGTAGTCATGTGATAGGTCATATGAAGTGAGGGGGAGGCATGCCATTGTGTGACAGGAGACAGAATATATACAGCCTCTTCTCCCCACCATTCTTCTTCAAGGGAGACTTTATATTTTTTTTTAGCATAACCAGCAAGCCTCAAACCTGTCAGTGCATCAGGGAGAATGTCTAACCTAAGCATTTGAAGACTTACTCTGGCAGAATGTACTCACCGATAGTTTATTCAAATGACCTAAAAGGGCCTGGAGCAGGTGCTATGGAGTGCTTAGAGCTTGGTCAGACATCAAAGATGTACAGGTCATCCACTGTATCCTGGGCCACCCCCAGTTACCTTGACTTTTCTCTTGCCACTGGGCTTCAATGGCCATCTAGAAGAGTGAGGCTGACAAGTTTGTGTAACTACCACAATTAAATCCAATTCATGTCAAAGTCAAGACATCATCCCCATAGTATCATTGATATTCTAAATAAAGGACAAAGAGCATATTCTGCAGGAGGGGAAACAAGAAGTTGGGGCTGAAGTCAACTCATTTCTTAGAGAGAATGGATACTGGGCTAGAGTTATGTCTCTCTGCTCACTTAACATTGATAATCTAAAAGAAAATGAGTTCAGATTCAAGGTGACTCCGGATTGTTCTTTAATTATTGGGGTAAAGAAGGAGGACCCTAAGCTCTATATTCAAGGCTTGACCTATTTCCTACGATGGTCCAGTTCCAGAATCTAAACATGTAGTGCTTATGCAAGAAAACCCATTTATTCAATTTGATAGCGAAAATTCAAATCAGAGAAATTATAGATAGGAGAATGTACAACAGATATTATACATTGAGAGAATTTTCCAATTGGGAGTAAGGTAACTCAGCTCAAACAGGAGAGAGAATCCTGGATTTCAATCAAGGGCAAACTTCCTAAAGTCTTTAGAGTAGCAAATTAGAAATATGAAACATAATGGAAACTGGACCCTGTGATATCTTACCAGAAACTTTTCTTTCAGCAACCTGAAGTATAAGTGGACTTAACCATCTAATTTCTTTAAACTGGAGGACAGAAGCACTTAAAGAGACTGCAGGATATGAAACTTGAAGAGAACTTGAAGATCTTCTCAAGAAGACCCAAAAAGTTCTCCTTTCTCTTGCTTTCTGCAACTTAGTCCCATCCCTAACATAGGCGGAAGGCATTGCCCTTTACCAATGAGTACAGAGTACTGTAAATCTGAGACTGAAGTTACAGAGTCAGCTTAATGGAATAATCAATTAAACAAGCTGTTTAAATGGATTAGCATTTTTTTCCAATAGAAATGATAAAGACTGGAATCCCACAAAGAATCTGCCTAAATCATGGGATATTGTGAATTACCACAGAGGGATTCCAAGTTTTCTCAGCACTGGGCTTTCTTTACCCAGATTACTTAAACACACACACACATACACACGTGCATGTATTTATCTGAGAATTTGAAACAAAGTATATCTTTATCAAAAGTGAAATTATTAAAAAGCTTTTGGTAATGAATCATTGAATATTATTGTGCTGTAACAGCAAATATGAAGAATTCAAAGAAGCATGGGATAACTGTAGGAATTGATACAGTGAAATAAGCAGAACAAGAAAGCAATATATGCAGTGTCTACAAAAGCACAAATAGGAAAAATAATTAAAATCAAAGCTTTAGAATTATGTGCATATTATTTGAAAGCTTTGCAATTATAATGACCAAGTGTGGCCTTGGAAAAGAGTTAAGAAGATCTACCTCCCTGTCCTTTTTGTGGAAATAAAGGATTATGGGTATAGAATATTGCATATACTCTCCTGTCAAAAGTTATTGATGTTTTGATGACTTTTGCTGAACTTTTTTTCTTTCTAAAATATTTGTTGCAAGCTATGTCTCACTAGGTAAGAAAATAGGTATTTATTCAGAAACAAAAGTGACATGGAAACAAAAACTATCGATAGAAATAAGATTTAAAAAGTCAAAAAGAGTTTGGGTTGTTTGGTTTGTTTATTTTTTTTGTCTGTAGGATAAAAATTTAGTTCATTGCTTCCTCATTTACTTCAGGTTTCCTATAAGGTTTCAGTTTATTTCTGATATGGTCATAATATAAAGATTGCCTTTTTCTAAAAGAAAATATCTTTCCAAAAGTCACACACCCTCTTTTTTTTCCTACTGAAATCAAGTAGTATAAAATCTCAACTTCTTGGAGAACATTTATCCAAAGATTGAAACATATTGTAGTGGAGGTAGTCATGTGTTTTTGTGTCAGGAGACCTGGTATGAGTTATACCTATATTCCTGTATGATTTTGCCCAAATTGTTAAATGTCTCCAATTTTCTCATCTATAATACTCATAATACCAAATTCATAGAGTTGCTGTGAGGGAAGCACCTTGAAAACCATAAAGTATTTTTAAATATGAACTCTCACTTGACAGTGAAGAGCATATGAACAATAAAAAGGCCTAAATCACCAAAATGGAAGCATACATTTTGAACTGTAGGGGAACTTTTTTCAGATTTGTGTCTGCTAAGACTTGGAGTATTTTTTTAATTGGAGAAAGAATATGTAGGGAGGATCATTGGTAATAACATAACATAATATTGGTAATAACATAACATCAGAAAGAGCAGAGATCAACATCTCACCTGTATCTCTGCCAGTGTTGCTAAGCACTTCAGTACAGCTTAATGCCTCTTCAAATAAATTTGTACACCCCCAGTATTAGTTGATAGAGACTTGATGAAAGTTCAAAGGAATTTGCTATTTGTAACCCAATTTGGAGTGAATGTTGTGGAAAGAGGAAAAGTAGTTGACAAAGGAAGAGGGAAAAAAAGTTTAACTACAAGTTTTGTGAAACAACAAAATTTTCTAGGGAAGGAGCTGAGAGTGTGTTGATAACTCCTCAGGTATGTTGACCTGGGGCAACCTCTTCAAAGAGCAATAACACTCCCTCTGGAAAAGAAGTCATAGCATTCAAAAGATGGCAGTAACAGATTAGCAGGAGAAAGTTGCAGCAGTAGATGACAGCTGTGACAAATGTAGTAAAGTGGAATGCCAGTAACAAAGGGAGCTCTTGAACCCTATCAAACGAGTTGAAATAGATTGAATGAAGAAGCAGCAAAAACTTAGGCAACTTCTAGAACACAAAAACATGAGAGATATCCCAGCTTCTCCACAACCCATCCTAACAGTCAGAACTTGAGCTGTTCAGGACCTTTCTTCATCATGTGGGAGTCTCCAGTGTAGGAGTTTGTGGAATAATGTATGTATTTTATGATTAGAAGTTAGGAAGGATCCTATTCTTTGATTGACCCTCCCTACCCCACTCCTACCCTTCCTAATTTCATTTAAATATCTTGGTATTTGATTTATGGTCTCTTCCTGGTCTGTTGGGAAAGAATCTACTTAATTTGGATTCAAGATTTATTTGCATAATTATCATTATTCAAAATGCTTCAAACTGCAAGCTGAATAGTAAGGAGTTATTGAGTTGAGGGGAACCCAAGCCACGTTTTGAGATGATCGAACAGAGACCTTCAGGAGAATTGCTCTTGCTGTTGAGAAAAGAGTGCCATAATTTTCCAGTTCTTTAATGTTCAAGGATTGTGGGTAGTTTGGTGGTACTAAAAGTAGCATCTTTAGTGAGATTCCATCCAATTCCACATGGGAGGGAGAGAAGGCTTCCAACTTGGTACAAAGTCTGGAGAAGTTATTCCAGAAGTAGGTAGTAATTGAGTATATTAGAATAACTTAATTACTCAGATTATATCAAAAGTCATTTTTAGTACATCTGTGATAAAGCCATCATTGAGTTCTAATTTCTATCAAATTACATCATGATTTAATTCTTATGTGTAGAAAATAGTGAAAATGCCCTCTGTCTATCTCAATTTAACACCATGGCTCCCCCACATACCTGCTACTGTGACTGAAATTCCACCATAATTTAGAAGCAAGGTGTTGTGGGGGAAAAAAGTGTTAGATTTGAAGTCAGAAGATCTGACTTTAAATCCTGATTCCCTCATTACATATACGACCTCAGGCAAATCAATTAAATACTCAGTTTCTTTAGACAGACTTATTTTCCTCTATAAAATGAGGGTCTGAGACTATAAGACCTCTAATGATCATTCCATCTCTAAAATATATGAGACTAGAAGGGATTCATTCCTTGGAGAAGCAGGTAGGGTGAGGTTGTGGGGAAAAATATTGGTTTTGGAATCAGGTGACCCAAGCATAAATTCTATTACTCATACTTATTAACTTTTCTGATTTAAAACACCTGCTTAATTAACTTACCAGAGTTTCAGTTTTCTCATCTCCAGAGTGGTCCAATATGTGCTATACTTATCTAGTAGGGTCTCTGGGATTTGAACCATGGACTACATATGATGTCTTTTGTTAACACAAGAAACTATTTGCTATTGTTATGTCTAAAATTAGGTAATAATTTTTCACATTAGAAGGCACCATAAAGATAACAATCTTCAAGTGTAAAGTTAAACCAGTGAGTTACTTTTAAATTGTATAATATTGCTCTCTTAAAATTGCCTTTTAAAAATGAAAATCACTCCTCCCACCATATGCACAGATACACATACAAAAAAATAACACAAGGTTGTTATCTCTTATCATCAATGTTAATATATTAAAAATGTGACTTTTAGTTATTGGTAATGAGAGATCCAGACACACGGCATATGGGACAGCAGGGAAGGATATCCTGGAACTCAGGGAATAGAAAGAAGGGTATCAGAACTAGATGAAATGCCAAGGTGAATAGTTTAGCACCACTCCCTCTGAGGCTACTTTCTCAAATTTCATTTGCCTTGGTGGTAGAAGTCTCCAGAGGGTAGATGCAAATAGTCTCAGGTTTCTAGGGGGTAACCCTGAGAGACTGAATTTCTAATACTATCATTCACAAGTTTCAACTCATGGGCTCCTAACTGATAACCAACAGGCTTAATTAGCCTTTCAGCAAATATATTTACCAAGATGATATAGCAAGAACAGTAGTTACAAAGCAATCTCCAAAGGTCTGGAGCTTACTTTGAAACAAATTCATTCTATGGGGAGAGTGGGCCCAAACTTAAAACATTGTGACAATGAGGCCCAAATATGGAGCTGATCTGTGAGGGAGGAACAAAACGCAACTCTTACGTATTGGAAGTCCTTTTCCTTTCATAAAACTCATGAAGTTTCCTTTAAGTATAGCTTTCTGCTGGGTTCTAAGGCTACATGCCTTTATAGCAACAGTCCTCAATCTGTGGGTCACGACCCCGAGGTCGAATGATCCTTTCATAGGGGTCGCAGGGATCGCCTAAGACCATTGGAAAACACGTATTTCTGATGGCCTTAGCAACCAAGACATAACTCCTCTATCTGTCTCCAGGTGAATCTACCCAAAGCAGATACACCCACATATGAGTACTAAAGGGTCTTGGCATTAGGAAGGTTGAGAACCACTGCTTTATAGCATCCATGGCAGGATTTCATTTTCCCATTACAGATCACATTCCATGAAGCTACTTTTTCTTGGGTGACTATTATTCAGAGATGCACCTTACCTATAATTAGATTGGTTCTCTGCTTGACTGACTTGCTATTTTTAGATATGAACTTAAAAGGTATCATCATCTTAGCAAAACCCATGTCTTTAATGATTTAGTTAAAGAAAGTCAGCAATTTGTACTCAAATATTAACATGTCCACTGGTCAATTACTTTAATTGAGGTGTCTGGATATTCTTTGATTTCAATAGTTGGAATAGGAGTGGAACCCACCTTTTAGAAGTATCAAAGTTTGGTATACTGATATACCATACTAGTGGCAGTCAAAATAGCAAGAGACAATGAAAATAGAAGTGGTCACAAAAAGAACTATTGGTTCCTCCAAAACTTTATGTAGGATCATAAGTTTTGCCAACTTAACCACAAGGACTAAAAATTGAATGGAGTACAATACAATGAATAACTTGCTATAAGTAGTTCAACAAAAACACACAGAGTGCTTATAATTTTCTCAAACATAACTAAGGGGGAACAAACTTGAAAAATAAGGAATGATAAAAAAAGATGGAGACAATGACTATTTAAGAACAACTGATGATTTATTCTTTTAATTGCAGTAGAGAGCAGAATTGATCCATGCTTTCTGCAAAGGAGACTTTGGAAGGAAATATCAAGAGGGGTGTGAATTCATCAAAATGATTTTAAAGTCACCAAAGTATGCTTTGATAAGAATGAAACATACACTGTTTTACATATAGATTAAGGGAATGAAAAAAAAATCCTTGATCTGTAAAGAGCTCTGGGGCTATATGAAAAGAGAATTCTTGTATTTCCTCTCCTAGATGTCTGTTCTCCTGAGTAATGTTAACTGAGTCAATGTCTGATATGTTACAAATCATCTTATGTGTGTTATCAGGGAAATGGGTAACACCATAGAACACTCCTAGGTCAGCTCAATTTCACAACAAGCCATCTATTTGATTGTAAGTCAAAAGTTAAAGCTTTTGAGTAGACCCACTAGACATCAAAACACTCTCTAGCCTTAAAAAATAGCATGGCAGGAAACAAAATAATCTGGAAAATAAAAAATTGACCTGTGGCAACAAGTTACTTAACCTCTTTCCACCTAAGATTTCTCATCTGAAAATAAGAACAAACACCAAAAAGTGTACAATAAATGAAGCAACATAGAAAGAAACAAATAAAACTCATATTTTTTT
>CM053596.1:222801126-222812788 GCA_028646575.1 Pseudocheirus occidentalis | reverse complement strand
ACGAATGACAAAACTATTAAGTATCCACTGTTAATGTGGGTGATATGAGTAGAGAAGCATGGAATGATAAAGCTGGGGAAAATTAACAACAACCACAACCACAAAAACAACTTAGAGATCCCACAGTACATCACTTCAATCACATTTTACAAATAAGTCAAATGAAACCTGAAAACTGAATGACTTTTTGTAACCTAACAAGTTTACAAAACTAGTTTGGGTCAGAATCACTCAAGGGCACTTTTCAGTGATAGTGTGTGACCAATTCAGGAGTATTTTTCACAGTAGGAATGGATATATTTAAGTACTCCCTTGCTTCCTTACATTGACTGGCTGGATTATCTGCTTAATGTAACTGAGTAATTACCATCACCGATTTCCTCCTGAGTAGTTTTTGACTACTCTGACAAAAGTAAAATATTCTTCTTGATTCCAAGTCTCTGAAAAAGATGATAGTGTGGGGGAGAGAGAGGGACTGGAAGCATTTTTCTTAGCTTATGGTTAGCTGATGATGATTATTATTACCAGAGGAACATAGTAAAAATCTACAAGTTACCAATTATGATTAACTAGTAAATGTAGAAATCACTTCCTGAAGTTCCATGAGAAGGTAAAATGGAAGGCAAGTGCTCTGGTATCTATGGGTGCTGGTATCCATAGACTGTTATCTAAGAAACCCCAAACAACTATAGTTCTTCACAATATTGGTGGCAGTAGTGGGGTGGGGTTGTTGCTGCTCCTGAAGCCTATTTTATATGTCTAACATGTATTCTGACTAAAGGCCTGCAACCAGATTGAGTTTCATACTCCATTCCCTGGGGAAAAGTAGGAATTTAGGATGAGGATGAATCCTATCTATGTGCTTTATATGTCTGTAGGTTGCCAACTTAGCATGGGTAAGCCCCTGAGTCAGTTATATTGCCCTAGGATCAGAAATGTGATTCTTAACTGGAATTGCATTTTGCCAAGTGGTACATGAACAAATGCATTCTTTCAAGCATTTCCCTTCCTCTGAGAGCTATCTATCCTTTCTGGTACAGTGTTCCAGCAAACATCTATTAAGGAAACAGTTAAGTCTTAGTTGAAGTTTAGAGGTCCTGCTAAGCACTTTTAACTATGCAACATATAAGTGCCTTCATATAATTGTCCCCCATGACTAAATCCCAATCATTCCTTCCTTCTAGAATGCTTAACTTCCTTAAAGTCTCTTCTCAAGTGTCATCTTTGTGAGTAGTATTTCTTTATTAGAGTTTTCCCATTTCAAATGATCTTTTATTCATTATTTATTTAGGTAAATGGTGAATTTCCCCAGTACAACTTAAGTTCCTTCAGGGAAGGAACTATTTTTTTTCCTTCTAATCATGGAGCAGAATTTCTTTTGGTGTGAAGAATAATCTTTATCTCATTAGGGTAATGTTCTACCCAAAGGAGCTTCATCATTAATCATCCATCTTCAAAGCATCTTTAACTGTACTACTAGAGGAATTAGAGCACTGAAGAAAAAGACAAACAACTCACCACACTAGTAAATCCATAATGATTAGCATTTATTTGTTATGAGTTGTGGTCTCATATAAAGGAAAACTGTCACTGATGTTTCAGAGAAAGAGATAACTAAAAGGAAAATCAAACTTAGACTTAACACTGAATTGATCTTTAGATCATAAGACCATGAATCTAATAACGGAAGAAACCTCAGAGGGTATCTGGCCCAACCACTTTATGTTACAAATGAGGAAACTGAGGTTCAGAGAAGTTAGAAGAATTGCTTATGGTTGCAAAAGTCTTAATGGTCTGAATTTGAACTTAGATCTTTTCACTCAGAGCCAATATTCATGTTATAAGATACAGGATAAATTGAGAAATTGAATGGAGGTGCCAAAGGTCTTTTCTTTTTTCTCTTCATTTTTTTTCCTTCTCCCACCTCCTACTCTCTATCTGCTATTTCTCCAGAACACAGTGAATTGGCATATTATCACATGGAAGAAAGTAGCACAGGGGCAGCTAGGTGGTGTAGTGAATAGAACACCAGCCCTGGAGTCAGGAGGACCTGAGTTCAAATCTGGTCTCAGAAAGTTAACACTTACTAGCTGTGTGACCTTGAGCAAGTCTCTTAACCCTAATTGCCTTGCCGTCCCCCCTCAAAATAAAAAAAGAAAAGAAAGAAGAAGCACAGCAAGAGATGACTCAATAAAAATAGATAATCTAATACGTGTATAGCCCTGTGGAAAGAGAGATGACTTGGGAGTCAGAAACCTGGTTTCAAATCCTACCATTTGAACTTCCTTACTACCTGTGTGACCTTATAATTATTTGGCCTGGCTGGGTCACAGTTTTTTCACATATTAAATGATCTTGGAACAAGGGTTGATCTGGAACAAGGGTTCTTAAAATAAACATTTTATCTACCTATCTCTCTGTCTCTCTAGTTGTAATATAAGGAAAGAAGGAAACTAATTATGTTTAAATAGTATTATAAATATGTCTGTGCATAATATGCTTATGTGCATGTATGCATGTGTATGTAGATAAACATACATGTATATATAAACAAAGTTTCTCTGTCCTTGGTTTCCTTTGTAACATCTAGTTACATCTAGTTAGAAAGATGGATAGATAGACAGACAGACAGACAGACAGACAGATAGAAAGAACAAGTTCATAGTCCCAAGTTTAAAAACCCCTGGTCTAAGTCAAACAATTCATTTTATACATGAGGAAACTGTGACTGAGATAAGTTGAAGCCCCTGACTGAGATGATCTCTGAGGTCTTTTCTAGCCTTCGATCTTTTTTTTTTGTCAAATCTTTATTGTTTAAGTGGGGAGGGTTGGCAGGGTCCAGTTTAGTCTTTCTTGGCAGCAGCCTTCCTCACGACAGCTAGGACATTGCTGAGTTCCTCTCTCTTCCTCTTGGCTGGGATGTGAGTTCCCACACTTTTTTTGATGAATTTAAGTTCTCACTTATCCTTGGAGACTTTTAAGAATTCCATGGCCCACGTCTCATAAGGGGCAAATCCACACACCTCCCAGATCATATGTCTCACAAACTCTGTGTGTTTGGTCAAATGCCCATGGTGGTAGCAGTGTTGCGGCTTCAAAACGTTTTTGGTAACTTTGTGGCCCTGTTGAGGCCCGTGGCCATGGGGTGCCAGATAGCCATGGCTGTGGCGCTTCTGTAGCCCCAATGGCAACCACAGCAGAAGGGAGGGGAGAGCACTGAATTCTGGCCTAGCCTTTGATCTTATCATATCTATGATATTTTTGATCTTATCAACACTGGAAATGTATACTAATTTTTTTTTTTACCCTGGGGATATAATATGTGTTTTTTTCACTTTACTGTTAAATAGGATTTGTATTGTACTTGCCCTGAAGAAACCTGCATTCTATGGGATCTTGGATTAAGAAATTTAGGTTCTAGTTCCTGGCTATTGCAAATGTGTGTGATCTTCTAGAAGTCAGTAAACCTCTTTAGGTTTTACTTTCTTCATCTTGGATCACAGTTTTATTTGTTTGTAAGGATCAAGTGAATTAAACAATGCAAAAAATGCTTTGGGAATTCCAAAACTTTGCAGAAAAACTATCCACCCCTTTTCTTTGGTGTCATATATAGGAGAAGAGCAGTCAGGCTAGATCCTGCTGAGATTCACCCAGCCCTTGTCTAAGTTGGGAGGGGGGGGAGGAAAGAAAAGGGGAGAGTTCTCTCTTCCTTCCTAAATAGGACATGTGCATTTCTGATCCAAGTTTTGTAGGAAATGATTTTACAGAACAAATTGGGATAAAATGCTTAAATTAAAGGTTTTAGGACTGCTCTGTATAAAGAAAGGAAAGGCTCATTAGTGACTTAATGGTCTCCTTTCTGCTTAAGAAGAACAATGCAAACAGTTCTCTCCTAGGAGGTCAGCATTTTTTTTCTTTTTAAATCAACTCAAATTGTAATAGGAGGAATTTAGTTAGACATAAACAATATACCCTGCTGACAAAGGTTTAGAAAGCTGAAAGGGATTAGTGATCAGATTATATATATTTTTTCTTTTGCTGAAAGAATAAATAAAGTGACAGACATACCTGGGATAGGTGAGCTTAAGATGACTCAGAGAAATGAATTAAATGACTTCTATATGATAAGTCTGAACATCAAAGATTCATTGAGTCATTGATAACTTAGTGACTTCATTCATTGAGCTATCTCCTAGCCATCACAGATACATCCTTCTCTTTCATATCTCATATCCATTCAACCAATGAAGCAAGAAAAAGGCATTTATTATGCACCTATTATATGTAAAGAACTATTATACATCAGAGACATGAACCAAAAAATGGAAGTCTCTTCCTTCAAGGAGCTAAGATTCTATTGATGGAGACATGCATATAAATGCATACATGTAAATATATATAAAATAAATAGAGGATAAATTGGAATGGGTAGTCACATTCACCTTTGGGAATTAGGAAATGCATTCTCAAAGACATTGCTACCTCTATAACATCTCTCACAAGTGTCTTCTTTGACTCACATGGTCACTGTCCTAATTCTGGCCCGTATCATCTCTTGGCTGGATTATTGATATAGATCCCTAACCTATCTGTGGTCAGATTTTCCTATTTCCAATCAATCCCACAAATATTTCTTAAAACAATTCTCCTAAAGCACAGTTGTGAAATATACCATGCCCACCTACATCATTTCCCCAGTTTAGCATGATCTCTCCCAATTTCATGCCTTTACACAGTCCCTCGCATGCCTAAAATACAAGCCCAGCTCACCCCTGCCTTCTAAAGGGCCTTTAGCTTCCTTCAAGTTTCATCTCATGCCCCCTCCTATGAGAAACTTATCTTTGCCATTTTCATTTGTAACATTTCATCTTTCTTTGAGTTATTTTGCATGTACTTATCTGCGTAAATTCTGAATCCCCCCAGTGAAATGTAAACTCCGTGAGGGAAGTGTTGTCATTGTTATCTTTCCATTCATATTGCCTAATGGAGAATATTTTGCATGTAGCTGACAGTTAATAAATATTAAATTGAACTGAACATAGAAAACAAAGTCCCCTACACTAACATGCAGTTGATTTTGTTTTGTTTTGTTTGCCAATTAGATAATCACTCCTGGATCTAGCTATTATAGGTTCCTGCCTTTGGAAACGGGTAGGAGGAAGAAAGGGAACATGACATTATTAAATGCATATTATGTGTCAAGTACTTATATGCAATTTACAAATATTATTTTATTTCATTCTCCCAACAACCCTAGGAGGCAGGTGCCATTATTATGCTCATTTTGTAATTGAAGAAACTAAGAGTCAGATGGAGTTTCAGTGACTTGCCATGGTTACAAAACTAATAACTGCCTAAGGGCAGATTTGGACTAATATCTTGCTGACTCCAGGCCCCATGCTATATCGTCCAACTTAGAAAGCATGTTAACAACCTAGCATCTGTATTGATCCCTCCTAGAAGTCTATGAATGGGTAGAAAAAAGAACTCAGAGTGGGCAAGAAGAGGATTTTCCCAGGAAATGAGTGTTCAATGAGAATTGAAGACAAAGACATCTTCTCTGTACAGCTGTACTTTAATTTTGCTTTAAGAACTGTTCATATGGGACAGTGCTTCTTCCCTGAAGATATGTATAATCATCTCTCCGATGCATAATAAATTACCAACCTAAGGCAATTGACTTTATAGAATCACATAACCTCTGAAGTTACTTACTTCAACCCAAATCTGACAAGGAATCTCTTCTATCTCATCCTTACAAGTAATGATCCAATTCTGCCAGACATAAGACGAAATCTATAAGATAAAAAAAAATCCTCAAATTCAAAAGGCCACACAGAGTTGCAAAAGTCAGGATAAAAAGATTTTTTAACCTAACCTTTGAAATATTAAAAAAAACCTTTTAAATATTTGAAAACTATAGTCATGTAAACTCTAAATCATAATTTTCCTCTCCTAAAGAAGTTAGGTTCCATCAATCAATCCTTGTATGACAAGGTTTGAAAACCCCTCATATCCTGATTCATCTCTTTCAGACTTTTTTTAAATTGTCAATATTCCTCTTAAAATGCTGTGTCCCAAAGTGAATATGTACTCCCAATGTAGTCTGACAAGGGTAGAGTACAGCAGAATCCATGCCTTTCCACTTCTGCATACTATGTTTTTATTAATGGAACCTGAGACCAAAAATAGCTTTGTGTCTACCATGTCACTTAGATGATTCATATTGCACTTGCCATTTGCCTAATTCCACAACCTTTCCCCCCACACCAACTATTTTCTAACCACACCTTCCCCATCCAGTGATTGTCCCATCGATTATTTTTAACCTAAGTAAAGGATTTTATATTTATTCATATTAACTGTCATCTCATTACACTTTGCTCATCATTCCAGCCTGTCAGAATCTTTTAGGGAATGGATTCTGTCTGCCAATATATTCACCATTCTTTCCAGCTTGTCATCCCCAGATTTGACAAACATGCCAATCTATATTTTCATCCAAATCACGGTCTACTTAATTCACTATTGTAGTAACCCTGTCAAAAAAAGAAAATAGTCTGTCATGACTTATATGCAATTAAAAGCAGTCATCAATACATACTAAATACCTGCTACATGCTAGGCTCCACGCTAAGCACTGGGGACATAATAAAAGGGGGAAAAAGCATATTCTCTGTTCTCAAAGTACTCAGAGTGTGATGAGAGAGAGAATATGTAAACAATTATGGGGGAAAATGAGATATGTAAGAATAAGTTAGATGATGGAGTGAAAGCAGGGACTCAACTGAGGTCCCTGAGAGATTCCTTCAGTTACCTCTAAAAAGTGAATCTGAACAGATTTTAGAGAGGAAGAATCCATTATGAGACAGAGTGTGGGAGATTCCCAGCTTAGGTCAACATGGAAAATCCATGAGTAGGATTTCTTGAGCCGAATGGGGGGAATGCACAAAGTAGGGAGTGTGTGGGTTGCACCAGCACAGACCCAACCATAGCAGGGCTGGGGCCAGCCCAGGCAAACTGATTCACTAACTGCTATGGTGATTCCCAGGTGTCTCATTGCAAGACAGGGGTATTTTGGAGTTGAGTAAGAGACAATGCAGGGCCTATTGCTGCAGCAGCTACTACTGGGGCTATGAGTCCACATTCTGGATGTCTGAAAATCACCTACTTGAACTTTTGGGAGTCATGATGGCACAGAAGACCAAAGGTGCTCTGATCACCCCCTTGTTGACCTTAAAAAACCAAGAGAATATTACCCCAGGGTAAAATCCTGAAATAGTGACACCAGCCAGAGGCTAGGGCGATCTACAGGAAGGGTGTGGTAGTGGCTATGCTGTGACTGGAAAGGATAAGTACAGGATGAGAGGCATGCCAGCAGGATATCCTAAACCCCAGGGGACTGGATCCAACAAGCACCAGCACCAGAACATCAGGTGTGCCTTCACATTGCCAGGGGAATTGGCAGACACTAGCATGGCACTAGTCATCAACATCTGAGCCCACTTGAGCTCTAACCCAGAAAGAGGAGATGGAGACCTGAAGTAGGAAGTGACCAGACCACCCTCCTCCCATACCTCATCTTGTGAGCTTCAGTGTTACCCTGGGGAAATGCAGAAAGTCCTGGCTTTGGCCTTGTATCAGCATTCACCAGTCAGCTCAAGCTCAGCTTTATGTAGAGAGCTGACAACATTATGTAGCCTCTAACTGATAGAACCAGAGCCTATAGCACACAAAGCCAGTAGCCGGAAGAGTGGATCAGAGCCCTCTGTGCCTGAGAAGCATAGATCCACTTTAAAAGTCAGGAAATAAGCAGTCACAATGGGCAAAAAGAAACATGTTGGAAAAATAAAAACTATAGAATCCTATTATGGAGAGTGGGAAGAACAAAATTAAAATTCATAAGAGGACAGCATTGAAAGTATACCCACATCTGAAACCTCAAAAGAGAACATCAGCTGGTCTCAAGCCCAAAAAAAGCATTCTTGGAAGAGTCCAAGAAGGATTTCAGTGGCCAAATTAGAGAGAAAAATTGACCAAGTATTTTAAAAATAAAATTGTCAAATTGGAAAAAAAATTTCACTGAAGAGAAGCACTCCTTTAAAAATACAATTTGTGAAAAGGAAAAGGAGGCATAAAACCTAACCAGAGAAAACAAATACTTAAAAGTGAAAACTGACCAAATGGAAAAGAATATACAAAAACTGAGGGAATTATTTCATTAAAAATTAGAACTAGACAAATTGAAGTTAATGTCTCTATAAGGCATCAAGAATCAGTCAAACAAAATCTCAAGAATGAAAAAATGGGAGAAAATGTAAAATATCTCATTGGAAAAATATCTCTATTGGAAAATAGATCAAGGAGAGATAATCTAAGAATTACTGGTCTACCAGAAATCCATGATAAAAAAAGAGCCTGGGCAGTATCTTCCAAGAAATCATCAAGGAAAGCTTCCATGAGGTTCTAGAATCAGAGAATCTAGAATCTAGAATCAGATATTCATCTAAAGAACCTACTTATTACCTCCTGAAAGAAAACCTAAATTAAAAAAGCCAAGGAATACTGTAGCTAAATTCCAGAATTATCAGGTGAAGGAGAAAATACTGCAAGAAGCCAGAAAGAAACAATTCAAATATGGAACTACAGTCAGAATCACTTAGGAACTTGCAACTTCTACATTAAAAGATCTATGGATTGGAATATGACATAATGTAAAGCAAAGGAACTTGGATTACAACCAAGGATCAACTACCCAGCAAAATTGAGCATAATCTTTCAGGCAAATAGATGGAAATTCAATGAAATGAGGGACTTCAAGACCTTCCTTATGAAAAGGTTAGAGCTCGATGCTCTAACAAGATTCAAGGGAGACATAAAAAGGTAAATATGGGAAAGCACACATGTACACACACATGCACACACACACAAACACAAACTTTTTGTTCAGAGAATGATAATGTTTACATCCCTATATGGGAGGATGATACCTGTTAATCTTGAGAATTGTATGGTTATTATGACATTTAAAGGGACATGCATATAGAAGGTGTGAGTATAAATTAATTGATGTGATGTTAAAACAACTAATTATGGGGTGCAAAGAGATTGTAATAGAGAAGGCAAAAAGAGGCAGCAGAAAAGGGTAAATTACATAACACGATGAGGATCAAAAGCATATTATAGTGGAGGGAATAAAGGGAGGGAGATGAGCATTATATGTGCTTTACTCTCCTCAATTTATGTTCAAGGAGTGAATAACATACTCATTGAACATACTCATTGAAGTATAGGACTCTATTGTGAAGAGACACAAAAATGTATTATAGAGGAGGGAGAAGAGAATTGTTCAAGAATTTCTCTCATCACATTTGGTTCAAGAAGGGAATAATATGCTTTGTTAAGTATAGAAATCTAATGTACCCTACAGGAAATAGTAGGGGAAAGGGGAAAGAAGGGGGGAATAGAAGGTAGAGAAGAGACAGAAAGGGAAAAGGGTAAGTAATGGGAGGGGTCTGATAGGGAAAAAATATTGAGGGAGGTGGCTGTCAAAAGCAAAACTCTTTTGAGGAGAAGTAAAAATAAAAGCATAAGGGGCAGAGCCAAGATGGCAGCACAGAAGCAGCAAAGTTTCACAGCTCCCACACAGCCACGTTAAATACCTGTAAAAATGACTCTAAACAAATTTGGGAGCTCCAAAACTCACAAAAATACAGAAAACATATATCTGGCTGAAGACAGCCTGACAGGTGAGGCTCATCCCAGCAAGCTGGGAGCCTAAATCAGACCAGCCTGAAACAGCAGCCTGGCCCCAGGGCAGTCAGAAGGAGCCACAGCTGGAGTCTTCAGAAGAGTGGATAAGGGGCAGCTGTGGCAGTTTCCAGATTTATCAGGCTAGGAGAAATAAGGATAAGAAAAAGGTCAGTGGAATTCAAACTAAATTTGGGAGAGAAAAGTGGTCCGGCCAAACTGCCCCCAGGGCAAGGAATCTGTGGAAGGGGCACAAGCAGGACAAGTGGCACAAGTGGCAGCTGCTTCCAACCCAGCTGCTTCAGAGATCCTTGCCTACAGATTGCAAGGGGGCCAAGGCAATTGATTAGAGTCCAAGTGCTCTTGAGTTGAGTGGCCTGGATCCGGATTGTGAACTTGGTCCTGGGGTGTGCTTTCAGCAAGTCAAAGATGGTCGGGTCTGTAGCACCCCCTAATACCTCTGGCAGCTGTGAAAACCCCATAGATTTAAGACAGAGCTTTCCCCACTGGAAGCAAAGTTCCACAGAGCTAAAAAAATTCAAGCAATTAATTGACTGGCCAATATGAGTAGGAAAAGGAAGCAAATTAAGAACAGCAATCAAACTCTAGAATCCTTTTTTGGGGACAAAAACGATCAAAGCATGGAGCAGGAGGAAAACAACACAGTCAGAACTCCCACACCAAATGCTTCCAAGAAACAAGAAGATTGCCTACAAGCCATAGATCAACTTAAAAAGGACTTTGAAAACCAAATAAGAGAAGTGGAGGAAAAATTGGGAAGAGAAATGAGAATGATGTGAGAAAGAGTCAACAACCTGACTGAAGAGAATAACACCTTAAAGAACATATTAACTCAAATTGCAAAAGAGGCCCAAAAAGGCAATGAGTAGAAGAATGCCTTAAAAAGTTGAATTTGCCAGATGGAAAAAGAATCTCAAAAGCATTCTGAAGAGGATCATTTCTTAAAAATTAGAGTGGAACAAATGGAAGCAAATGACTTTATGAGAAATCAGAATACTATTAAACAGATACAAACAAATGAAAAAATAGAAACCAATGTGAAATATCTCCTTGAAAAAAAAAACACTGACTTGGAAAATAGATCCAGGAGAGACAATTTGAAAATTATTGGTTTACCTGAAAGCCATGATTAAAAAAAGAACTTCGAAAGCATCCTTCAAGAAATTCTCAAGGAAAATTGCCCTGATATTTTAGGATCAGAGGGCAAAATAGAACTTGAAAGAATTCACCAATTACCTCTTGAAAAAGATATCCAAAAGAAAATTCCTATAAATATTATAGCCAGATTCCAGAATCCCCAGATCAGGAGAAAACATTACAGGCTGCCAAGAGGAAGCAATTTGAATATTGTTCAAACACAATTAGGATAACACAGGATCTGGCAGCTTCTACATTGAGGGATCAAACATCCTGGAATATGATATTCCAGAGATCAAGGGAGCTAGGATTAAAACCAAGAAATACCTACCCAGCAAAACTGAGTATAATGTTCTAGGTGAAAATATGGTCATTCAGTGATGTGGAGGACTTTCATGCATTCTTGCTGAAAAAAACAAAACTGAACAGAAAATTTGACATTCAAAGACAAGAAGCATGAGAAGGTAAATATGGGAAAGAAATCATAAGGAACTTATCAAACTTGAACTATTTACATGCCAATATGGAAGAATGATAATAGTAACTTATGAAACTTTTCTTAGTATGAGGATAGGCGAAGGGAGTACAAGAGTATACATACATACATACATACATACATATATATATATATATATACACACACATACACACACTTGTATATGTGTGTATATATATATATATACATCTATATATGTATACCTATACATATGTCTATATAGGAGGGTATATATGTGTATGAATGTGTATCTGAGCA
>CM053596.1:222782947-222794411 GCA_028646575.1 Pseudocheirus occidentalis | reverse complement strand
GGGGTAGAGGGATAACATACACACTCAATTGGGTATCTTACCCCACAGGAAAATAAGGGGGTAGGGTATAAGAAGGGGGATGATTGAAGGGAGGGCAGATTAAGAGAGAGTGTAGTTAAAAGCAAACATTTTTGAAAAGGGATAGGGTCAAAGGAGAAAACAGAATAAGTGGGGGAGCAAGATAAGATGGAGGAAAATATAGTTAGTCTTTCACAATATAACTACTATGGAAATGATTTGGGTAGCTACACATGTGCAACCTATATTGAATTGCTTATTTTCCCACTGGGGGCAGGTAAAGAGGGAACAGAGAAAAAAAAGCTGGAACTCAAAGTTTTAAAAATCAATGTTTAAAAAATTGTTTTTACATGCCACTGGGAAATAAGATACACAGGCACTGGGGCATAAAAATCCATCTTGCCCTACTAGAAAGTTGGGGGGGGGGAGTGATGGGAGAGGATATAAGGGAGAACAGATTGGGGTAAGGGGTATGCAGTAGGCTTGCTATTCTGGGGTGATGGTAGGGGAAATATGGGGAGAAAATTTTAACTAAAAATCTTGTGGAAATGAATGTTGAAAACTAAAAATAAATAATTGAATTACAAAAAAGAATTATGGTGTCTAAATGTAGATGCAAGCAAACTACTTGTTCTCTACCTTTTAAATTTTGTTTCTTCTTTCTCATTGCTCATTCCATTGGTTATAATTCATCTTTTCAACTTGACTAAGATTTGGTGTGAAGGCATACATAGAACGTATACCAGATTGCATGCCACCTTGAGGTGGAAGGAGGGAGGAGAGGGAGTGAGAGAAAATTATTATAAACTGAAAGGAAATAAATTTTAAAAAGAAGGAAACAGTACACACACACATACACACACACAATAATTTGGAGGTCATCAAGAAAAGGAAAGCATAAAAGAGATACTGGTGTTAATTTTCTAAATTTTCATCATTTTTTCCCTTCAATATTCAGGGTTTTTTTTCATTTTAGCTTTTTAATTGTAATTGACTTCAGGTTCACTGACCTATAGACACAAGTATCTCCCTTCTTCATCCTTTTGAAAACCAGTACAAAATGTGCCTGTGTCCACTTCAGCAGTTCCTCCCCTATTAGTCAGGTTTCCTTAGAGATTACTGATAGTAGTATACTAGCCTGCAGCTTGAAATTTTCTTTCAACTTATTTGTGTCCAATTTATCCTATACTCATGTCCAATTATTCTATACTTTATTGTGCTTAGTGAGTGAAATTGCTTGCACACGATCAGTTAATATCAAGACCCTGTGTAGAATCAGGTGAGTTAGACATTTAGAGGTTCATCTGCATATTACAGTCAGGTGGACAGAAAAATCCTTGGGTGTAGCTAGATGTTTAAATGATTCAGGTACTTTTTTTTGCTCTATTCTCTACCCCTCACCAAGTTTCATCTTACAAATGTTGGCCTGAATATTCTTATTCTTCTTATAAAACATAGCAAATGTGCAAACGGTGAATAGTGTTGGTACTAAAAACAGAAAGAATTAATTTCAAATCTGGTCTCAGACACTTACTACAGGCTTTCCTAATTTTGTTGCACTTAAATTTTTTATAACAAATTGAAGACTTGTTGCAATCCTGCATTGAGTAAGTCTATTAAAGCCATTTTTAATAGCATGTGCTCACACTTTTTGTCTCATTTTGATAATTCTCACAGTATTTCAAATATCATCCTCCTCTTCATCATCATCATCTTCTTCATCATTACTGTATCTGTTATGTTGATCTGTGATCAGTGATCTTTGTTGTTACCACTGCAATTGTTTTGGAGCACTACAAACTGTACCCATCTAAGACCATGAGCTTAACTGATAAATGTTTTATGTGTTCTGACTGCTCAACTAACTGGCCTTATCTCATTTCTCTCCCTCTACTCACATCTCCCAATTCCCTGAGGCACAAAAATATTAAAGTTAACAGAACCCACAAAATATCCAAGGTATGCTTATAGCTGTATGATTTTGCTCAAATAAGTTATCAGTTTGTCTCAAATGACTCAACAGTAAAATGGGAATAGTAATAGCACCTATCTCACAAAATGTTTTGAGGGCCTAATGAGACAATATTTGGAAAAGGTTTAGCACAGTGCCTGGCCCATCAGGTTCTACACAGCTGCTAGCTCTTATTATGACAGGGGTTACTGCTTTTCCTTAGGAAATGAGCCTCATTCTTTTGTGGAGTTGATCTCAATACCTGTCTCTTTGCTGCATCTGCTTCACATTCAGCTCCTGATTCTATATCTTACCCCAATCAAATGACTTGACATAATGACCTGAGAAAAGCAAGGCGACCCATTCCTCCATTTCTTGTGCATCCCTTGAGGGAGGGCAGTAATGACTTCCTTATTTTCCAAAGCAACTTCTTCCTTTACAGGGAGGTTAGATCTTCCTGTTGCAGTGCATGATCACCATCCTCAGGCGTGAAGAAGCACAAGATCTTCCTTCAACTATATGCCTTAAACCTTTTGCACATATTTTCCCTGAGGAGTGGCAGCAAGAGTCTTGACTGAGTGATCTTCCATCTATGATGGCACAAGATAATTCCTACCTCCTACTTCCAGCCTAATCTCCTACCACTCATGTGGAAAAACCTCCAGCATATCAAGGAGTAAGTTTTCTTTGACCTCAGGCCTTTCATCTCATTCTTCATTCTTATTTTGATGGAAGAGGAAGAGGAAAGTCTGTGGGCAGAGGGACTTTCCTTCTCCTGCTGTTTAGGTTCAGCATTTTTCTTCTCCTGCTATGCTGTCTTCTGCCTAATTTTTAAACTTTAAAGGGAAGAAATATAGTGAATCTGGGCCTCCCATCTTAATATATATTTACCTTCTATCTCATGATGCACTTGACTCCAGTTCAATATATAGTCTCCTTTAGGAAGAAAAGTGGCACCATGCCCCCCAATGTTGAATATTCTCACACCTGGTCATAGCCTATATATCCTAGTGATTCTGAACCCCTGTAGGTCGTCATCCAAACTCTATTCACCATCCTCCACAATAAGATTCTATATTCTCATTTCCCTTAATCCACCCTCTCCAAAGTTCTAACCAGACATGATCCTCCCCTTCCAATGTGCCCTTTGGAATGCCTGTTCCATAAGTAATGAGCTTCCTTTCATCCTAAATCTTTTCCTCTGTTGAACTTTCCATCTTATAGCTATTCCTGAAACCTCTCCCCACCCTGATGATACAGTCTTAATGGACACCCTTTGTGGTTGTAGCCTCACTCATTTCCCTTGACTTACTAATTGAATTAGGGGAGCTGGAATATTTATCGCTCTCTATTGCCACTTCCAGGTTCTCTTTCTACCAGTATCACTCAGTAACTTCTCTTCCTTTGCATTTCAGGTTATTCATCTCTACCACCCAATCAAACTCCTGGTAGCTGTTGTCTAGATTTTCATCTCATCCACTCTTTTCCTTCCTCACAAATTTCTTTCCTCATCAATTCCTGCAATTACCATAGTTTATTGACCCTCTACCTCTCTCTGTGAATTCTTATAACAAACTCTCCCCATTTTGAACACTCTTAACTCCAGTCCTTTGATTACTCAACTCTCTACCATGTCATTTCACTTGACACTCTCTCCTCTTTTCTTCATCCTGACCTGCTGGTCAAAGGATTTGAATACCCTCTTGATGTTCAAGCTCTACTCTATACTAGCCTTCTCTTAAGTCCCTACCCCCTTTATCACTTTGAAAACTGTGTCCTACCAAGTTTTAGTTTGGATCATCCCCACCATATATCAACATTATATCCACACATGTGATGCTAAACAAAGATATAGAAAATCATACAACTGTTTTGATTAGGTCCACTACAAATTTAAGTTATATAACCTCAACTACACCCTCACTGCTGCTAGATAATCTTAATATGCTCTCTCATCAATTCACTATCCTATTTTCCCCAGTGGTTCTTCCAAACTTTTCTTTCCTCCTGCAATTTCCTGTGGCTCCCCCTCCCATTCCCTTCTTAGCTAAGAATCTTGGCTCATATTTTTCAGAAAAAAATGAGACCATTCACCAAGAACTCCCTCCTTCTCCCTTCCTCCTCATTTCATTTCATTCAGGTACTTTGAGGCCCTATATTTTTCTTCATGCCTGCCTCACTTGATGAGGAGACCTTATTCTTTACTAAGGCTATCCCTTCTACTGATCTCCTCCAAGAGATTACCCCACCCTATCATCGCTGCTCTCCTAATTTCAATTTCTCCCTATATAGTGGCTCTTTCCCTACTGCCTACAAATATGACCATATCTCTCTCTGCCTCAAAAGAAATCTGTCACTTGATCCTTTCATTCCTGTTACTATCCTCCTACACCTATTCTGTCCTCTGTGACTAAACTCTTTGAAAAGGCTGTCTGGAGTCAGAAGCTCCACTTTCCTCTCAAAACCTTTATAATACAGCTTCCAACTTCATTGTTCTATCAAAACTCTTTGCTCCTAAGTTATGATCACTTACTGCCTAATCCAATAGCCTTTTCTCTCTCCTCATTCTTCTTGACCACTCTACACACTTTGATACTATTTTTCCCACCCCCTCTTCCTTGATTCTCTCTTCCTCAGGTTTTAGGGCACTATTCTCTCCTACATCTTCTCCTACCTATCTGCTTCTTATCAATTTCCTTTCAGTCACCAAAGTGATTTTCCTAAATCATCAGTCCTACCATGTCACCATCCTACTTCATAAACTTCAGTAGCTCATATTGTATCCAGGATCAGATATAAAATTTTCCAGTTGGTATTCAAAGTCCCTCATAGCTTAGTTGCTTCCTTGTCACATTCTCTTCAATCTA
Source organism: Pseudocheirus occidentalis (assembly GCA_028646575.1). Lineage (NCBI taxonomy): Eukaryota > Metazoa > Chordata > Mammalia > Diprotodontia > Pseudocheiridae > Pseudocheirus > Pseudocheirus occidentalis. The sequence goes on along the minus strand of CM053596.1, from coordinate 222,789,575 downwards.
GTGATACTGGTCACTTTTCTCCTTGGCAAACAAGATAGTCTGTTTCTCAACTCCTGGCATTTTTCTGGCTGTCCCTCAAGCTTGAAATGTTATCACTCCTCTTTTCCACTTAAAGCCTCCACTGGATTCCTTTAAGTGTCAACTAAAATTCATTCTTTTTGAGGAGCATTTTTTTCTAACCCCTTTTAACTGTATTCCTTCCCTTGTTTATTTCCTATTTATCCTGCACGAAGTTGTTTGTACATATCTGCCTTCTCCTCTTTCCATTAGATTGTAAGCTCCTTTATAACAGAAATTATTTCTTTGACTCTTTTTTTTTAATTTCCAGAGTTCTAGTATAGTGTCTGGCAAATAAAAGGTACTTAATAAATGTTGACTGACTGACTCCAGTAAGTATAAATGACCCCATCTTTTTTCAGATGATATAATTTTTCATTCTTGTGCCTGGCATTGAACTCTGCTTGTTTTACCTTGGGCTGCTATTGGTCAACAACCCTTACCTAGTACCTTAATGTGCACAGAGTGTTTTGCACACACACATTACTCTGTAACCTAGCATATCTGAAAGAAGGGCCTGAGTTCCTTGCTTTCCCTCAACCAGGTTAACATACATATATTCATTTTGGGTAACAGGAAATGTGTTGCCATATGTGCATGTATAAATACACACAAATCCACTGACATATCTATGTGTGTGTGTGTATATCTCTCATTGTCTCTGTGTCTTAGTGTCTGTGTCTCTGTCTCTATCTCTGTCTGTCCCTCAGTCTCTGTCTCTTTGTCTCTGTCTCTGTCTCTGTCTCTCTCTGTCTCTATCTCTCCCTCTCTTTCAAAAAGCAAAGTCAACAAACATTTACTGAGGTATTTAAATTCTAATTCTTTATGAGGTACTGAGAGCCAAGAAAGATAAATAAGAAATTATTCTTGCCCTTATGAAACTTATAATGGAGTAAGAAAACAAGAGAACCTTCATGATTATAATTCACCATGATTGTTTTGCCTATTTAAGAAATATACATATGTGTGAATATTTCTATATATGTATATACACATATACATACATATACAGTATGTAACTGTATTCTATCATTCTATTTATACATATATTCTCATTTATTCCTATGAAAAGTTCGTTATGTAATTGACATAGATGCCTGAAGAGTTGAGAATACAAGTTATAAAAATCAAGTTTTATCTAGTTTTCAGTTTGGGCAGTACAATATTTTGGATAATCAATTTATTCAATATATACATGTATACATAAAACATATTATTGAAATGAGTGATACCCCACTTAAAATCCATTGAATTTAATTGCAGTTATTCAAGTGTACTTTTTCTTCCCCAATATTTTCCTCTTCCTCTTATTATTCATTATTCACTGCATGTACCCATTATGGATTAACCTCAAGGCCTATTTACAACTGGGATCTTATGAAAACCAAACACATTTTCTCACATGTACACATAGACATTTCAAAGTAAATAAAGATCACTTAAAATGCACCCCAAGCCCTAGAATTCTTAAATGAAGTAAATTGTTCTGGGCAAGCACCCAAGCAAGCAGAATGTAGTCCCTTGTGCCTTTGGCAGCCTTATTGCTGGGGGAAAGGGAGATTCTTGCTACTTGTCAGTCAGGATTGACATCATTTTAGGTTATCTGGCTCTCTCACAGGGATAGCAGTGCTAAATTATTTGCATATTGCAGTCTTTTTCAATAGTATCATGGTATGTTACAGCTGGAAGGGGCTTTAGAGAACATCTCTTCTAGAGCCACATTATTTTACTGCTAAGGAAACAAATTCCAAGTGGGGTAGAAGCTTGTTGAGGATCAGGCAACTAGTTGTGATGGACCCAGGACTAATACCCTTTGAGCCAGACTATCAGTCCAGCTCACTTTGTATACTACTACACTCTTTTAATTTAAATTCAAGGAGAATACAAGTTAAGCAGTGTTTAATTTTAATGAAAAAATTTTCAGTGCTTCTATCCATATTTTTAATGGCAATATTGAGAAATGCATCGTATTGGAATTGTGTATTCCCCATTCATCTTTAGCTACATTTGATAATCTAAATTACGTTTTGGCAAACTACTCTCAATGTGTCAACAAAGCTAAGCTATATATACACATAATATAAAAGACATTCTAGCTTATACATCTTATAAACTGGCAGGCCATATTTGATTCTGGGTATTTAGTTTGCTAACTCATAAATCACCAAAGGTGTTAAGAACACCCCTCTCTTGATGTTTCCATTAATTACACTATATTGGGGATGAGAAAGCATTCCTCTGAGATTATCTTTTTTTCTTTGAATCTTTGACTTTAGGATGTCTAGAAGTTTTTTTTTTCCTGATTTCAGGGAGAAGAGTTTGATGTCTTCTCAAGTCTACTCTCAGCAGGTTAATCCATATTAAAAGACAAAGTCATCTATGCAACAGTGTAGGCATGTTGCTGTGTTTCATTTTATTTTTATTTTTCATCAAGAAAATTGTCATAAAGAACCCTTGCAAGGGGGACAGAAATTGGGAACCAGTTGAAAAACTGAAATAAATAGGGGCCTTATTGGTTTTATATATCTCAATTGAGATATTTATTCATGTGGAAAGAACCACTACATTAAAAATAATTTGATTTAGAAATCTTTTTCTTTGAAAGGACTCTGAAAAATGCCTCTATATGTAAGGATGGCAGAAGAGAAGATATTTCCAATTAAACACTTGAAAGCATCTTCCCATAAATTATTCCACAGGGTTTACAGCATTAAACTCCATAAAAACCAATGCTTGGATTGGGAATACTGATATTTATTTGCAATAGAATGGTGGTGGTAAAGGTATATAGACCTAATCCTGACAAATGTCTTTGACAGTAAATTTTTTTTTCTTTTTTTAGCCTTTATTTATTTATTTATAACATTCTTTTCATTTTTTTTTAATTTTTGAGTTCCAGATTCTCTTCCTCCCTCCAAACCCTTTCCAACCCACTGGCAAGGCAAACAATATGATATCAATTATACATGTGAAATTATTCAAAGCATATTTCCTTGTTAGCCATTTCACAAAAAAGAAAAAAATTAAAAAGAAAGAAAGAAAATTACGTTTTAGTCTACACTCAGAGTTTATCATTTCTCTATATGCCTGTGGAGCACTATTAATTTGAGTAGCCAAATCTTTCAATGTTGATCATTACTGCATCATTGCTATTACTATGCAAAATTATCTCAGACTCCTCACTTCACTTTGCATCAGTTCATATAAGACTTCCTGTTTTTTTCTAAAACTCCCCCTCATCATTTTTAATGTTATTCATATCACACTAATACTTCAACAGAGTCATATGTCACAGTTTCTTCAGCCATTCCCCAATTGATGATAATCCCTTCAAGCTCCAATTCTTTGCAACTACAAAGAGAGTAGCTAAAAATATGTTTGAATATATAGGTCCTTTTCCTTTTTATTTAGTCTTTTTAAGATAGAGACATAGTAGTGGTATTGCTGGATCACAATTGTATCACACTTTGAGCATAATCCCTGATTGTTCTCCTAAATTAAAGGACCAGTTCATTACTCCACCAATAGTTCATTAATGTATCTATTTTGCTCATTCCCTCCAGCATTTGTCATTTCTGATAAATGTGAGATGGCAGCTCAGAGTTGTTTTATTTAGCCCTTTTTCTAATTAATAGTGATTCAGAGGGTTTTTATATGACTATAAATAATTTGGTTTCTTCTTCTGAAAATTGCCTGTTGATAAATTTGACAATTTATCAATTCAGGAATAAATGTTTTTAAAATTTTAACTCAGTTCCTTATATATTTAATAAATTAAGCCTTTAAAAAATAAGCTTGCTATATTGCTAATATTACTTCATTAATTCCTTTTAGAAAAATCTAATTTCCCTGACTCTTTCAATTGGGTCTATTTTTGCTTTTACTTTGTCTGAGATCATGATTCCCACTCCTGTCTCTTCACTTCTGTTAAAGCACAATAGACCCCATTCCAGTTCCTCATTTAAAACTCATTTGTGTCATTCTATTCCAAGTGTGTCTCTTGTACACAAAATATTGTTGGATTCTGGTTCCAATATATTTGCTATCTACTTCTGTTCTGTGAGTTAGCTCCATTCTACTCTCATTCACAAATAGGATCACTAACTGGGTATTTCCCTGCACTCCATTTTCCTTTGTTTATCCTTCTCTCTCTTTTTCTCCTGTCCCTATATTATATGTATATGAACACACACACACACACACACACACACACACACACACACTCTTCTTTATATATCTCCTTTAAATGAAAATTTTTTCCATTTTAAATCTCCCTTTTCTCATATCCAAGTGTCTCCTCATCTTTCTCATCCCATATTCTTTTGTAGAGCTCACCTCAACGTAGCTAACTCATATCTGTATCATCTTTGTACGTAGACTCCTTCTAACTATCTTAATAATAATAAAGGTTTTAGGAATTGCATTTATCATCTACCAATATAGGAATGATGAGAATTTAAATCCATTAAATCCCTTATGATTGCTCCTTCATATTTACTTTTTAAATTCTTCATTTGAGTCCCTTGTTTGAATGTCAAATTTTCTATTCAACTCTGGTCTTTTCATCAAGAATGCTTGGATATCCTCTATTTTATTAAATAGCCATCTTTTCCTCTAAAGAATTATACTCTGTTTTGCTAGAGAGGTTATTATTGGTTGTAATTCTACCTTCTTGATCCTCCAGGATACCATTTCCCTCCTTTAATTTTGAAGCTGCTAAATCTTAAATGATACTTACTGTGGCTCTACATTATTTGAATGGTGTTTTTCTGATGGCTTGCAATGCTTTCTCCTTGACCTGGAAAATCTCCAATTTGGTTTTACTATTCCTGGGACTTTTCACTTGGGGATCTCTTCCAGGAGGTGATAAGGGGATTCTTTTGGTTTCTATTTTACCCTCTGGTTCTAATCTATCAAGAGAGTTTTTTTTGTTTGTTTTGTTTTTATTCATATTTTTTATTTTTTTGTCTTTTTCTATTTTTAATTTTTCTATTAATTTCTTTATTTTTCTCATTTATATCACTCATTTTCATAAGATTTTGAGTTGCAAATTTTCTCCTCATCTTTCCCCTAACCACCACCTCAAAATAGCCATCCCACTGTATATCCATTCCCCCAATCTGCTCTCTCCTCTGTCTTCCCCCATAGTCCCTCTGACTTTCCGGTAGGGCTGGATGGATTTCCCTACCCCAGTGCCTATAGATCTTAATTCCAATTTGCATGTAGTTAATCATAATAATAATAATAATAATATATTTTTAACATTTGATTATAGAACTTTAATTTCTAGATTCTTTCCCATCATCCCTCGTCACCCACCCTCACTGGAAAGACAAGCATTTCAATACAGGCTGTAAATGTGTAGTTATATAGGACATCTCCACAATGGACATATAGTGAGAGACTGATCATATGTCCCTAATTCCTATCCCACACCCACCCCTGGTCTATTCTCTACCTTATCCCTGTCCGTTTATGTAAGTGCATACTTCCAGCAACCCTCTGCCCACCCTGCCCTCCCCTCCATCATCCCACCTCTCATCCCCATCCCTCCTATTCTCCTGTATGGCAAGATGCCTAGTTTATAGTTTATATCATTCCTTCCCTAAGCCAAATTCAAGAAGAGTAAGGTTGACCCATTTCCTTTTGCCTTCTTGTTCTTCCCCTCCATTGTAACAATTATCCCTGGCCTCTTCTATATGAGATGATTAACCACATTCTGCCTCTCCTTGTCTCCTCTCATTCTAATCCTCTCCCACCTCAGAATTTCACCTTTTAAAGTATGGTCCCTTCCTATACAATTGATCCTGTGCCCTCAATGTACACATACATACTCAGATATGTTTTCATATGCATATATAAACCCTCCTATATAGACATATGTGTATGTACACATATATGTACATTTGTATTCCCTTCACCTATCCTCAAACTGAGAAAAGTTTCATAAGTTACAATTATTGTTTTTCCATATTTGGATGTAAATAGTACAATTTTGATAAGTTCCTTATGGTTTCTTTCCCATGTTTACCTTCTACTGCTTCTTGTATCTGAGTGTCAAATTTTCTTTTCAGTTCTGTTTTTTTCAGCAAGAATGTTTGAAACTCCTCTGAATGACCATATTTTCTGCTGGAACATTATACTTAGTTTTGCTGGGTAGGTGATTCTTGGTTTTAATGCTAGCTCCCTTCATTTCCAGATTATCATACTCCAGGCCCTTCAGTCCCTCAGTTTAGAAGCTGCCAGATCCTGGGTTATCCTAATTGTGTTTGCACAGTATTCAAATTGTTTCCACTTGGCAGCCTGTAATATTTTCTCCTTGATCTGGGGACTCTGGATCCTGGCTATTACATTCCTAGGAGTTTTCTTTTGGGGATCTTTTTCAAGGGGTGATTGGTGAATTCTTTCAAGTTCTATTTTGACCTCTGGTTCTAAACTACTGGGGCAATTTTCCTTGAGAATTTCTTGAAGGATGATTTCTACGTTCTTTTTCTGATCATGGCTTTCAGGTAGTCCAATAATTTTCAAATTGTCTCTCCTGGATCTATTTTCCAGGTCAGTGGTTTTTTTT
>CM053596.1:222759087-222782447 GCA_028646575.1 Pseudocheirus occidentalis | reverse complement strand
TTTACCATTTTCTTTTCCAGTGCAATAAGGGAAACTGTGCTTAAGTGACTTGCCCAGGGTCACATAGCTAATAAGTATTTGAGACAGAACTGAGCTCAGGTCTTTCTGATTTCAGGCCCAGCACTCTATCCAGTAGGCCACTAAGAGTACATTCTCTGAGAGAAAATTCTCGGAAACTGATGAATCCATGGCTCTCCAGGGGACACAGATTGTCCCAATATACATCCTAAAGGACCATTCCTTCACTATTCTCCCTAGGAATTTAAAAGCTTTCCCTAATCTTAAGGTCAGAGTCCTCCTCTACCCTCCAAATTAGTACAATAATATTGGACCTCTATTGGCCCTCACTTTTTCATTCCAGCCTCTATTCTCTTTATACTCTATCAAACTTGAACAATTTTCAATTTTAAGTAGGACAAATGCTTGCAAAGAAAGTAATAAATTCATTAACTATATAGAATATAGAAGAAAACTGTACTATGTTTCAATATTTCTAACATATATTTTATATATATAATATGTATACATGTGTATGGATGGATGTGCATGTGTATATATGTAGGTGTATGTGTTTGTACACATGTGTATGTGTATGTGTGTATATGTGTGTGTGTACATACACACACACTCTCAAGATTCATAAATGTATGGGTATAACCATTTTTACTAGGTCTTCTCATATGACTCAGCTTGAGATTTTATGGTATTAAATATATTTTCATCCTGATGCAAGGCCCCACTTCTGTTCACCTTCCTTCAGATCTGCCTCCCAAATGGATCATTGTAGCAAATCATTATTAGATCATAGGATTTAGAGTCTGAAGGGGCCTTGGAGTTCAGGTCGATCATATTAAAAATAAGCAAACTGAGGCCTAGAGACTTTAAATATCTTGCCTAAGTTTCACAAATGAAAAAAAAGAAGAACCAGCATTCAGAACCAGATGTATAACAATGCCTTTAGGTCCCTCTCTATCTTGGGGGCCTGCACATTACTCTTGTCTATACCCAACATCCAGTACCTTCCTAATCAGAATTTTGTCACCCCCCAAAATGTGAAGATTTTCCAAGAATATAATGTTCTAGGATACTCCTCTCACATATACTCAACTGATCCTGAGCTTTATAACATAACCATTTATCTGACCACTACTGCTCCATCCCACAACATATTAAAATACATTTAATTAAGGCACATTATTAATAATAACTAAAATATTTCCAAAGTTCACAAAGAAACCTGAGTTTTCTCACAGTTGCCAAGAAGGAAGATTTGAAGGCAAACTGCCAATTTGACATTATCTGAATGCTATTAGCTGTTGGCATCGAGTTACACATCTGAAAACTACAAGAAATCTCAGATCTTCTGACCCAGACACTGGCTTTCAGGTAGGAAAGACGGTGTAGTAGAAATTATACCAGCTCAGGTTTAGGAAACCTTGAAATGAATTCTTCTTGTGCCACTAACAAACTCCTTGACTTTCAGCAATTGTTTTAGGTTTTTTTTCCCCTTTCCTAGATTCAGTTTCCTGATAAGCATTATGAAGATGTTGACCTCCAAAGTCCTTTCTACCTCACCTTGGTATTGTTGAAAGCTCCATTTGATTGTTTGAGGTACCTGAGATCTATTGAATTTTAGAGACAAACAAAATAATAGTCATACACTGATAGTACAGGAGGTAAACCAAAACCAGTTTTTCAACCTCTAAAGCATCTCTTTTTATCCCTAATGTCTTTGCCTCAATTTCCCCATTTATAAAATGAAGATAATAGTAATAGCGCTTCTTCCCCAGGGTTTTGTGAGGATTAAATGAGGTCAATAATTGTAAAGTGCTTAGCACCATGCCTGGCTCATAGTGAGCACTGGATAAATATTAATTTTTATTATTACTAACATACCAAAGGAGAATCAAGCCAAAGGGAGAAAATCTGAGTTTTACTTTTTAACTTCCTTTAAATGTCTTTAAATCTTTATAGAAGGTGAATACAAAGATATCCATTCTTTAAAAGTAATAAAATCCTCTATGAATACGGAATATTCAGAATTATAAGATTTAGAACTGGAATGAAAATTAACTATTAGATCTTGTGGTACAGTGGATAGAATGCTTGCTTTGGAGTCAGGAAGACTTCACTTCCTGAGTTCAGATCTCAAATCAGACTCTAGCTGGGTAACCCTGAGCAAGTAACTTAACCTTATTTGGTTCTGTTTCCTCATCTGTAAAATTTTTGGGAAAAGGAAATGTCAAATAACTCTACTATCTTTAACAAGAAACCTCAAAATAGGGTCACAAAGCATCAGACATGACCAAAATCACTAAATAGAACAGAGAATCTAGAGGAGTAACATATGACCTAGCAATGAGTGATACCTTACCCAAGATCACACGGATTTTGTGACAGAGCAATGATCACAGTGTATAACTCCAAATCTAGTGTTTTCTCTTCTCCTTTTGTTGTTAACATTCTGTATGCATTCAACTGATAACATTTCTTACTGCAAGATGAGGATAGGAACCTATGAAGCAGCCTCCTGGCCCCAGTGTAGGCTCCCTGAGCCACTACTTCCTTCCACCTTGGAGTTAAGGTCTTGCCTGTAGAATAGCTTCTGCTTTGGTCATCTGCTTCCCTTTGGTAACCACTGTCTTCTTTCTTTCTCTTGCTGGGATGTTCCCATCCTGTTCTCCTACAGGAACAGTAAAAGTTTCTAATCTCTCTGTTACCCTGCTCTCTTTGTAATAAACACTGGAGTACATTTTCTAACAGTCTAATCTTCTTATTTCTAATAACTACAGGAAAACTCAGTATTTTAAAAGAGCAAATGGAAGAAAAATTGCTTAAGTAGTTATGGGAGTGTATTCCATAAAAAGGATTTAAATTTCAAACTTACTCTTCCTTAGTTCCCTCTATTCTCTAATACTTCTGGCTATTATCACCCTTATTCAGTTGACCTCAGTTCTGTCTGGGGTGGATATTCAATTAAGCTCCCAAGAATGATAGATTCAGGTTGGCAAGGGTATTCATATTTTCAGGGCATTTTAGAGACTTGTTCTTAAGGTATTTCCCTACCCCAGAGATTTCAAACATGGACTGAGGCCATCATGAATTATCCTGATAGAGGTAACACCTTCCCTTTCACTGGAGATCTCAATGACTCTAGTTTCTTGAAAATCCTAGCTCACTCTTCCTTCTTTACTAATTTGCTCAAAGTAAATTCATTATTTGATGCTAAATTGTTAAATCTGGTTTTCTCCTTCAGTTGAAGCTTGTTTCTAAACTACGGTATGGGCTTAAATCTAATCAAGTAAACAGGTTATTTAGAAGCCAAGTTAATCTAATATCCTCTTAATTGTGTCTCCCTCATTTTCTGAAAAAAGGGAGATAAACATCCTCCTCTTTCCATTTCAAAAAGTTGACACAGCATTGAAAGATAATGTAAAGTGTTGAGACAGAGAGTGAAATTCTAGCTATACTGTTTCCTGATGGTATTACATTAGAAAAGCCACCTAAGGGTCTATTTCCTCTGTAAAATCTATAGATCTCAAAGGGCCTATTCTTCTATAAAATCAAAGAGTTGGACTAGGTGGGCTAAGGAGGAACCTTCATATTCCAAATCTATGACCATGTTATAGCAAACTCTGCATTTCCATTTCAATTCAGACGAGGATTTCTGATTCACAGCATATTTCATAGACGGTTCCATAGTTCAATGAAGGCATGAATGCTCATAACTTTCCTGACTCAGCTTAACTCCATAAGCATACCTTTTGATTATTCATCCATCAGGTACACACTCCCCTTAAGTGACCAATTTTCCTCAAATTATATATTGGTTGGTTTATAACATATTAAAAATAAAACTGTAAATATGTGGCACAAATAATGTGCAAAAGGTGCTCTGTGGCCAGGTCTTTTTTTTCTGTAGAGAAACAGTTTGATCCTGTGCTTATTCTACTTAGCCTCAGTGTATCTGGGACCTCAAGGTGGTCAGCTTTTTGGACACTCAATTTCCTCAGCTGCCAAATGGGTTTAATAATATTTAGTCCCAAAGCCCCAAAAGGATATTGTGAGAATCTTGAAATGAGGTAAAATATGTGAACATACTTTTTAAAGTGTAAAACCTCAGGCAAAAAGTTCGGTTTCATTATGATTAGTGGGACATTAAATTCAAAGGATGGTGAAAGTCAGTGAAATCTCCAGTATACCTTCATTCATGTTAGTCTAACTTAAAGTATGTAGGTACATGAGTGGAAAAGTTTAACATGGAATTGACCTTAATATCACTTGTTAGCTCAGCAAGTTAGTCTGAAGTCTGAATAGTCTGAATAGTCTGAAGTCAGGAAGATCTCAGTTCAAATCCAGTCTCAGACACTTTCAGTTATGTGACCTTTGAGCAGTGACTTAATCCTCTTTTCCTCTTTTCCCATTGGAGCTGGAGAAGGAAATAGCAAACCACTCCAATATCTTTGCCAAGAAAATTCCAAATGAGATCACAGAGAGTTGGAAACAACTGAAACAATTGAAAACCATTAGCCTAATGATATAGTATTGAACAATTGGATGTCACTCTCCAGGATTTACAGAAAATAGAATAGTTTAAATATCAGTGGGGTTTAGTTAAGATGATCTGTCCAATTCAAGGGCTTCTATATAATAGGGCATTTTTTTTCTAACTAAAATGTGATAATTTTTAAATATTGTGTCTACAGTAGACTTGTGAATAGGCAGAGTAATTTTGATCTGTACTTTATGACTTCAAGTGTAATGATACTGAGATTTGAAGATCTTCCATGCCCTTTGAACTTGCTTATGTAGCAGGAAGGGGTAGAGCAAGACAAAGCCGGAACCAAGCTAGTGTCCATGTGGTGGTGACTGGAAGCAGCAGCAGCAGTGGCAGCAGTGGCTCCGACAGGGGTGTGAACTCCTTTTATTCTTTGAGCCAGCCAGAATCTATGCTAAGGACTCCTGCTGAAGACTGCCAGGGACGAGAACTGTGGAGGGGCTGGATCTGCTGGGAGCAAGCTGCCTGGGGGCTGAGCAGTTGCCATGAGTGAGAAGAGAAGGATCTTTGCCTGAGGTAGCCTGTTCTGTTTTGAAGGCTTGAGAATGTGGGTGTTTACTACTTTAACTATATGTGCCAACCTCATAACTACTGCGTTGACTTTCACTTTCTGGTTTGGGGACTCAGTTTTCTGGTATTCTATTCGATGCTCTGGCTATATTTCTCGTGCAGAGAGTCTGTTACATTTTGTGATTAATAACCATATCAGCATACTTATAGTTACTGTAGGCATGGTGAATGCTGCATTGCTGATACAAAGAGCTTGTTGTTTATCCTTCATTGTCAAATCTGACCATGGCATCAGGGAGGTGATGCCATGACATGCAAATGAATTGGATTTAAGTGAGACAGGGCTGTGGAAAGTCTCCAGCCTCATTTTTTCCTCCAGAGCCATTTGGGTCCAGTAGCAAGACGAAGATCATGATGACTACAGAATGCCCTGGATGAAGTCAGAGACCTTAGTCTTTTTAAGTTAAGGTCTCAGTTTGACCATAATAAAGGGCAGGTAAAAATGAGGCAAAGAATGACCCCCTTGTTAAAAACAATCAGTCTGGGAGGGGAAGACCTTTGGGGTTTCTGACTTCAATTGCAACAAATCTGGAAAGGGCCTTGTCACTCTGTCCACCCATCCTCATTTCCCCATTCTATTCATCTATCCTATTAGGTTTGGATTTGTTTTTATAGGGGAAAATTTTACTCTCTAATGAGAGATTATATTGAATGTCAACTCTTGAGTGTAAGAAGAGATAATTAGGGGCAAATGATTGTTAAAATGTATTTAAATGGGGGTGTAAGAAAATGGAAATTCATTGAAATCATACTTCATGTGGGGAGAGAGAATAATACCACAGCACAGAAATGGAAGACTGCAGACACGTTCAAGTAAATTTTCTGCTTTGGCATTTTTACCACAGGCCACGTTTGGGGCAAATTGTTAATTGAAAGTGGAGGTTTCCTGAGGAGAATGAAATTATTTCATATGATAAAGACAAGAAAAATGATCAGTCTTTTGTGCTAAGTTCTCAACAGTTTGCAGAAAATGCTCTCCAAATGGATTATTACATGGTAAAATATTATCATAAGAGTACTAAAAAGTGAATGGAGAGACTAATAGATAATTTAAGTATTCAAGTTGAGTATATTGAAAGACATAGCATAATCAACTAAGTAATGAGACATAGAAAAAGTGTACTGGGACAGAATTACTGGAAAAGAGTTTAGAAAAGATTTTCATTTCTTGGCAACTAGTACATATGAGGAGGTAACAGCAATTATTTTTTGGCAAGATGTTAAAGTGATTGAGTTATTCTTGATTAAATGTACCAAAAATTCTCCTCCTATTTCACTTATCAGTAAATTATTGTCTCTAATCTGGTTTTAAAGGTTCTAGGAACACTGATCAGTTTACATGTAGCCAAACTAATGAGCATTCTTTCTCAACTCATGATTTTGGGGATGGGAGGGAGTAATAGGGACAGCTCGTCCTTGCCACATAGCCAGCATCCTCAGTGGTTTTAGACACTGGTGGCTGTTAATATGGAACAGAAGCATGTGAGAGTTATTTCTCACAATTAACTTAAGAATGACACACATTTAATAACTTTATGATGGAGGCTGTATCTCAGAATGAATAACGAATACAACATATCTATTCATTATTATTCAAAAACAAAGATGAAAGGCATTATTAACATAACTTATAGTTGGGAAATGAGGAGTAAGGGATTGTCAGGGAGCAGAACTAAGTAAAGGCTCTTGCAGAAATTATAAAGTGGGAGGGAGGAGAAAGGGGATTGAATCTTTAATTAAAATGAGATAAGTTGTTATGATCTACTTTCACGAAATTTTATTATTGATTTTATGTAGAAACACATAATATATTCCACCCAATACATATATCCTTCTACTTTTTGAAGAGAATATTCTAAAATGAGGGTTACACTCACCATTTTGGAAGTAACAAATGGATGTAATCCCACATAACAACTTGGTTCATTACTTTACAGCAGGCAGAACTTTATATATCATTGAAATCTAAAGTGGGGGAGGGCTATAGCAGTTAAGCAATTCACAGGTGAAAAGAAAAGGTGGAGGAGGAGAAGGAGAAGAGGAAGAGGAAATAGAAGAAGAAGAAGAAGAAGAAGAAGAAGAAGAAGAAGAAGAAGAAGAAGAAGAAGAAGGAAGAACAACAAGAAGAAGAAGAAGAAAGAAGAAGAAAGAAAGTCATCTATAGTCCAGAGAGGAGGAAATATGACAAAGAAATAACTAGTTAACTGAATTCTCACTTTTTAAGTTTTTGTTTGTTTGTTTTTCATCTTTGGAGAAATTGCCTGTCTTATAATCAGGGCATGGGTGTAGCCCACTGAATTTACCCTTGTCCTTCCAATTTCTGTTTATTTCTGTTTCCTAAATACAAATAGATTTAGCAGGAGCAAACCCAAAATGACACGTGGCCATACACACATGAAAATCCTGTAAAGGAAAGTGGTGAGAGGGATTTGGGAGGAAAAGGAGGAGAACAAGGAATACCTTATCTCAACAGAAAGCCAAACTGCTGCTGGCAAGCTGAGAATAAACTGGCTTTGTTCACAACAGATACTGTTCAATATAGACCGTCTCACACAGCCTTAATCAGAACCTAATGCAAACATTAATGCTCACCCTCAGTCTGCCTGGGATTGGGTGGACAATATGTACTTGCTTTACCTTCCTCTCTGAAAAGAATTGTCAGACTCCCTAGGCTCAAGCTGAATTGCTTTGCCTTGCTATGCTCAGCATCTGTGGACTGCCCCTAAAAACAATAAGATGCAATTTTCTAAAGCCCTACACTAAAAGGAAATGAAGCTTTTTATCTCCTGCTGGAGCGTAGGTATTTTGTTTTGTTTTGTTTTTCTCTAAGAAATAGAACAGATTGTATTTTGGTAGGTAGTAGGTGAACATGATTGGGGTAGTGTTTCTGCTTATTTTCTGCTAGAACTTATTTATTGACTGGTTCTTAAAAAAATTGTGGATCTTAGTAATTGGCATTTATAAGGAACTTGAATTTTGAAAGGGTGCCAGAGGATATAATTAATGCAATTTTGTTGTGTTTAATATAACATAATAGAAACAAAACCATAGCTGTCTGTTTTCCATGAATAATCTTATTTCTCCATATTGTGTGTAGTTGAAATACTTAGTTTTGTTTTTCTCTTTCCCCAATGCCAAGAAAGAACATCATTCTGTTGAAGAGTTAAATTCCCCAGTATTTCTGAAATCATGAAAAATAAGAATGACTTCAGTTTCCTATTTTCAGAACTTTAGCTTCATGTTTCTGACTGTCTGAAGTGTCTAGAAAGGGTTCTTTGGGGGCTTTGGAGGAGGTGGGGAGAGAATGTCAATGTCAGAGACCTGTAAGAAACTCACAGGGCTGGAAGACTTAAAGAGTCTCTGTTTTTAGTGACCTGTGAGGGGGAGAGGAAAAGTATGTTCCTGTGAATTACTTAATGGAAAGGAACACTGCATACTTTTGGTGTTTTATTTAGAACTCCTCAGAACTATGATTTCAGACTGAAACTGAAAACCATAACTGAAGATACATATGGATTTTATGTAACTGAAATTATGTACATTTACCTATCAAGAATAAAACTTTGCAGAGGTACAAAGAAGGAAATATCCTTACATTTTGGGAGATGGATAACATTAAAAGCCAGAGACTTCCCCGGAATCTATACATACAGAATAAACCTTTAAAAATATTGTTATACTTTGTTTTTACATCCCTAACATTTCCAAATATATCATCTCCTATCTTCTACTTGCAAGCCTTTGTTTGGATTGAAGATTAAAAAAAAGAGAAAAAAAGCAGTTCAGCAAAAGTGAGTAACACAATCAATCATATCTGACAGTATATGCAATAGTCCAATATGTCTATTTTCCAACCTCTGTAAAGAAGGAAAAGAAGGTTCATTGTATCCTGTCATTCACTACTAGCTCTGTGCCTTTGGGCAAATTGCTTCAAGTATCTGGCTCTCATTTTCCTAATTAAAATAAGGAAATAGAACTAGATGACTTTGAAGATCCTTTCTGTACCTAGATCTTTGATCTTATGGGCCTGTGAACCACAAATATTTTCTGGGGAGTAACTTGTTCTTTACAATTTGATAGTATTTTAAATTTTTCTATTTATGTTTTTGTAGTTGTTATGGATATTGTTTTCCTTATTTTGATATGCATCATTTCATCATTTCATATTTTTCCTGTACTTCTCCAAAATGATGATATTCATTATTTCTTTTAGTACAATAGTATTCCATAACATTCACATACTACAATTTCTTGAGTCCTTCACCACTTGATAGCATCTACTTTGCGTCTAGTTCTTTGCTACCACACACACACACACACACACACACACACACACACACACACACAATCAGTCCTTTTCTTAAACTCTAGGCCATTGGTGAGATTTGGACAGATAGAACAGACAGGAAAGACCAAGCAGGATTCACATCATAATCTTTTCTTTTTTATTCCATTCTTTTTTTGACATTAAGAAGGAAAACAAGAAGGGAGATAAAAAACAGAGATAAGTGGATTTTTTTTTCAATCTCAACACCATAAACCTAGGTAGTAACAGGACAGTGGGGATTTTTAAAAAAGGCATATTTCCAAGTATGATGATATTTATAAAATGGAAAATCTAGTCCTGATAAACTTGAGTCATAGACAAAAAGCAAGGGTCATATCAAACACTAGATTTGGAATCCAGGTAATCAGGGCACATGTTCAATGTTTGAGTAGGAGCTAGGTCAATAATTCTGGGACAATGTAAAAAATTAGGAATAAAGAAGGATCAAGATGAGGATAACTCATAAATCTAAGACTATATAAAGAATTAGGGTTGGGGTGGCTGGGTGGCACAGTGAATAGAACACCAGCCCTGGAAGACCTGACTTCAAATACAGCCTCAGACATTTAACACAAAACTAGCCATGTGACTTTGGGCAAGTCACTTAACCCCAATTGCCCTACCTCACCCCTCCAAAAAAAAGGAAAAATAAAGAATTAGGGAAAAGGGGGTCAGAACCCAGGCACAGGCAGAACCTAGGTAGGGTATGGGCAGCAACTAAGGAAACACCAGAAACAAGAGCAAATCTCATCCTGAATCAAGGCATTGCTTAGGTTTCTTGTAGTTCCTGCAAGACTATCTTCACTTTTCTCACTTGTCTCAGGGGATAGTGGATGTATGGAAATTCCCAATTCTTCCTTTATCCTGTATGTTTAAATAATCACGTATGATCATCATAATAAAAAATAATAAGTAGATCAACTGACTTTCTTCAAGTATTGGAATACTAAGTTGAGTACTGGAAGGGACCTAAAACATCACCTAATGCAATTTCTACACTTTAGAATCCCAGAGAAATTACATGATTGTCCATAGTCACCCAGGAAATAAGTAGCAGAGGAAATCAATCATCTTGAATACCAAATCAGAGATGAAATAAGAGTAAACCTTGAAAAAGCACAAAGATAAAAACTTCTCCACTTACTGAAGAGAAAAGTTTTAAAGATCCAACATTTTTATATTGAGATAAAATAGGAAGTATAAAAATTTCTATTCAATTATTGAAAATTCAAGAGGAAGAGATTTGAAGGTCTCAGTTTTAATCATAAAAGATTGAAGTTGTGAGACTCTGTGCTCTATCTGGATTAATGACCTGCCTCACTCTCTATTATTACATTATAATACCAGTAAGTGTATGATTAATTAGGGGATTTGAGGAAGAGAAATACAAGAATTTTTTCAACTCCCAAAAGAAACTATGGCTACACAAATGGTATGGAGATGTTTTTCCTTCCAAACATATCTTTTTTGTGGTAAGAAAACTACTAGTGTACTTTTATTTTCATAAATATATGTAAACTGAAATACTTTACTCTCAGGATAACTCTTGAAAATTCTGCCTACGTAAGTGGGAAATACATAACTTGTTATTACTTTTTTTTAAAAGTTGTCTCTAAAATTTAAGAAGGGACCCCCTACTCTCACTGAATTAAAAGAAAAATACAGCCCCTTAAAATTCATATATAAAGAAAACAAATTCTTTCGTTGGCAATATCAAAAAAATATATGTCTCATTCTGTGTCTTTAATCTATCATCTTTTGGGCAGGAAGTGGGAAGAATGATGCATTTTTAGACTAGAATTGCAGTTTGTCATCACATTAACAAGACATGCGTACATAAATACATACACACATACTGAGTTACATTTTTTATTCTGCCGTATTATTTAGTCTAGTACTTTCTAATATTTTTATGTATTTTAACTAATTAAATATCTCTCTCTCTCTCTCTCTCTCTCTCTCTCTCTCTCTCTCTGTCTCTGTGCCTCTTTTTCCCTCTCCCCCCCTCTCTCTCCCTCTCTAATTCCATCTCTCTTGACTTTTTTTTGTCTCTCCCTGTTTCTGTCTTTTGCTTTCTTTAAATTAACTAATGGCTCACCTTTTTACTGTTCTATTTAGACTGTCAGCATAACAATTTTTTGAGAGGGGAAGCTAGAGATTTCATATTGGTTAACTATGATTTCCAAGATACTTATAGGGATGGAGTCAAGATGACAGAGTAAAAGCAAGAATTGCTTGAGCTCATGCTCCAACCACCTATTACAATGCTCGTAAAAAAGATGACTCTAGACAAATTTTAGACCTATAGAACCAACAAAATGATAATGAGAAACAAATCTCCCACTAAGGGCTGCCTAGTAGCCCAACAGGATAGGTCTAACATACCCAGCTAGGAACCACACACAGTCCCACATGAGCCTTGTTGGTCCAGACTTGTGACCCAGACTGGCCAGAGCAGTATTCAGGAGAGTGAATCACCAGCAGCTGTGGTTGTTTACAGGCTGCTCAACCCATAAATGCCAAAGAGAAAGTAAAAGGTCACTAGGGAACGTTGTTGGAACTGGGTGAGAAAAGAGTGCAGTACGGCCACTGCCCCTGGGGCAGCGGAGGTGGTAGTGGCATGACAGCTACAGCTGCTGCCACATGGCTACCCCTGGAAGGTGAAAGGGGATGAGTGAACCTTACTCTCATTGACTTTGGCTTAAGGAAGGAATAAAATACACACTCAATTGGTTATTTTACCCTACAGGAAAGTAGGGGGGAAGGGGATAAGAGGGATAGAATGGAGGGCAAATTGGGGGGAGGGTACTTAGAAGCAAACCCATATGACAAGAGACAGGTCAAAAGAGAAAATAGAATAACTGTGAGGCAGGATAGGATGGAAGAAAATATAGTTAGTTTTCCACAATATAACTTCTATGGAGATATTTTGCATAACTACACATGTACAAACTATATCGAATTGTTTGTCTTCCCAGTGTGAGGCAGATCAGGAGGGAAGAAGGGAAAGAATCTTGAACTCAATGTTTTATAAACAAATGTTAAGTATTTTTTACATGAAACTGGGAAATAAGATATGCAAACAATGGCGTATAAAAATCCATCTTATCCTACAAGAATGTTGGAGAGGTATGGGGGAGGATATAAGAGAGAACAGATTTGGGAAAAGGGCATTCATTCAGTATGCTTGCTATCTTGACGTAGTAGTAGGGGAGAGATTGGGAGAAAATTTGTAACTCAAAATATTGTGAAAATGAATGTTGAAAACTAAAATAAATATCTACTTATGTTCTTAAAGGAATATTAATTAGTTGAGTTTAAATTTTATTCATCAATATAGCAAATTTAATAATTTTAATCTATTTAAACAATAAGTATTCAAAATCATTTTCCTTAAGTACCACGTTTTCATCATTCCATCACACAAATCTAACATCTTGTCTCATTATTATGACTTTTAAAAATATATTTACTGATTTTATGATTTGTTCTTTTTCTAATCCATTCATTAGGATAAGGTTTGTTGTCCATTTAAATCTGAGATCTTCATTCATATTTATTTAAATAATATAATTTCATTGTTTTGGATCTCTGAAAATGAATTTAATACTTCTGCCTTTCTCTTTATGAATTATTTGTCTTTAGAACATGATCATTTTAAATGTGATGTTGATGCTAAAAAAATAACCATATTTCTTATGATTTTATTCAATAGTTTCTGAATGTCTATTGTACCTAATTATTCCAGTACTCTCCATATATTTTATTTAATTCTAATTTATACTTTTGTGAAATATATCTAATGAAGAAAGAGAAATGTTGAAATCCCCAACATTTATTGTTCTGCTTTCCATATCTTCTTGCTTGTTTTTCCTTTAGTTATGTAGAAACTATGCCATTAATAACACAGACACCCATACACACAGGCATTCATTTTCTATGATGTCAAATTCAGTTTTGATTAATTGTTATTATATTGAATTCAACTCAATAAATATTTATCTCTCTAAACTAAGTATTTTACTGCTGATTTTTCTGAAATCATGAATGCTCCTGAGCAATTTTGAATTTTACAGAGGCATAATAAATCCTGTTGCAAACCATCATTTTAACTCCGTATGATTCTTTGTGTTTTAGTGTGCTTCAACAACTTGTTAAGTTTTGCTTTTTAATACATACTTTCACTTATTTATCAGTGGGTTCATCTCATTCACATTCATAGTTATGATTGACAAGTTTGCATTCCCCTCCATAAATTCATTTTCATAACCTTTCTTTTTTGGCTTCTTTTTGTAAAAGAAAAGAAATGAAAGTTAAAAAAAAAAGATTGACATCAGTGCTTGAGATCCAGATTTTATTGATGTAGGCAATTTGATCCTACTTTTCTTCCATCTCCCTCCTCCTCTATATTAGAACCAAATAATTAGGTTTTAGAAGTTTTCTTTTTTTTCTTTCACTTTTAATTTATGGAATAAAACAAGTATTTCCATAATGTAGTACAATAAAAAGACAACTGTCCATGAAACTGTGAATCTACTATGCACAGCTTTCCACTATGCAAAAAAAGATTGTGTATTTTTTATTTTTTCTCCCCTTCTCCATCAGAGATGACTACCATTAGTCACCAACAGGGATGTTTGTGTTTGTAAAATGATTCTATACATACTTCTCTTCATCAGTTGTTGTTTCTTTTTTCCCCTGGAGGAAGATAGTGTCTTATTTCATATGTTCTTTAAAGTTAACTTGGGTATTAATAATAGACAAAATAACTTAGTTGTGCATTCATTACTAAAACATCATTGCTGAGCTCTTCATTTCTTATGGCACAGTAGTATTGCATCCTAATCATATAGAACTACTTGTGCAGTCATTCCCCAATTGATGGGCATGCCAGCAATTTCTAGTCAAAACAAAGCTGCAATAAACATTTTTTTAGAACATACAGGTTCTTACTCTCTTTTTAAATCTATATTTGCAAAGATACCAACTAGTGGTATTTCTGGGGCAAAGAACATAGCTTAATAACTCTTTCAACATAATTTCAGATTGCTCTCCAAAACGGTTGGAACATTTTACAATTCCACAAACAATGGATATGTTTCCCAGTTTTTCCCTATCCTTTCCAACATTTGATACTCCCCCCCTATCATTTAATCTGGTATTTGTGAAATTATACCTCAAGCTTGTTTTAATCTGCATTTATATGATATTTTTAAAATTTATAATCACCTTTCTTTAGTTGTTTGTGTTTAGAGTTAAGTAATCTCCTTCTTCCTCCTATGCATATTTTGAAACCACTTCTTTGTCTAAGTTCTACCTCTCTGCTCAAATTATGATATTACAAAATTCAAAATGGAATAGACATTAAAATGAAGGGAGCAAGCTTTGTTTGAGATAAAGAGACAAAAGCAAAGAAATATGACTTTAGAAGAACAAAAGGGGAAAACAATAGGCCTGTTTTGCTTTCTTTTATTTTAGTTTATCATAAAGGGAATCTAGGAAGGAGATTGGAGGGACCAGTAAATGTCTTTTATTTGCCAGTGATGCTGCAGTAATTATATCAGGCCCTCAAGCATTCAAGACTCTCCTAAATAAGAGCCTTAATCATCCTGAATAATTTGGTCTAACTATTCACATTGAGGGAGTAAAAATGTGGTTGAAGAATGTTTCTTGCCAGTTTTATGATAGGCAGTTAGTCAATTTATAGAGACTTTATCCATCCATACACTAATGCATACATATATATATATATATATACACACACATATGTAATCTGTCTCATATATGTGTATATAGAAATAAGTGTATGTGTACAGATATTTGTGTGTGAGAGAGAATGACAGAGAAGGAGAGGAGGAGCAGCTAAGTGACACAGTAGATACTAAAGTGCTGGGCCTAGAGTCAGAAAAATTCATCTTCCCAAGGTGAAATCTGGCTTCAGACACTTACTAGCTGTGTGACCCTAGTCAAATTACTTAACTCTGCCTTAGTATCCTTGTATATAACATGAACTGCAGAAGGAAATAGCAAACGACTCCAATATCTTTTCTATGAAAATCACAAATGGGATCACAAAGAGTCAGACATGACAGAAAATCAACAACATACAATACACACATATAGATATATGTATGTGTGTATATTTGTGTAAGGGAGAGTATATTATGGTATGTTTATGGACATTTGGTATATACAATAGAAAAGGAAAATTATCTGTTTTTGCAATTGAATATCAAAAATAAGATGCATAGATTAACTCTGATGAATTCTAACAATTTTTTTTCCTCATCTCATTTAGATAGCAAGAATTTCCAGTATTAATGGTTTTATTGAACATCCATGCTTCAACCCTAATCTTATGGGAAATGTATCTAGTTTATCCCTATTACAGATGATGCTTGCTCTTGGTTTAGATTCTTAACATTTTAAGTAAATGCTCCATTTTTCCTATGCTCTCTATTATTGTTGGTTTTTAACTAGAAATGGATATTTTGATTAGTCAAAAGTTTTCTTTTTTAATCTATTGGTAAAATAACATTTTTTGCTGTTTTTGCTATTGATTTGATGAGTTATATATTTGTTTTTCCTGATATTAAACCAGCCCTGTGTAATGATAATGGGATTTGAATGTCTTCCTTGCCACTTGTATTAACAAGCAAACAGGTACTTAGCACCTTGTTTCAAGTTCATGACTGTGTCAAGTATTAAGATCCAGAACTTTTGAATCCCACAGTGGGATGAACTTGCTGATGTAACAGGAAGGGACAGAACAGGGAGGAGCTAATAGCATATATAAGGAAAAGTCCAAGCTAGAGAGCCAGAATTTCTTGTGAGAGCTGCAGAGAAATTCTTAGAGCCAGCCACAGCTTCTGAGAACTTCTGAGAGCCAGCCAGAACTGCCAGGAATGAGAACTGCTGGGAGAAACCAGCATGGAGACTGAGGAGCTACTGTAAATGAGAAGAAGATCTTTGATTGAGGGAGCCTGTTTTGTTTTGAAGGCTTGGGAATGTGGGTGTTTGCTGCATTGACTATGTGTAATGGCTTCATGGTTACTGTAATGACTTTGACTTTCTGGTTTTGGGACTTGGTTTTCTGGTATTTGAATAAATGTGTTGGTTCTGTCCTCCATGTGGAGAGCCTGTTACATTGTGTGATTTACAACTACACCAGCATATTAATATTCACCATGGGCACTGTGAATATAGCATGGCTGGGACACCCTGAATCCCTATTATGAATCAAGCAGGATATGATATTTTTGAAATATTACTCCCTGCTAGTATTTTATTTAAAGTTTTTATTTTCCCCCACCAATATTCAATAAGGAAATTGCACTATAATTTTCTTTCTATGCTTAGGTATCAAAACTACAGTGTCCTAAAAGGAATTTCACGTTACATCTTTAACTATTTTTAAAATAATTTGTAGAGTACTGAAATTGATTGTCTTTTAACTGTTTGGTTGAATTTGCTTGTAAATCACTCTGACACTCTTTCTATTCCCTTAGGGAACTCATTTATGTCTTACTCTATTTCTTTTTCTACTATATGGTTGGTTATATTTTTCCTCTTCTATTATTCTGAGGATTTTATATTTTGAAAGTATTCATTTCATTTAGTTGATCATTTTTCTCGGGATATAATTGGGCAAAATATCTCTTAATAATTGCTTTAATTTCATCTTCATTGGTTAAGAACTCATACTTTTCATTTTTGATACTGGAAAATCAACTTTCTCCATTATTTTAGAAATAAAAATTAGCTCACATTTTATCTATTTTTTTGTTTTTAAAATAAAACCAGCTTTTAATTTTAATCACTAATTTAATATATGTTTTATTTTTAATTTTCAGTTTTCACATCTGTCCTTTGATTTTCACTATTTCTATTCTGATATTCAGTTGGGTATTCATTTTATAGTATTTTAGTTGCATGTCACACTAATTAATATGTTTTTTCTTTTTTATTATTTTAAACATTTAGATATTTTTTAAAAATTCCTTCAGTACTAGTTTGACTGAAATCCACAAATTTTCATA
This sequence comes from Pseudocheirus occidentalis, assembly GCA_028646575.1. Classification (NCBI taxonomy): domain Eukaryota; kingdom Metazoa; phylum Chordata; class Mammalia; order Diprotodontia; family Pseudocheiridae; genus Pseudocheirus; species Pseudocheirus occidentalis. The sequence continues at coordinate 222,764,953 of CM053596.1, read as the reverse complement.
TGATGTTTCATTGTTGTCATTATTCTCAATGAAATTATAAATTTCTTTTTCTTTATCAATTCATTCCATAAGATTAGATTAATTAATTTCCCATTTATTTTTAATCCATGTTTTGTTTATTGAATACAATTTTTATTTCATTGTTTCTTGTATTTGTTTATGTGGTTTGATGCCTTAATAACATGACCAATTTGTGTGAAGGTAACATGCAGAGTTGAGAGAAAGGTGTATTCCTTTCTATTACTCTTCTATATACTCCAGGGTTATTTCTATCTAATTTTTCTCAACTTTTATTCATTTCCACAACTTCTTTCCAATTTATTTTATGGCTAGATTTGTCTGGGTCTAAGAGGGTTTAATTGAGTTTTCCCATTAGGAAAGCTTCACTGTACATCTCTCCTGTAACATTTACCTTTTTCTTCAAGAATTTGGAAGTTATGACATTTAGTTCATACTGGTTCAGAATTAAAAATTTTTCATTGTCTATGGTACTTTTAGGCAAAATGTAATTTCATCAAATATCTCTTAATTACTATCTTTTTCTTCTTTAATTTCATTTCTTAAAACTCTGTATTTCTTTATTTATTCTTTTATTTTGGAGGCATATTTTGGTTATTTGCTTTGTCTAAGATCATGCTTGCGAATCTTGCCTTTTTAAAATTTTTGTTGATGCATTTCTTCTCCAGCTAATTATTTTACTTCATGTGTATTTCTATTTTAAGTGTGTCTTATAAACAACATATTGTTGTATTCTTATTTCTAATTCATTCTGCTATCCTATTCTGTTATAGGAATGAATTAATCTCATTTTTCATTAAAATTATTATGGTATAACTAAATTTCCCTCCATCCTCTAATTTTTTAATTAACCTTCTCCTTTTTTATTCTGTCCATTTTCAAGAGTCTGTTTTGCTTCTGATCATGGCTTCCCTTCATTTTCTTTTATTCTTGTTAACCCTCTTCCATTTTTCTGAGCCCTTCGCCTCCTACTTCTGTTTGGGAAAGATGAATTTCTATTATCAGCTTTGTGTGTACACATATTCTTACTCCTTGAACTAAGTAAAATGACAGGGAACTTTAAGCATTGCCCACTTCTCTCCACCCCACCCCCCATATATGCATACATTTCATCTTCCACTGTAAAAATTCTTCCTTGTGTGCCCCTTTTATGTGAGATAATTTCCCTATTCTCCCTCTTTCCTACTTCTCCATTGTTTTTGTTGAAATCACAATACAATAGACTCACACTCATGCTCTCTAACTCAGTAGACTCTTAGCTACTCCAATGATGATAAAGATCTGATATCCTCTTTTCATTTAAGAATGTATACAATTTAGTCCCCTTATTGTTCACTTGTGTTTGTTTACCTTTTCATGCTTTTCTTCAATCTTGTGTTTTGATTTCAAAATTTCAGTTCTAGTCTTTCTTTAGGAAGGCTTGAAAGTCCTTTTTTTTCTCTTTTTGGAGGAGCAATTGGGGTTAAGTCACACAGGTCACACAGCTGGTAATTGTTAAGTATCTGAGACAGGATTTGAACTGAGGTCCTCCTGACTCCAGGGCCAGTGCTCTATGGACTGTACCACCTAGTCACCCCTTGAAAGTTTTCTATTTCATTAAATATCCGTTTCCCCCACTGAAGTATCATACACAATTTTCCTTGGTATATTCTTGTTGGTTTCTAGTTTCTCTGTCTTCTGGAATATGTTCCTAGCTCCCCACTCTTTTATAATTGTACCTGTGAAATCTTGGGGTGGGGGGGGTCCTGACTGCATCCCCATGGTATTTGAATTCCTTTGTCACTGCTTGTACTATTTTCTACCTTACCTTGCAGTTCTGGATTTTGGTCATAATAGTGCTGTGAGTTTTTATTTTGTGAATTCTTTCAGGAGATAATTGGTGAGTTCTTTCAATTTCTACTTGGCCTTTTCGGTTGTAAGATAACTGGATAGTTATTTTTTTATAATTTCTTGAAACATGAGGCTTAGGCTCTTTTTTTGAACATAGCTTTTAGGTAGTCCAATAAGTCTTAAATAATATCTTCTAAAGTTAATATTAGTCCTAAATTATCTCTTAATTTAACCCTGGTTAGTACCTCAGTTGTCATAAACAAAGGATTATACTGTATCAGTCACAAGACTAGTCTTCTCTTCCAAATCAAGGCTACAAATTAGTCTATGCTCTGTGATAGGGCCAGAATTTTTATGTTAACCTGCAACAGAGATTAGTTTCCTTTAAAAGACAACAAAGCTGTTCCAGGATTATATTGTTCTTGAATCCCTTGATAAAGTTTCTAGGTCACATAAGGGCATATGAAGTACCAACCACTTGATGTTTGGACCCCAGTGACTTTTTGAATATTTGAATACCACATGAGTAACCCTCCCCTGCCTAAAAGACTCATTTCCATGTGGATTCAGGACAGTGTTATATTCAAAAAAGTTAAATTCCACTGTATCTTTGTAGCATATTCTTAAAGTATTTGCATAAATTAAATCTCTTTTTCTTAAACTCTGAATGACTTATAAGTACCTCCTTTAATCCCAAAAATGAATTTGAAATATCAGGACACTAGCATCAGACCTGCCCCTAAAACCACTAAAATTCTGTACTTAAGGCAACTTTTTTTGGTAATCTTCCATCCAAGGTCTTGTATCACCACCTTGTACTCCTCAGCCTATTAAGGAACCTTGTTTCTAGGATAATTTATAATTGAAATATTGCTCTATTTCATTCATTCTTTGATATAAATTTCAAATATGACTATGTTGCATGCCTTTTCATGTGGCATGTGTAAAAAGCCTATAAAGTATTCTGTTTACTTCTATTTTCAGGAGGCTTTGTTCCTCTTGAACCATAGAATAGAGGAAGAAAATTAGCAATAAAGATATTCAGCTATCCACATGAGGCAATGATGGAAGAGAGGGACAGAAAGAATGTTTATTGGCACAGATGCATATAGACAAATACACAAAATGAAGAGAATGAACAGAATGAATGAGAGGTTTTGGTTTGTTTTTTTTTTAATATCTAGTAGTTACTTCTTATTTATCACCAAGGTTTTATTTGAGTATCACAGCTCATGGTAATAATAAAGCATTTAAAAAGACCTTATTCAACAGGAAAGGTGATGTAGCACTGTAGTACAATGTATGTAACATTGTGTGGGAGTTTGTGAGTCCTAGGGAAGAAGCTTTTTGGAAAACATCTGCATGAGATTCAAAGTAGGGAGAAGCAGCGATGAGATGTTGGTAGGAATACACTACAAGCTATCAAGTCAACTAAAATTGCAAAATTGAGCTACTATTTTTAAAAGCCCTTGCCCCACTAGCTAGTATTTATGACAGTTTTACGATGGACAACTTCATTTTTTTTCCAACATCTGCTGAAAGTTTACATAGCCAGAAAAGCTGAGATATTCTTAATATTCCTTAATGATCTCTGGATTTTGGGAAGACGTTTTAAATATGATGACAATGCTGCTACTTAAGAATTATGAATTTAGGGTTGGACATGGCCCCAAAGTTCTTACAGTACAACCTTCTCATTTAAAAAAGAAAAAAAAAGAAATTGAGAAATGATGTGACTTGCCCAAAGTCACATTAATTAGTAAGTGGATAGGTGCTATAAATAAACATTTCCCTTTTCCACTCTTTCCCCCAAACAAATAATACTGATGATTTAAGGGTGGTTGTGACCAATAAAATGAAGGGAAAGAGTCAGGATTTCCCCAACTCTTTACAAGGCCTATTTTTGACCACTCTATTTAAGTGCATGTAGTAGGTAAATAGGAAGGAAACAGGAAATAGCCAATGGTATCCTGGATACTTGTGGAGATTTTAAAGGAAATTGAGGCCTTGTCATGAGAGACATAAAATTCATGTAATTTATTCAAAACAACATAGATCTATAGAAAATGAAAATGAAAAGAAATTGTAGGAAAAGGGGGTACATTTAAAGTTCCTATCTTTAGCTTCTTACTTTAATCTGTTCAAACTGTGAACTTTGGAAATACCATAAGAATTATTTAACTTGTCATAAGACAATGGATAAAATTTTCTCCTCCACTTTGAATCTGCATGACATGTGTATCATTAAAATGACTTGACCTTGCTCACCTCCAAAAAGTTTACATTTTTACATGGTCTAGAGAATAACATAGAGAGCCATTTTTTCTTGGGAGAGTTTATTGCTTGTTGTCATGGCACCTGCACTGCATTAAAAAAAATGTATACAATCAAATATACTATCTTTTGCTTCTTTAATTTCATTTCTTAAAACTCTGAATTTCTTTATTTATTCTTTTTTTTTGGAGGGCAATTGGGGTTAAGCAACTTGCCCAAGGTCACATGGCTAGTTTTATGTTAAGTGTATGAGGCCTGAGGCCAGATTTGAGCTCAGGTCCTCTTAACTCCAGGGCCAGTGCTTTATTCACTGCACCACCTAGCTGCACCCATTAAAACTCCTTTTCAAAACTCTCTAAAAGTACATGTAGAATATAGACTGAACACAATATGAGACCTATACTGTGATTTAACATGTACCTTTGGTTTAGAATAGTGAATTTATATTGGTTTGGACATTTAATATGCTTAATACCATGACCTAAGAAAATAAAAAAGGAATGTTTCAAGAGAAATGATATGTTTTCAAGAATAACATTTTTGTTATGCTATTTCAAGAAAAATATTTGAGAACCAGATGGACTTGCAAGTGACTTCTACCAAACTTAAGGAATCCATAATTCCAATATAAAATAAGCTATTTGAGAAAATAATTGATGAAGGATTCCTGTGGATTATTTTTATGATGCAAATATAGTGTTACCACGTAAACCTAGAAGAGTCAAAAGAGAGAAAGAAAATCAGAGACCAATTTCTGTAATGAAAATAGATGCACAAAATTTAAATAAAATATTAGCAAAGATATTACAACAACTTATCCTGAGAATAATAAACTATGACCAGGTAGGATTCATACCAGGAAAGCAGGACTGGTTCAATATTAGAAGAAATATCAACATAATTGACCATATCAACAACAAAACTAACAGAAATCATAGGTTTCTTAATAGATGCAGAAATAAAGCTTTTGACAAAATACAACACCTATTCCTATTAAAAACACTAGGGAGCATAGAAATAAATGAAGTCTTCCTTTATATGATAAGTAGCATCTATCTGATACCATCAGAAAGTATTATATCTAATGAGGATAAGCCAGAAACATTTTTTTTTGATGTTGTAAAATCAAAGTACTACTTTATTAAATGAGTTATTTTACACAATATGAACATCAATATAATTACAATTGTAAAAAAATTTTCATAACAAGGATGGACTGATTTTCAGAATTTCCAAATCAGGGCCCAACTGTACATTTACACAGAATTGTCTTTGCATGAAGCCCAAAAGGGAACAGCATAAAAATGAGTGTTTCTGTAGCCCCCTTATTTTTGCTGATCAACAGTTTGTTAGAAAAGCAGCTGCAGGTTTGTTACCTAAGGTCTGAGATAGTAGAAGAGTCAATAGGTGCCATGAATTCACCTGTAAACAACTTTATGCCTGAACATCAGCCAATTCTGGAGGAAGTGGAGTCTTAGGATGTTTGCTCTCAAAGTGCTGTTTGAAGGTCTTGGGGTCCGGCATTTGTGTCCTACAGACAGTGCAGGTATATATCAAGGCAGCCTTAGCAGCAGCCTTCTGATCATGTCCTTGTTTCTTTTTCTGTCCAGCTTGTTTTTTGGCATTTTTCTGCTGAGACTGGATCTTCTGCTGTCCACGAGCCATATCGGGGCTGGGACAGTCCGGCGTCTGAAGCGCCGCGCGGGGAGAGGGTGCTGGGGGGCGGGGGAGGGAGGGAGGGAGG
>CM053596.1:222737401-222758587 GCA_028646575.1 Pseudocheirus occidentalis | reverse complement strand
GGATAGAGACAGGGTAGAGAACAGAACAAGGCAGGGGGAGGGATAGGAAGAAGAGACAGACAATCACTGTCACGGTGTGTCCACTATGAAGATGTCCTGTATAGTCATACATCCATAGCCTGTATTCAACTGAGTGTCCTTCCAGTGGGGGTATGTGACAGGGGAGGAATCAAAAGAATCTAGAATTTAAAGTTCTGCAATACCTGCAACTGGGAATTAAGGTATATGGGGGCTGGGATAGGGAGATCCTCCCTGCCCTACCAGAAAATAAGAGAGCAGAGCAGGGGAGGGGCTTTACAGTGGGATTGCTGTTTTGGGGTTGGGGCAGGGGCAAGACAGGGAGAAAATGTGTAATCCAAAAATGTAATGAAAATGAATAATGTAAACAAGAAAACAAATAAAAACTAAATTTAAAAAATATGTAGTTAAAAAGGATTTTAAGGGACTGTCCTTTTGTTTTTGCTTCAACAGGTCTTTGTTATTTTGACTCTAAATTGAAATAAGGAGGTTATTCTCTCTCATTTGCAAGTAAGTCATTTTGTGACTTTAACCATGTAACAAGAGACATAATATAGGAAAAGAGACTGACCTTATAACCAGGACGAGTAGGTTCTAAGTCCTGCCTCTGAAATTTATTAAGCATATGATCCTTGGCAATTAGCTTAACTATCAGTATTTTTAAAAACTCACTTATTAGACTAAGTTCTAGAGAAGGTAAGGTTTTTTTGGCTTAAGTTATGTCTATATCAATGAAATCGCAGGTCTTATCCTTATTCCTATGTAGATTATACATATCACTTAGAGATTTTACTCCAATACCCTAATCAATTAACAAACATTTATTATGTGGCAGGTACTATGCTGTGCACTAATACACCAATGGATATGTGACCTCCAGTAAACCAATGACTTGGTTTGTGATTTTATGTAGTTATCCCCTTCAAAGATATATATATGTATGTATGTATGTATATAGATGACAACCCACCGATTCCTCTCTGTCCTATATAACTCTTGCCCATATTCTACCTTAAGTTCACTTTAAAGGCTATTGACACCTTAACCAAGTTCCTTTATATTATACTAATGGGGAATACATTCTGCCAATAACAAAGTGATATTAACATTAATTAGCCTTGGTTTCCTCATAGTTGCAATAGTGATAATATCTGTAATGCCTTGCTCTATGACTTAATGGCTCTATTCCATTACAATGTAAATTCTTAGAACTTAGAAACTGTCAGCAAAAGTATTTTTCTTAACACAGTGATTGGAATATAGCTAAACTTTAATAAATGTTTCATTCACTAATTCCCCATTATAAAATTATTGCGTATAAAGGAAAATGTGGCAGAGATAGCAAATAACATGATATTGTTAATGGTTATTAAGTCAGGTTAATACAACACATATACGTGTATGCATATGTGTGTGTGTGAGAAAATAAAGAAAAATAGGCAAAATGTATGTGTGTATATATATATATATATATATATATATATAACACAGTGCATATCACCTCTTCATATATGTTTGTGTTTGTGTATGCTTATGTGTTTTAATGTGTGTGTATATTTTTTTCCAAAAGAAATATCAAGATTAAAATATTCCTGGAGAAGGGCAGATGATACATGAACACTGATTTCCCCACTGAAAGCATGGGAATTTAGATGTATTGCTTTCACTCAACTCTAAAAATGACACTCTAAATATAAACTTTCCCCTATTTTCATCTAAGAACTGTGTCAATCCAGAATGAAAACAAAGTCATAAGATATCTAAATAATGATGGGAACCATTTATATGCTAAGGAGAGAATCCATTACAAATCCATCTTATCAAATCTTAACTGGACCCTCACTGCAGCGAAGCAGTCCTTTTATTTCTTCCTAATTTTAATCTCACTCTCCACAAAAGTTATTCCAAACCATTTATTCTCTCAAGCTTTTATAACTCCTTTCTCATTTGGCCAATTCTATTTTTTAAGGAGTTGTTTTCTTCAGTCAATTTTTATCCTTACTTTTCCAAGATGTTGCCTCTTTATTTTCATAATTCTCCCTCCATAACTCTTATTTCTTTCCACTTTTTCTTCTACCTCTCTTACTTGATTTGTAAGATTCTTTTTGAGCTGTTCCTAGTGGACATTTTGGACTTAAGACCAATTCATATTTGCCTTCTAGGCTTCACATTTCGACATCGTCCTCTTCCAAGTTTGTGTTTTGATCTTTCTCATTGTCATAGTAGCTTTCCTTGGTCAGGGTGATTTCTGATTATTACTCATTTTTCAGCCTGTTTCATGACTTTTACAACTGAACTCTGGTCCTGGGGCATAGTGGGCACTGCCCCAAGCTTCTTGTGCTGAGGGCCAGAGGCTTGGTCACTGGCTTTCCATGCTGGGGTCTTAGGTGTTTGGGGCTTACCCATTGAAGCAGAGTATTGCCCATCACCCTAGTCACACCTGTTGTGCCTCAGTTCCAGTTCTCACAATTGACTTGTGCACTGGGGTGGAGGTCTCACTGTTGGCCTTCTGAGCCAGGATCAAGGAGCTTCCATTGTTGATCTATGTTATGGCTAATGGTCTTCTACCAGCTTGCCTGGGGACCATTTGCACTGGACTGCATTCCCCTTGTGCCCAAGTGAGAAAGACCTTTCCTGAAGTCCTTCTAAGTTGCCTTAAGCTAGAAAATTGTTTCAGTCTGTATTTCTGTGGGTTCTATTGTTCCAGAATCTATTTAGAGGCATTATTTAACACTGTGTCTCAGGAAAACTGTGGAACACTCTATCAGTTGCCTGATTTCTATCCTACATCTTGGCTCTATCCCATTATATTCTTTTTTCTTTTTTTCCTAAGATTTTTTTTGGGGGGGGGGCAATTGTGATTAAGTGATTTGCCCAAAGTCACATGGCTAGTAAGAGTATCAAGTGTCTGAGGCTGGATTTGAACTCGGGTTCTCCTGACTCCAGGGCTGGTGATTTATTCACTGTGCCACTTAGCCACCCTCCATTATTTTCGTAAGTCCCTTTAGAGTAAGATATTTATTTTTTCAGGTTGTATCATGTCAATACATAAACATATTTCAGTTTTAAGTACGAATGATAACAACTAAAGGACAACATGGCACAGTTACTAGTGACCTGGCCTTGTCATTATGAAGGCTTAGGGTCAAGTCTTATTTATGACATATAATATGTGTTTAGTCAAAGGCAAGTTCCTTGACCTCTTTATGCCAAGCAATTCTCCTGAATGAAGTTAAAGACTAATTGCCTTTATGCAACCATAGAGAAAATTTCTATATTGGGAGCTCCCTGTGCTTAAAATGTAATAGGGTCCAGAACTTTACCCTTGTCCACTTCTAAGAAAAATTACAATAACTAGGAATATTTATTTTAGTGAATAAGAGAGTATAAAATGATATTTGGCTGCCTCCATATCTTTTCTGCTAGCAATATAATTGTGAGAATTTCCTTATATAAAGAATGTGAATCCCTATATTGAATTATACTAATCATCATCATTGTCATAATTGTCATTATCATAGTCATCACCATCATCACCAAGGTTATTATCATCATAAATATTCAATATTTATATGCTGCTATGTCTTCTGTGTGTCAAAACTTTGTTGAGAATGTCAGTAATATAATTTCATTTGATCCACAACACAATCCTGCCAAGTGTTATTATCCCCATTTTATATTTGAGGGACTTAAGGCTACTAAGTGTATGAGGCAGGATTTGAACTAAGATTTCCTGACATAAGGTCCAGTGTTCTATCTACTCTATCTACTGCATCACCTCTCTCTCTCTCTCTCTCTCTCTCTCTTTTCTTTCTCTCTTTCTACACACACACACACACACACACACACACACACGCACGCACGCATTCACACACACTCACAGTGAAATGGTATTTGTTATGATTACTTTCTTTCCCTATAAAAAGGGGGTGGTGGTGGATTAAAGGTTAAACCAGAAGAATTCTAAGGTTTCTTAGATTCTATGTTTCCTTGTATAACACCAGCACTTAAGTATGCTCTTCCTTCTAAGAACATGAAGTCCTTTTCATATTGGTAATTTGTTTCTTCCTCTTTGGCCCTGAATATGTGTTTATAATATCAATGATTTAGAACTTAAATGTACCTCCAGGTCAACTAGTCCACCTCCATTTTATAGATGAGAAAACTGAGACTCAGGGAGGTGGGGAAAATTGAGCAAATTAACACAGGCTTTATGCATTAGAGGCAAGATTTGAATTTAGGTTCTATTACTACTAATTTAGTACTCTTTCCACTGTACCACATTGATCAAAAGACCAGTCAGAAGCAGAGAGGATATATTGCCATCTCCACTATTCCTGCATCCCAGTATCCATCAACTTGTGCAGAGAGATTATGTGCTATCCAACCTGAAAGTCTGAGAACTGGGATGGGTGAATCTTTATTCTCTAGTTTTTCTGCTCATCCAAGACCCAATTATGCTAATTTTAACTTATTAATTTTAAGGTCATAATCTATTGTCTGTTGAGTGCTATGGAGGAAATAGTAGAATAGGTTGTAAACTCCATAAAAACAATTTTCTTGCCATATCTATATTATATATATATATATTCTGGCACCTAGGCAATATTCTGCATTCCTTAGACTGATTAACATAATTGGATGATACACTCAGAGATCATAAAATCAATCCCCTTGCCCTCTTGTTGTGCTCTACCTAACCCTTCACAAATAGTAGTCTAGTTTATTCTTCTTCCTATAGAAGGAGATTCCATAATGTCTATGGCCAATCTGTTCTAAGATTTTGAAAGAAAGCTGAATGTTATTAAATATCTCGTGTCATGCAAGGCTAAATATCACCCCCAAATACTAAAAGCAATAGACAAAAGTCCTTCAGGAAATATAGAGACAAGGGAACAAATTAAGTGTATCTACATGTTCATTAAAAAAATACACATGACTTTGTATCTATCACTTTTCTTTGGATTTCCATCCCCACCCACGAAAACCATATGCAGGGGGAATAGATATTTGGCCTTTTGAAATAATAGCCATAGCAATTCTCCTCCTAGGCACCTGGTACAACTTTCCTGAAACTAAATATAGAGGAACCATTAAAAACTCCAGACACTACTGTTGAGAAAGAATGTTAAATTAAGGGCCCAAGTTTCCTTCCTGAATGAAAGGGAAAGTTTAGTCCTACAAGGTGAATGCATACTGTTTGTGATCAGGAAATATGTTCTTCATAGAACAGGAAGCATCAATCTTACAAATATAATGACAGTTCACAATTCAAAGAAATCCTCTTTTTTATTCAGAAAAGAAACAACTGTGCCATAATGTCTGGTTACTCATTTCTTTTAGTTTAGTTTTATTTGTTTCAATTAAATTTAGTAAATTTATATTCTGCATATGAAAGTCCCAGGGGAGAAAAAAATGAATAATCCCTCCCATTAGGGGGTTTACATTCTATGGGGGGGTTATAAAATAAATAAGCAAGGTTTTGGGAAAACTGAGCAACAAAGAAGTACTGAAAACTAGAGAGGATTAGGGAAAGTTTCATGGAAGAAGTGGCATCTGAATTGAGCCTTGAAGGAAAACAAGGATTCAAAAAGAAATAAGAAGACACAACATTTCTGACATCAGAATAGGTTCGTAGAAATATACATAAAGTGGAGATTTATCTTTGAGCTTGGGAAAAGGTTATTATACTGGAATGTAGAAATAATAAAAGGGAGCAGCATAAATGTATTTGGAAAGGCAAATGAGAAGCATTCTATAGAGAGTCCTAAATACCAGAGTAAGGAGTATTTGTTTGCAGGCAACGGGGATGGCATCTGGGAAAGGAACACTTTTGAGCAAGTGAGTCTAATGTGGTTAGACCTTTGATTTGTAAATATTATTTTGACAAATGTGTGGAAGATGAATTGAAAACTGGTGATATCAGAAGCAAAGAGACCAAATGGGGACAATTATAGTATCTAAGCAAGCGATAAAAGAAATAATAGGGATTAAAAAAAAATAATATCCCTATACATACATAGAAATGTTTGCCTCCATTTATCTGTTTGTTTTCTGTTATAATATAGATAATCCCAGGGAATCTGTTCTGTTTTGTAAACTTTAAGAATTATCAACTCCATATTTTTGTTAGAGTCGTTTCCCTCTGAGAAAAGATGAAAAATTTTAGAATTTATCTGGGGAGTGATTTGTTTTGTTTGTACTGTTTCATTTGTGAAGGAACAGCATGCTTTAGTGAACTGAAAGAACCAGGAGGCTGCTGTGTGAATGAATAGATTCATAAGATGTGCAAATGGAAACTGACAAGGGAGAAGAAGGAAGAGGGAAGAGGTCAGGATGACCCTCACACTATCTCTGTAGCACAGTTAGGGCATATATGATTATTCTGATTTAACAAAGAGGGGAACTGAGGCCCTGGAATGAAGTGCCATGCCCAAGGTCTCAAAGGATGTTAGTGACAGAGCTATGGCTATAATTCAGGGCTTCTTTCTCTCTGTATCTCAAACATCTAATATAATGTCAGGCTCATGGCAAGTAGTTAAGAAACACTAAATTTTTACTTTCCATCAAATGGATGTTCTATTACCTCACAAAGCTATTAATTTCATATTGTTGGTAGATTTTTCCTTTATGCACCTTCTCTAATTAGGGGATTTCACCAATGGAAGGAATTTTTGGAGAAGATACTACTATACACAAATGCAAATCAGTAACCTTCTGGCAGCTCCAGTTTCTCAGAGAATTACCTAATGGTAATTAAATGACAAATTAAATAAACTATTAATTAATAATTCATAAATAAATGTAAATCATAAATAAATAATTATAAATTATATTATATTGGTAAAACATATTAAATTATATATAAAAATTTAAATGAAAATAATATATAATTCATTTATGTAAATATATTTTATGAATAGACTTGTATAAGATATTTAAATATATCATATAAATATATATGTATATAATATATAAATATATTATAAATATATATAATTTCTTAATCAATTATTTTCCCAAATGGTTTTGGAATTATGCTCATTTGTATCTTTTGAAACGGACACAATTTTTTTTAAAACAAGGCTTATAGTCTCACCAGTATAAAGAGTTCCAGCTGACAAATCTCTATTGATTCAGCCAGTCACCTTCTCTCAGACTTAAGGATCTTAAGAGAGAGTATCCTAGGAAAGGTGAGGCTAAATGACTAGCTTAGGATGACACAACTAATATGTATCAGAAGTAGAACCTGAACTTCAGGGTTTCCTGATTCTGATGTCTCTAGCTCCTGTACCAGGTTTCCTCTTGAAACATGTTGAATAAAATTGAATCTTTTCTTGGTTTCATGTCATCATCAGTGTATCAGTGATTATACAGTAATGTGCTGAACTAGTTTATTACAGTAGAAAGACCTCCAGACTTAGAAACATAGGACCTGGCTGGATATATTGCCTTAGTTGATTATTACTTAAGTAGCTTTGGACAAGTCACTCCACATCTCTGTAATTCAGTTTCCTAATGTGTAAAATGAGGTTGTTAGGCTAGATGACATCTAATATCTCATTCTACTTTAAATCTGGGATTTTATGATCTGTAATTTTATATAGAAATTATAAATATCATGCAAGGAATAAAAAAAAGCCTGTGGCTCTTGGATCTATTTGCAGAGCTGTTTTTCTCTACTGAGACATACCTGATGAAGAGTATACTGTTGTCACTGTGTTTACATCTGCTTCCATCACAGATTTGCAATTGGCCTCCACCAAGGCACCTTTCACAGTGACAGGTGCAATGCTGAGGTGGCGCAAGGCTGCCTTCAGTGGTGCTATGTGGTTATACTGGACTGATGACAGACATCCAATAAATCCAACGGTGTTCGCTTTGGAGACTTCAGCATCTAGTCCCAGGCTATCTGCAACATGAAGCACAATCAGAAAGTTGTTTTCTCTCCCCCTCTTCTGTGTCTGCACAAAATATTGAGCTGCAAAATCATGTTAGTTTATCCAGTGGAGAAGACTGTACATTTCACCTTATTAATGAAAACACACCTCCAATATTCCTCCCATGTATCAACACTTCTTGTCTAAAACTACCTGGTGCTTCTCTGCTTTAAGGGATAAATGTTTCAAACTCCTGACATGTCAGTCAAGGAATGCTTTTTTCCCCAATCTGACATTTTACCATTAGTATAACTGTATCCTAACTCACAACTTCTTTATAGCTTTTTGTTTCTTTAGCTATGATCTCTGGAAGATATATGCAAAGTTTTGTCATACACATCCTAGTACTTCGACAAGTCATTATCCATTTGAAACAAAACATGAAGGATACACTTTCAGGCAGCCTTGGTGAATATATTACATAGCAACTCTCCCTCAAAGCTCATTAATGACTTCCCCTACTCTTAATCTTCTTTATATACTGTGTTCCATTTTTTTTTCTATTTCTCTCTCTCTTTTTGAGGAACTGAATGCTGTTGAGCTAATGGCCCTCCAATTCTTGTTGATGAAATCTTAGTATATCTTGGGATGCTTGGTGATATTTGAACAAGGTTGAATCCACTAAGGATTTTCATCAGACCCATTGTCCCATTGCTCATAGAATTACAGAGTATGAACCTTCTTCAGGAGTTCATTCATTTAATTAAGAACAACCATTAGTTTAGGTGTTTGAAATAATTGCATAACTCATGCAGCTGGTTGAGAAGTGGATAAAGTTTCATGTTTGTATTTAGGAAGATATGAGTTCAAATCTGGCCTTAGATACTTACTAGCTGTGAAACCCTGGACAAGCCACTTAAAATCAGTTTCCTCCACCATAAAATGATGGTGATAATACTGTCTACCTTCCAGGGTTGTTGTGAAGACCAAATGAGATATTAAAAAAATATTTAGCACAGTGCCTGGTACACCCTAGATTATATAAATGCTTATTCTTTTCTTTCCTTCCTTTTCTCCCTGCCTTACCTTCACCCTTTTAATATAATCATAGGTAAAGTCTAGACAGTATCTTTAAGAGACACTGTCAACTTTGTGTAGTCACATCAAGAATAATTGAAAAGTTTGAGTAGGAAGAAGGAAATAAAGAAAAAGACGTGAAGACTCTCTACTGATTACCTCTCTTCTTTCTGACTTTTTCCCCTTAGGCAAACTTCACTAGCATCTCTATTTTAACCTTCTGCCTGGACAGTAAAGAAGCCAACATGAGATCTCATAGAATCCTACCTAGAGTTAATTCTTAAAATCAAATGCGACACTGAGTTATCATTGCATTGTGAAAGTAAATCGGGTGGAAATGGAAATCAACAACATCCAAAACATTAAATTTTACATACATACAACTCTTTCAAAATCAGGGGCTTTGCAATTGGTCCCCTTATCCCAATAGTGAGTTCCTTTTTAAAACTACATTTTGAGGAAGAGACTAGACCAGTCATCATTTTATTCTACAAAATGCTCCACCAGAATATAATTGTCTTCTTTTTTTGACACCTGTACCTGCCTTCTTCTGTTGGTGAATTCCTACTGGATCTGGAATCCTGAGGAAAATCCCCAGTCATAATATAAACTCCTCAAAGTGGCATTTAGTAAACAATTAGTAAATGCTTCATATATAACAAGATCACTTATGAAGAGATTATACTTCTTTTTTTCCTTTTCTAAGGCCAAAGAACTATATCTTTTTAGGAAAATTAGAAAAGTTAAAAAAATAGATTTCAGGATAACATATCCATTACTTTATTCAACAATGATTTATTAAGAACATACTAATTGCCAGGCACTGTCCTAGGCAGTAGAAATCAAAAGACAGAAATCAAATCATGACTATCCCAAAGTAGTAAAATGTACTTAAAGAATAAATATAGAACTAACACAAAGTAATTTGTGAGAGAGGGTCATTAGCAACTGGCAGGTATAAGGATAAGTTTCTTTCATAAAAGGTCACTTGAGCCGAGCAGGGAAGAAAAATAATCACTCCATGAATAGTGATGAAATGAGATGTTTCAGAGTTTGGTTGGGGCATCTTCTTCAAAGGCACAGAGAAGGGATGTGAGAGTCGAGTAGTGGAATTTTTTGTATGTTAAACACTAAACAGCTTTTCCAAAACAAAACCAAAAAAAAAAAATAAAAGGGCCCTCTACATGAAGGGAAATGCAATAATCCCAGAAAGGTTCACTGGGATAAATAATTGTATATTTTGTTCTAGTATGCAGGAAAGTTGGGGCTATTATTTATTGCTTTGTAACTGGGTAGCCCCATATAATATACCATATTTCAGAGTTCTGTTGTTGTTGTTGTTGCTTTTAGATGTTAAAGAACAAACCACTAAGGGGTAGAGTATTTGCTTAAAAATTTTGTTTATAAAGATTTTAAAAATTCATCCAATCCATCCAACAAATTTGTTGGATGGATTGGATGAATTTTTTAAACTTTGGGATTTGAGAGTTTCAGCATATGATACCTAAGTGTATCTGTGCTTTAAGGATATTGCTCCAAAACACAAGAGCTTATTCCCAGAGCATTGTTGGAAAGAAATCTATGATGGTTCTTAGATCTTTAGAGGGCATTACCATTGTAACTGTCACAAAGCCAAGCTTCACAAACAAGAATAGACACATAGATAAATTGGGGAAGTGCCAAAAATGACATTTTACTTTTCAAGAGAGAGATGTTTTGAATAGAGTCTTATCTCCAGGGAAGTATGTTTATCCTAGATGTATAATGATGATTGAAACCTCCAGGAGTTATTGAAAAGAAACTAAGAAATCAAGAGAATCCCTGAGTTGAGGAAATGCTCCCAATGCGAGGCATTTGTGTAATGAATTCTTAGATAAGCACATTCTTTGATGGTAGAAGGACAAACTCACCTGAGATTTCTATGGATTTGATTTTTGTAACATTGAAAAGAAAGCCAAGACAGTGGGAAAACTGATGACTGAAAGAAAAACCTACTGGAGAAGAGTATCGGTTTATCTCCAAAGGCCGAAAAAAGAAGGTTTCTTGAAGTTTAAGGAAATGAAAGAATATTTAAAATAAACACTTCTCAAAATTCATTGAGTTACCAGTTTTAATGGCGCAGAAAGGTTTCCTAACTCCTTCATTCAAATTCTAAGGTTACAAATACATCATATTCATAAGAAGTTGGAAGGAGAACATTTATTCTTCTGTTCTATACACTGAGCTTACCAATGAAAGTCATTGATATGCTTAACAATGAAGCTGACTTCATTGAAAATTGTAAATTTTATTGTGAGAATACAAACCCAAGCCTTCCTAAGACAGTCTGTCTTTTCCTCTCTAGAAGAACTGCTGACACTAACTACTCAATTTGTGTTTATCAACATGTATCTTTCAAAAAAATATTTTTTTCATTAACATCCACTAGTCCATAGTTCCCAGGTAGTCTGAATTGAAGGCAATGCTAGGACCATCTAATCCTTTATATACCTGAGCGAGTATCCCTTTACAATATATCCAAGGAAGTATCTTCCAGCTTTTGCTTACAAACAGCCAGTTGAGTAGAATTTACTCAGAATTTCTTTTCTTTTTACTTCAGCATGTCCAAATTTCCTATGTGTAGCACAAGATCTGGACTCAATCAATAATCCCACATCATTTAGCTATAGATAGTACTTTGAGTCACCTTGGAAACTCAACAAATATCTCTTTAGCTATTATTATAGTCTTTATTTTAAATGCCTCTAACAGTTTAACAATGTGATCTGACTTATTTTGACTCATTGTTACTATTACAGGCCTCTGTTTTAAACCTGTGACCATTTGAAAATATTATTTTGTCGAATTCTCAGATCATCATCATATATTGTTTCTTGAACCTTTAAATTATAAGTACATTACTAAATTAACCTTTAAAAAAGGACCCTTCATAATGTCATTCCACTGCCAAAGAATCAATTGCCTAAGCAATTTAGAGTAAAAAATAGTGGGCTATATACGTTTATCACAGGGGAGAACTTGCATTGCCCATTAGACATCTCAAGCTGAGTTCTCAATAGACATTTTAAACTCAACATGTTCAAAACTGAATTAATTATCTTTCCTCATAAATCTTCCCTTCTTCCCAACTTTTTTGAGGGGGGTAATACTATTCCCCTTGTCTTCCAGGTTCAAAATTTCTTTTACTCCTCCCCACATCCACCACATGTCAAATCAGTTGTCAAGGCCTCTTATTTTTACTTTGGTACAATTTATTTTCAATCCACCTTCTCATTTCGCACACTATACTGCTCCAGTTTAGACTCTCATTATCTAATATCTTTAGTATCACAATATTGTGTTGGTTGGCTTCTCTGCCTCCAGTATCTATCCATTCTAATTTGTTCTAACTTCAGCTGTCAAGATTATTTTTCTTTAAACATAAGGCTGAATTCATCATACCTTTCCACATTCAATAAAATTCAGTGATCCCTTATTACTTCTAAGACCAAACACAAAATCCTATCTTTAATTTTAACTTTATAACCTGACTACTTCTTACCTTTTCAATTTTTTTATACCTTGTTCTATTTACATACACTGTAACACAGCTCTTCTTTTCTGTTTCTCATATACATAAAACTTCTATCTTCCAACTCAGTGTTTTTGCAGGTTTCTCCAGCATCTGAAACTCTCATTTTTCATCTCTATTTTCTAACTTCCCTGCTTTCTTTCAATTCTCAAACTATCTCATTTTCCATTAAAAAAAAATCTCTCTGTATCCTCCTTAATGCTAAAACTGTCTCTCTATTGATCATCTCAGTGTGTTTGTTTGTTCATTTGTTTTCCTGTTAAGATATAATTCTGTTCTTTAATCTGAGTCATGCTCTTTAACCTAATCTGACTTTTTGAAAGTAATGACCTGATAGCAATGGGAAAAGGCAAAAGAAAAAATATTACCGCTATTGAGAAAAATCAGATTTTGGTTTTATAGTCACAAAATATTATACCATTAGACTTTGGAGAAACTTAGAGATCCCTTTGTCTAAGATCTAGTCTTAGTTGGAAAGGACCTCAGAGCCCATCAAGTCTCTTTTTCCCCATTTTACAGATGACAAAGGAGAAGTAAAGAGAGGTTATATGAGCAGAACTAGTTGTAAAGATATTAAGGAAGATGAGAAATGTGTAGCTTAGAAAAGTGAAGTCATTTGGCCAAGGTCAAACAGCAGTTAGTCCCAGTCATAATTAGAATGTGGGATTCTTTACTGGAACCAAATGAAGCTCATTCAGTGCAAAGTAGAACCTTAATGGAGCTGTTTCTGCCTTAAAATTCAGAAGTGTCGACCATCTTACAAAATCTTTTCCACTGATTCCTGCACGTAGGCCTATGGAAACAGGCCCGGACTAAATAACAGTTAGATATAAAAGAGGAACAATAACATTGGAAACATCATCTAACACCATTGCACAGTGAAGAGACATCTGGAGTCAGAGCACATGGGTAAGATTCTGAGTGCTGCTTCTTATGACCAATAAAATTGTGGTCAAGTTACTTAATTTGGGGGGCCTCAGTTTCCTCTTTTAAAAAATCAGGTGCAGGACTAGATGGTCTCAAGGTTACTTTTCTTTTTGTTCAAATCTCTAATTCTACAATATTATGAGAATGACTGACTCATAGGAGAGACATTGAAAAATGCAGCCATTTGTTAGAAATGAACTTTAAGAAAAGATGCAATTTTTCAAAGAAGTATTATTTATGAGGATATTTATGTCTTGATGAATTTCTGTTAGAATAAGCACTTTTCAATTTTTTTAATTGTGTATTTTTCCTGGTTTTTAGAATTTTGCATACCATAATTGAGATCTCAATAGTTAATATTTTAAAAAGTTTTATGTTATCTGGGAGTCAGAGCCAAAATGACAGAGAGAAGTCAGCAAGTTTCCTGAGTTCTCCCCAATTTATTTCAGAACCAACATTAAATCAAGCCTCTAAAAAGATTCAGGAGTGACACAACCTACAAAAAGTGAAAAATATTTTCCGGTTTATCCTAACTTAGAAGCATTTTCAGAAAGATCTGTCTAACTTGAGTAAAAGGGAGCAGAGCCCAGTGCAGAGTCAAGGAAAACCAGCAGGAAGGTCTTAACCACAGCACAGACAGCAACCTAGGTCCCTTGGTCCTAGCTCAACAGGCCAGGGGCATAGTAGGCCAGCCATAAGGTCTCCAGCCCCAGTGCACAAGGCAAACTGCCAGCCCCAGAAATCAGGTAACAATAGGCATGACTGGGCAGGGCCACCCCAGTGCAGTAAGGAAGCCACAAGCATCTGAGACCCCAGCTCATAAAATCAGTAACCAGGTCTCTGTTATCCACCACAAGAAGCTTGGAACAGTACCCCTGTGGCCCAGGAACACACTCAATTTTAAAAGCCATGAAAAAGGCAAAAAATGAGGAAAAAACAATAAAAGAGCCTTGACCATAGAAAGCTGATATGGTGAAAGGGAAGATCAAAATACAAATTCAGAAGAAGACAACATTGTCAAAATGCCTCTATGTGAAACCTCAAAGGTGAATATGATTTAGTCTCAAGCCCAAAAGTTCCTCTTAGAAAAGCTCAAATAGGATTTTAAAGTCAAATAAGAGAGGAAGAAGAAAAACTTAGGGGGGGGTGGAATGAAAGGTATAGAAGAGAAAGTCAATAGCTTAGAAAAGGAAGGACAAAAAAAATGAATGAAGAAAAAAATTCCTTGAAAAATACAATTGGCCAAATGTGGAAAACAAAATCCACTGAAAAAAAACTTTAAAGGTAGAACTGGCCAAATGTAAAAGGAAGTACAAAAACTAAGTGGAAAATCCAAAACAATTCCTTAAAAATTAGAATTATGCCAGTGAAAGCTAATGACTCTATTTCACATCAAAAATCAGTCAAACACAATCAAAACAATGAAAAATTGGAGAAAACATAAAATACTTCATTGGAAAACAACTGACCTAAAAATGATTACAGAGAGATAATTTAAGAATTACTGCATGACCTGAAAGACATGATCAGAGAGAGAGAGAGAGAGAGAGAGACAGACAGACAGACAGACAGAGAGAAAGAGACAGACAGAGAGACAGCATCTTTCAATAAATTATCAAGGAAAACTGCCCTAATATCCTGAAATCAAAGGGCAAAATAGTCATTGAAAAAATCTACCAATCACCTCCTGAAAGAGATCACTGAAAGAAAACTTCAAGAAATATTGTAGTTGAATTCCAGAACTATCAGTCAAGGAGAAAATACAGCAAGAAGCAGGAACAAAACAATTCCAATATCAAGGAACCACAGTATGGATGACACAGGATTTATCAGCTTCTACATTAAAGGAGTAGAGGACACAGAATATGCTGTTCTGGAAGGTAAAAGAGTTTGGATTACAATCAAACATCAATTACCCAGCAGAATTGTGCATAATCTTTCAGGAGGAAAGATGAATATTAAATTAAATAGAGGACTTTCAAACTTTCCTGATGAAAAGACCAGATATGAACAGAAAATCTGATCTTCATATACAAGATTCAAGAGAAGCATAAAAAGGTAATCAGTAAAGAAAACAAACAAACATGTTTTCAATAAGGTTAAACTGTTTACATACCTACATGGAATTATTGTAAGTCTTGAGGACTATCTTTATTAGGGCAGTTAGAAGTGGTATATATAGACAGAAAGTATGGGTGTAAATTGTCTTTGATATGATAATTATAAAAAAACTATTAAGGGGGAGAGTGGCTAGGTGGCACAGTGAATAGAGTACTGGCTCTGGAGTCAGGAGGAGCTGAATTCAAATTCAAACTCAGACACTTGACATACTTCCTAGCTGTGTCACCTTGGGCAAATCACTTAAGCCCAATTTCCCTGCCCTCCAAAATAAAAATAAAAAATATTAAGCAGGGAATAAAAAGAATTTTGCTGGGAAAAAAGGAAAGTGGGCAGAACAAGATAAATTATGACAAGTAGAGGCACAAAAGACTGATTACAGTAGAGGGAAAAAAGGGAGGGGGTGAATATTGTTTGAACCTTACTGTCATTGTATTTGTCTCAAAGAGGGAATAACACACACATTAAGGTGGATATAGAAATTTAGGTTACCCTATATATAAAGAAATCAGAGGGAAAAGGGGAAAAAAGGAAATAGAAATGATAGAAGGGATGGCAGAAGGGAGGGGAAAATGAGAAGGGGAAAGAAGAAAGAAAGGAGGGGCTGATAGAAGGGACGGAAGACTGAAGGAGATGGTGGTTAGAAGGAAAATTCTGGTGAGGAGGGACAGGGGGAAAATAGAAAGAAAAATATAAACAGGGGGAAAATAGGATAGAGGGAAATATACAGTTAGTAATCATAACTCTGAATGGAGTGAACTCTCCCATAAAATGGAAGTAGATAGCAGAGTGGATTAAAACCAAGAATCCTACAATATATTCTTTACAAGAAATACATCTGAAGCAGAGAGATACATACCACATCAGATCTAAAACCTGATCTAAAACTACTGGCAATTCTCAAAACTATTTGGAACTGACTAAGAAATATAGTGGTAAATCAGTAGAATAGGTTAGATACACAAGATACAGTATTTCCTGCCTAAGATGCCTCTGGGATCAATGCTAGGAGCAGGGGAAGGAGAAGGGAAGTGTTTGATAAGACTTTTGTCTCACAAATCAAGTCTATATTTCTGGTAGACTTAGCCAGGAAGGTTTACTTCTAATATAAAGTATGTATTAGTCACATATTCAAATATTTTAACTATCATGAAAAGCAATAGAGAA
Source organism: Pseudocheirus occidentalis (assembly GCA_028646575.1). Taxonomy (NCBI): domain Eukaryota; kingdom Metazoa; phylum Chordata; class Mammalia; order Diprotodontia; family Pseudocheiridae; genus Pseudocheirus; species Pseudocheirus occidentalis. Next base: position 222,741,829 of record CM053596.1, on the reverse strand, counting down.
CTGGAGAAATGTGCTTCTGTCTAAGGATGTAAATTTGGAGAAACACATAATTTCAAAAAAAAGGTTCAATAGATATTAATGAGTTGAGTTTAGAGTTCTTGCTTTTAGCTTCTAATCATCCCATAATTCATTATAAGACCTAAAAGAAATCATGACTCGTCTAAGTTGCATTTTTTTTACTTGTAAAATACTGCAGTTGGAATAGATGAACATTCTCCAGATTGTTCCATGAGAACCTAGCATGTTATGTGATGTAAAAAAGAAATTGACTGAGGGCATATTTATATCCTCTAACACATCTAGAAGAGATATGCCCCCTCCCTGCTTTTGACTCAGTAGAATGTTTGTTTCAAGTAATGCCACAGATCTTTTTCCCATTCCCAGTTTCAACAGTAGCCCCCACCCAAGGTTGAAAAGGATTGTCATTGTTGAAGAAAGGCAAATCCTGAGACAAAAGATATATTGATCTCCTTTTCTTCTCTATCAATGTTCTCATATAAACTCCTAAATATTTTCCTGGATTTCTTTTGTGTATGATTCTGCTGCACCTCTACAATAAAAAAACAAAACAAAACAAAACAAAACAAAACAAAAAAACAACAAATTGCAATCCATAGATGGAGAAGTTGATTTCAAATCCAGCCTCCAATACTTACTACATAGTTAAGAGCCTTTGGGCAAGGCAACTTTCATGGGTCTTAGTTTAGGGTAGCGGGTTGTACAGCCCTCAACGGCAGCCCAGAATCTCATCTGGCCAAATCATACAATGCTTCCCTGTAACGCCAAGCACAAGCAGCTTCCCAAAAGAATGCTACTGTGAACAGCTTTTAAGGTTCTGATTACACAGTATAGTGAACACTCCATTTATTCCACAACAAATCAAGGGAAACATTCACAATAAATCACAATATCATATTCATGACATTACATCTTATCAAAGGAAATTGCAATATAGTGTTCACAACAGCTTAATCATTAAAATGCCCACGGAGTTTTCACCAAAGTGGTCACAGTATTTAGAACAAAGAACAAAACAATAATCAGCTGGTATCCCTAAGGAGGTTTACCTCCTTACTCAGTCATTCAGTCTTCTCAAAATACAATAGTCAGTCTTCCACTCATGAGGTAATCATAAGTTAACTTAATCAGTTACTTATCTAGCAATCAGTCACTAATTAGTGTTAATCACTAAATACAATCATTAGAAAATTACACAAACCCTCCACCCCTTGGTCTCTAATAAATTTCCCTTCATATTTTCTCACTCCAAATTTAATGTAAACAGCTACCATGAAATTTGGAGGAAGAGAAAAACTGGAGGAATATAGGCATAATACTGTTCAGAATGTAGAACAAAATTCCCATCTAAAAGTACCTTAGAGAACTATTCATCCACTGTTTCTCTAACTACTCAATCACAGAGTCCTTAATTCAATGACAAAGTACAAACACAAATAAATTACAATTCCATCAGTCACTACTCAAGAGAAAATAACACCATTCAGCAGACAGGGCTTCCAGCTCTCTGACCATTACATCCATACCTCGTTATTTACCAGAGAGGGAAAGGGAAGCACCAAGATCTGTGATTGACTAAATGAATGTACTACCCAGGGGTGCAGTACTTTGACTTTTGTATTTTATGACCCTTAAAGATCAAAGCCTTCTTAAGGATGATTCAATGACTGAATTGATCGAGTTACTAAGTGATTGACTGGCAAAATTAACATGCTCTGTTGAAAACAATGTGATCACTGTGGTGAAATCTATGTGGCTATATTAGTGATAAGTTGTGGAGTTGTGACATGGTGAATGCTGTACCTTGATTTTCTGTGAATATTTTGCTCTGATTTGTAATTGAATAAGTAGAGCATTCACTATACTATGTAATCAGAAAATTGAAAGCTGTTCATAGCAGCATTCTTCTGGAAAGCTGCTTGTGCTTGGCTTTACACAGACCCAGCGTTCTATGTACTTTGCCAACTAGATGCCCCAAACTTGTTGTCAAAGTTCTGCTTTCTTTTTATGTCATAACTGGTCCTAGAAAATAGAACCCAGGCCTCAATCCTCATTCACAGTGGTCTTGAAGGGATAGTATTGTATTTGTGAGTTCTGTCAATATGTCAACTTCAAAAGCAACCTATGGTCAAGTTAGTTAGAGAAACAATGGATGAATAGTTCTCTAAGGTACTTTTAGATGAGAATTTTGTTCTACATCCTGAACAGTATCATGCCTGTATTCCCCCAGTTTTTCTCTTCCTCCAAATTTCAAGGTAGCTATTTACATTAAATTTGGAGTGAGAAAATAGTCAAGATTCATCAAAGCCCCCAACAGATTCTCACTATTTCAAAATCCAAATATCCTACTGAAAATGAATCATTGTAATAGGAATGGAAACAATATTAAAATTGGTAAGAGGTTTTTTAGTGAAAGTTTGGGGTTTGGTTGTGGTAGAGGATGTGGCGACGAGAAGAAAGTTTCAGAGAGTGAAACTTGGGACTAAGATGTTTACTTTTCACATGGGTAATATAAACCTCTTAAATAATGCATCCAATCCAGGTGCGTTTCTTTAAATAGTACAATTCAAATGCCATAGGGAGTACTTAATAAATAAATTTTCTTTTTCTTATGTTTTTTTCTTTAGTTAAAAGAGGCTAGTGTATTCGAGATAGGAAATTCAACGTGTATGTGTGTTTCTTTTTTGCTCTGTTCTAAGCTCTCAATCTCTAAAGCACTCATTTCTGTTCCCCTCAAATTAACCTTCTGCATCTATTTGCAAACAGTATTTCTTCAAAGTAGAGCTATGATATTAATGAAAGAAGCAATTTCTCTGATGCCAAGGGGAGGAGAATGGCCAATTTTAGCCACAGAATTTGAAGCACTTCACACAGTGACAAGCACCAGACTTGAAAAGGGTGACTTAGCCAACGTGGGCTAATTTTATCCATGAGGTTTTTAACTTTCTTTTTAAAAGTATTTTAAAAGATCAACTAGCTACTAAAAAAATCTAGTCAAGTTGTAATGTGACCTTTGTTATATGTCAGAAGCCATTCATGACATTTGAATCCTGAGGTGTCACAACATTAGCAGTCCAGTCTTATTCTACTGGCGTGAACAATAAATAAAATGTGCAAATAAAAACGATGACACACATTCAGGAAATATGGGCACCAAGCTGAAACAACAAATGCTTCTCTTGTGGGTGGAGAGGGACAGTCAGAAAGGGAAGCAATATTCTAAAAAACAATCTCTTCCAAGGGTCACCCAAATGCCGCAATTGCACATGATAGAAAAAGGGCCTCTGCTATCCTTATTAATGGCACTCAAGAAGACAAAGCAGTTTGTTTGTATTTAGAGTGGGAATGTGAATGTGTGTGTTTATGTGTGTATTCATGTGTGCAAAAAGAAGCTCCTTCAGATTTAACAGGAGTACCTTGCATAATTTGATACTTGCATATTGGTCAAAGCAATTTTCCCTTCAGCTCTTTTATTTGTTAGAGCTGAGACTTTTTTTGTTAACTAGAACTGTGATCACATTTTTGGAACTTTCCCAATCAGGAGTCCCGTCCCTTCTAAGAATTTAAACTGCTACCTTCTGTGGCACATAGAGATTTGGAGAAATTGCTGGGGTGTTGAGAAGTTGTAACAATCATGGAATAACACAGCCAGCATCTCTCAGAGAGAGGACTTGCTCCAGGGTCTTTTTGAATCCCAAGATAGCTTACTATCAATAACTTACTAGCTGGGGAACCTGGGGGGGGGGGCAAGGTAATGAAGCTCTCTCAACCTCAGTTTCCTCTTCCATAAAAATAAAGATAATAAGAGCACCCACACCACCAATTTGCTGCAAAAATCAAATGAGATATGCAAAATATTTTGTAAATCTTTAAGTATGTAAATGTATACATATTGTAACAGTAATCAGTTTATCAGATACTTAGTACTTAGTAGCCTAGGGCTAAGTAGCACCTAGTAACTTAGGACTAAGTATAGAAGGTATGAATTCTGTCCATTGTTGATAAGGTATGAATCCCCCTGTTGACTTGGAAGAAGGTTATTGGCTAAGACAGGAGGCCAGTGCTGTATATAAAGAAGAATTTTAGAGGGAGAGGAGAAAATTTGGAATTGACTCCTCAGTGAAGGAAGATTCATGGAGACTGAAGTCAGCTGAGAAAGAGAGGGAGAGAGAGAGAGTTCCTCTCTCAGTATTTAGAAGCTGACTGAGACATGAACAGGATGGGACTTTGTTTGTTCATGGCCTGGCTGATCCTTGAGAAGTGGTGAAGGGTTTGAAGGGTGCTGAACCCTGTGAACTTCCGTGTGTGCCAGGGATTGCCCTGAGGACCGGACAAGGACCTGGGAGCTGTTTATCTCTGAGGACTGGACAAGAGCCTGGCAGCTGTCAGCTCCTGAATCTAGGAGATTGT
>CM053596.1:222715297-222736901 GCA_028646575.1 Pseudocheirus occidentalis | reverse complement strand
AGAAAGTTTATATGGTTTTCTAAGGATTGTATTAGGAGACTAAAGTTAATGGTTGCTGCATGAGTGGAAGATCAGTATACTGTTAATTGATTGATTGAATCTTTAAGTGTTAAGCTGGTTTTCCCCTTAGGGAAACCAGGTGATTTTTCTTTTGTTCCTTGATAAAATATTGTGAATTACTGATACTGTGAATGTTGTACTGAATCTTGATTTGTAGTGGAATAAACAGTGTTCACTACTACTGTGTAATCCGAATCTTAAAAGCTGTTCACAGTAGAATTCTTTGGGGAATCTACTGTTGCTTGGCTTTACACATACACACATATGCACACACACACAAACGTGTATATATATATATATATATATATAAACATAAATACATGCTATCTTAATCTATCATATGATACTACATAAATGTGTGTATATGTGTGTGTATGTGTGTGTGTTCACTATTGTTATTATTATATATTAGGATTATTATCCCCATTTGATAGATAGCCACATTTTTCAGAAGAAAAGTCACAGACAACTGAGGAGGTTTATCAAAGAATGCATACTTAGCCATTGCCAGAGATAGAAATAGGTTTGAAGTTGCTTCATTACCAGTCTTGGCCCTTTTCCAATATTCTATGCTAACCACTAACATTAGCATTATTAAATCCCATTAAGGATTATATGTCAGCAATCAGGTCTTCTCTGGGAGACCAATCCTGGTATGAAGTGATACGATTTCTTCTTTGAATGAGTATACTGATTTCCATCCTGTTTCACATGATTTCAGTGACATATTAAAAGCACACTAAATTACCAAGTCAATGATTTGTAGAATTTTAAAGCTAGAACATACTTTAGAGACCGTCTATTCTAACTTTCTCATTTTACAAGTGAGAAACCTTTTCCTCTCAATCTCCAATGCTTAATTTTATTAAATTATTGTTTTAAACTATTTCCTAAAAGTTTCTGATAGAATTAATTTTCTACTTCACAATAAAATTACATTATATGTATAGCAAGGTATACCCAATTTTAAGCATGTCTAAACACTTCTATTATACCTCTATGTACTTAAAATGTCATCTCATTAATGGTCATCAAGTGAAGGACAAATAAGCAAATAGCCTCCAGCATGCCTTTGATTTCTTCAAATTAATGATTCTCCTCAAATACTTTGGTTGATTATGATTTTAGTCATAGGATAATCACTTCCACTGAAACAAATTTCAACCCCTACATAATTTCTCATTCTTCATGACTACTGCCCATTTTACTTTTCCTTCACCCAAATCCTTTAGGGATTTTCCTTAAAATCTTTAGCATTTCAAGGGTAATAATAATATAGTACTCATCCTGCCTATGTAATTCTTGCTATATAACTCAGCAAATTCATTTTCTAGATAGACAAAAAGTTACAGAATTACAGATTTTCACAGTTAGAATAGATCACAAAAGCCATTTAATCCTACCTATACCTGGAGGGAAAAGGTCCCCTTCTCAATATATGTGATAAGTGGCCATCTATCACTGGAAGATCTCCAGTGAGGGTAACCCAGTATCTTCTGAGAGAACCCATTCCACTATGAATAGAGTTTGTGCAAAACATATATGTGTATACATGTAATGCCCAATTTTGCTGAAATTAATTCAATCAGTAGAGCAAGTAATGTCAAATGAAGTTTTGTTTTTATTTTTCAATCAATTAAGTACTCTTTAACAATGATGGATGACTGGAAGAAGTGTACTTAGCTCGCCAACACCTACTTCACTAAAAATCGAAAATGAACAACACGACAGACAATAATTAAGAAATCAAATGATAATCTAATAGTGATTTTCATCATACCCAAGATCAATGCAAAAAGTTGTCCCACAAACCATAGAAAACGTACCCAGCACTAAAGCCACCATCAGCAAAGACAAACAACTCCTAACTGTCAGGTGGACCAGAAAAGAACCTGAGATCCATATTATCAACAAAACTCTCTCCAGAAGCAGCAAGAATAGTGGGTCCTTCAAAAGCAAGCAAGCAAAGAAACAAAAACAAATACACAATACCGCAGTGTGCTTAGAAAATCCACAGTGGATACTTTGGGGAACAGTGTCAATTAGCGAAAGTATGTCCACAAACACAGCTGTACAACAACGCTCAAACATAGGCAGTCTGGCTTGCAAGGCTTTAGAGGTCCTATCCTTGTGCCATCGTATTCCTTAGAGAACACTAAAGATTGAACACTCTGAACCTCAAAGATCTAAGGGTATTCTATTCCTGTAAGCAGAAGGACATAGAGAAGGAACAAGTAGCAGCTACTATTCTACTCAAAAGCACTGAGGGAGGGGACAATAGCTTGGTCCTGATACAAAGATCCAATATAGAAACTAAATCTAGAAAGCTGAAAAAAATACCTCAGTGTCACAAACTTTTATAAATAAGGTGAGAGAATAATAGGAGGGGAGCCAAGATGGGATAGTAGAAAATATCTGAGCCTAGCTCTCCCAAATTCCCCTCAAAACAACTCTAAAGTAACTCATTAAGCTGAATTCTAGTGTTCTAGAACAACAACAACAAAAATCAGATTCAACAATTTTCCAGAAGACAACTTTGAAGGCTGGCAGGAGAGGTCTGTATCACGAGGCGGTGCTCAGACCTCAGCAGGCCTTTGAGATGGCTGCATTGGTATAGCAGCGTGTTAGAGTTCTCAACCCATGGATGGTGAGGGTAAGGCAAGAGGTAAGAAGGAGATTACAAGAAACCTTTTCTGGTCAAAGGTTCCATTCCTGGTGGCAGTACCAAGAACAAAAGGAGCAATAACACTTTCAATGTCAGAACAACAGAGAGATCATGAATCAAGAGGTCATGGTTCCAGGATGGAGAGGAATGCTTGTGGAGGTACACAGAGGAATAGTGACTTTGGACTCAATTCTGAGGTAGAAGAGAGAAATAGCAATTGGGGTTGCAGAAGAGTGGCAGACCTGGTCATATTTCCAGAGCCAGAAGGAATGTTGGCACTGGTGGATACAGGAGAACAAGACAAAAACACAGACTAAGAAAACAGTGACTAAACCTCTCCTTAGATCATACTACCTAGGAAGCACCAAAAATAGATAGATATTCATAACTAGTGCTGAAAGCAATATAGCATGAAAGGTCTGAAGCTAGGGAGAGTACCCCTTCACCTGGGGAACAGATAAGAATTTTAATATGAAGTTGAAAATCAATAAGGAGGCTGGAAAAATAAGCAAACAAAAACAACAAAAGGAACTGACTACATCAAGTTAATATGGTGACAGAATGATCAACACACAAACCCAAAAGAAAACAGCTATAAGCAAAGTTGCAAAGAAAAATGTAACTTGTATATAAACCCAACAAAAAATTCCTGGAAGAGTTCAAAAAGTATTTTAGAAATTATATGTGAGGGGGGTGGCTAGGTGGTGCAGTGAATAGAGCACCAGCCCTGGAGTCAGGAGTACCTGAGTTCAAATCCGGCCTCAGACACTTGACACAAAAAAACTAGCCGTGTGACCTTGGGCAAGTCACTTAATCCCAACTGCCCTCCAAAAAACAAAAAAAAAATTAAAAAACAAAAGAAATTATATGTAAGGTAGATGAAAAATTCAAATGAGAATTATATAAGAAAAAATATGCTTAACAAGAGTCATCAGCTTCATAAAAGAGCCATGAAAATGCTGAGAAAAATAACACCACAAAAAAAAGATAATTCAACAAATGGTAAAAGAGGGATAATAATTCACTGAAGAGAAAAACACCTTAAAAAGCAAAATTGGCAAAATGGAAAAGGAGGTTAAAAAAATGCTAGATGGAGAAAATAATTCCTTAAAAGTTAGACTGGACAAGTGGAAACTTGAGACACCAAGAAATTCCAGAAAATAACATGAAATAATAAGACAAAATCAAAAGAATGATAAAATAGAATGGAATGTAAATTATTTTGATGGAAACGCAACTGAACTGGATAAGAGATCAAAAAAAGATAGTTTAAGAATAATTAGACTGCTTAAAGTCATGACAAAAGGAGCATAGATATCATATTTCAAGAATAAGATTTTTTTTCCCAAAGAAATCGATCCTGATATCTTAAAACCAGAAGGTATAATAGAAATTTAATGAATATAATACCTTCAGAAAGAGATCCTCAAATGAAAACTTCTAACATTATAACCAGATAGCAAAGCTTTCAGGTCAAGGAGGAAATATTTCAAATAGCCAAAATAGCCAGGAAGAAACTATTCAAATATCATGGAGCCACAGTCAGGATATCACAAGATTTAGCAGCTTCCACATTAAAGGATCAGAGGGTTTGGAATAAAATATTCTGAAGTGCAAAGAAGCTAGGATTACAACAAAGAAAAACCTATCTGGCAAAACTGAATATATTACTTCAATGGGAAAAATAGATACTTAATATAGTGGAGGACTTTTATGCATCCTTAATGAAAAGACCAGACTTGAATAAAAATTGACTTTTAAATATAAGACTCAAGGGAAACATAAAACTAATTATGAAAGGAAAAAAAATAAGGGAATTGATGAAGTTAAAATATCAATATTTCTAAAGATGATAATTTTAACTCCTAATGATTTTGTTATTATTAGTGTAGTTAGGATTCAACATAGAGAGAGGTTATTGGTATAAGTTGAATATGATGGGATAATTTTAAAAGGGAATGTGTGAGATGCATTGGATCACACATAAAACATGTGAAAAGAAGAGCTTTTATTTTATTTAGTTATGTTTAGTTTTCAGCATTCATTTCCACAAGATTTTGAGTTACAATTTTTCTCCCCATCTTTTCCCTACCCCCCATCCCAAAATAGCAATCCTACTGAAAACCACTTCTCTGAATCTGTTCTCTCTTATATTCTCCCTCATCAAGGAAGAGCTTTTACAATGCAAAAGATGGTAGGTGTCAGGAGCAAGGCTCGAAGGTTACTCTCAACAGAATTGGCCGAAAAGAGAGAATAACATACATACTCAGTTGGACAGGAGAGTAAGAGGATAAGAGTAGAAAGAATGAATTAAGGAAGATAGTGGTCAGGAGCAAATCAAACTTTTGAAAAAAGACAGGATAAAAAGAGACTAATAAGAATAAATACGGATAAATAGGAAGGAGGCAAACGCACAATAAGTAAAGATCACCCTGAAGGTGGGATGTATTTGCTCATAAAAAGAAGTGGATAGCAGAATGGACTAAAAATCAGAATCTAGCACTATGTTGTTTATGGAACTCACACTAGAAGCAGAGACACACATATATTATAAAAATAAGAGGCTGGAGGAACAACTATTATGCCTCAGATGAGGGGAAAAAGGAGGGGGCAGCAATCATGATCTCAGATAAAACAAAAGCAAAAATTAGAACTAATGAAAATAGCTGAGTAAGGAAATAACAATTTTTTCTAAAAGGTAACACAGATAATGGGAAGGTAGGTGACACAATGATTCAAATACCAGGCCTGAAGTCCCCTTCCTGAGTTTAAATCTGATCTCAGGCATGTTACCCTGGGCAAGTCATTTAACTCTGTTTGCTGAAGTTTCCTTATCTCTAAAATGAGTTGGATGAGGAAATGGCAAACCACTTCAGTATCTTTGCCTAGAAAATACCAAATGGAGTCAGTCAAGAAGAGTTTGTAACAAATGTACAACAACATAAACAAAGAAGAAATATCAATACTATTTGCATATTACCAAATGGCATTGTATCCAAATTTTTAAAGGAAAAAAAAGGTAAGTCATCTTTCTGAAATCATCAGCATACATTATTTGTAATGGACATGATTCTAGAAGTCTTTTCAAAAAGATCAAAGGTGAGGCAAGGATGTCCATTACGACCACTATTCAATATTGTCCAAAAATGCTAGCTAGAACAATAGAAGAAGAAAAACAATTTTAAGGAATGAGAATAGGCAATGGGGAAAGAAATCTATCACTCTTTGCAAATGATATAATGAATGATATACTTGCAGAATGCTAGAGAATCAATCAAATAACAAGTTGAAATAATTAACAACTTCAGTAGATTTGTAGGATATAAAATAAGCCCACATAAATCATTGATATATCTTTACATGACCAACAAAGTTCAGCATCAAGAGACAGGAAGATGAATTTCTTTTAAAATAACTGCAGACAATTAAAAAATACCAAGGTGTCTGCATACCTAGAAACTATATAAATACATTAAAAATGCTTTGAACACAAAGCCAGGTCTAAACAATTGGTGAAATTAATTGTTTATAGTAGGCCAAGTCAATATAAGTTATAATTCCAAAGAAATTAATTTACTTGTTCAGCACCATATCCATCAAATTACCAAAAGAAATATTTATACATCTAGAAAAAATGACAAATTTCATTTAGAAGAACAAAGGATTAAGAAGATTAAAGGGATCAATGAAAAAAAAATATAAGTCAGTTTAGAAATACCAAATCTCAGAAAGTATGTCAAAGTGATAATCATTAAAACATGATGGTACTGCCTAAGAAAGAGTTATGAATCAGCTGAAGAGACTAAGCACACAATACAGAGTATTAAATGACCACAGTAATCTAGTGTTTGACTAAGACAAAGATCTAAGATTTGGGGACAAGAAATCGCTAATTAAAAAAAGAAAAGATGCAAAAAACCTGAAAGGCAGTATGCCTTAAACTAAGTATGGACCACCACTGCATACCAAATACTGAGATAAGGTCAAAATGGGTACATTATTTACACATACAGGATAATATAATGAACAAATTAATGAAACAGTTTACTTGTAAGATTTATGGATAAGTTAGGAATTCCTGGAAGAGCTCAAAAATATTTTTTAAAATTGAATATAAGAGGCAGAGGAAAAATGTGAAAAGAAATTACAGTGATGCAAGAAAATTATTGGAAAAAAAGAGTCAACAGCTTGGCACACTATGCACTAAAGAAAATAACACAATAAAAACATACGAGGTAAAATTATGAAATAGGCACAAAAACCCAACAGAATGACTTAAGAAGGAAAACTGTCTAAAAAAATGCACAAAAATTCACTGAGGAGCTCATTAAAATTTAAATTGGCCAAAAGGAAAAAGAAGTAGAAAGGATTGAAGAGAATAATTCACTAAGTATTATAACTGGATAAGTGGATTCTAATGAATCAATTAAAGAAAATCAAAAGAAGGAAAAAATACAAGAAAATGTCAATTATCTCACTGTAAAAAGCAACTAACCTGGAAGACAGATAAAGGAGAGATAATTTAAGAATTATTAAAATACCTGAAAGCTGAGAACAAGAAAGAGTCAGACATCATCTTCCAAGAAATTTTCAAGGAAAATGTCCTGATATTCTAAAACCAGAGGGTAAAATAGAAATTGAAAGAATCCACCAATCTTCTCCTGAGTGAGATCCCAAAATGAAAACTTCCAGGAATATTATAGCCAAATTCCAGAGGTTCCATCTCAAGGATAATTTATTACAAGCAGCCAGAAAGAAATAATTCAAATATTGTGAAACCACATAAGGAAACCACAAAATCTAACATCTTCTACTTTAAAGGATCAGGGGGTTCAAAACAGAATATACTAGAGAGTAAAAAAAGCTAGGCTTATAACCAAGAATCATTTATAAAGCAAAACTGAGTACAATCCTTCCGGGGGAAAATGAACATTCAGTGAAATCAAGGACTTTCAAGCACTCCTGATGAAAAGATGAGAATTGAATAGAAAAATCTGCCTTTCAAATATAAGACTCAAGAGAAGAACAAAAAGGTAAATAGAAAAGAGAAATCATAAGGATGTCAATAAGGTTTATATTCTGACATGGGAAGATGATACTCGTAACTCCTGAAAAATTGTTCATTATTAGAGCAGTTACAAGGAGTATTCACAAACAAAGGGTATGGATATGATTTGAAAATGATGGAATGATCTCTAATATAAAACTAAGGAATGAGAAAAAGGAATGCACTCAGAGAAGGGGGAAAGGAAGGAAAAATGGACAAATTCTCTCACACATAAAAAATGCAGGGAAAAAAAACTTTTACAGTGGAGGAGAAAATGGAGGAGGCGAGTTAGAGACTTTGAACCTTACTCTCATCAGAATTCATTCAAAGACTGAATAACTTACACATTCAGTTGGATAGAGAATCTATTTTACCCTAAAACAGAAATTGGAAACACACATAAAATATGAATTAGAAAAGTAATAGGGTAAAGGTACACGAGAAGAGGGGAGGGGGAATGATAGACAAGAGGGAAAATTGGGAAGGGAGTGGTCAGAAGCAAGACACTTTTGGGAATGAATAGGGCAAAAAGAGAGGGTAGGAAAAATGGAGAAAAGAAGAGAGAGGAAAATACACAGTAATAAAAATTGTGAAAAATAAATACAGCAAATATCTCTGATAAAGGTCTCATTTCTCAAATATATAGAGAAGTGAGTCAAATTTATAAAACTAAAAATCATTCCCCAACTGCTATGTAGTCAAATTATATGAATAGCCAGTTTTCAGACAAAATAATCAAAGCTATATATAGTTATATAAAAATCCTCAAAACTACTTTTGCTTAGAGAAATGCAAATTAAAAACAGGAACTACCTCACACCTATTAAATTGGCTAATGTGATAGAAAATGAAAATGATAAATGCTGTAGGGATTGTGGGGAAACTGAGATACTAAATGCACTATTGGTGGAGTAGTGATTTGATTCAACCACTGTGTTGAGAAATTTGGAAATATACCCAAAGCACTATATAATTTTGAATATCTTTAAACCCAGCAATACATTTACTAAGCCTGTATCCAAAAGAGGTAAAAAACAAAAGAAACATAACTATATGCACAAAAATATTCCAACAAGTCTTGTAGTAGTAAAGAATTAAAAAAAATAGGGGATGCATATGAGAAATGGCTGACAAATTATGGTACATGATTATGATGTAATTTTGTTGTGCGATTATAGGAAATTATATATATATATATACATACATATATATGTACATACATATATATATACATACATATATACATACATATATATGTTTGAGAGCAGGATGCTCTCAAAAAAGGTTGGAAAGATTTACATGAGCTGATGCAAAGTATAATGAGAAGAACCAGGAGAACAGTCTGTAAAGTAACACGTATTTTGTATGATTGTAAACTGTGAATGACTTAGCTATTCTCAGCAAAATAATGATCCAAAACAATTCAAAGGACTTGTGATGAAGAACACCTCCAGAGAAGGAATGGGTGGAGTCTTAATGAAAATCAAAACATACTTTATTTTTTTTAGTTTGTTTATTTTGGTCTTTGCTTTCTTTCACAACATGACTTACATGGAAATATATTTTGCATGACTGCACATGTTTAAACAACATTATATCCCTTGCCTTCCCAATGAAGTGTAAGGGGAGAGAGTTGGAAAGGGAATTTGAAACCCAAATAAAAAAATGAAGGCTAAAATTGTTTTTACATGTAATTGGAAAAAAATACATAAAACTTAAAAAAATAAGTTATTCCTCAATTGTTAAGTAGTCAATAGATATGAACAAGCAGTTTTCAGATTTTTTTAAAAAACTATCTATAATAAAAAATAATGCTCTCAATCACTGTTGATTAGAGAAATTCAAATTGAAACAACTCTGAGGTACTACCTCATACCCATCAGCTCAGTTAATATGACAACATGGCAGAAAAGAAAAATGAGAAATGTCTGAGGGGATGTGGAAAAATTTGACACAAATGCACTGTTTGTGGAGTTGTGAACTAATCTAAAAATTCTTGAGAGTAATTTTTAATTATGCCTAAAGGACTATAAAACTAGGTCCTTTGACTAAGCAATACCACTACTAGGCCCATACCCCAAAGAGACAAAAGAAAAATAAACATGGCATAAATATACAAAAATAGTTATAAAAGTTTGTTTTGTGATAGTAAACAATTAGAGACTGGAGGGATGACTATCAATAGAGGATGAACAAGTTGTGGTATAGGATTATGATGGAATACTATTGTGCTATAAGAAACGACAGTCTGGATGCTTTCAAAGAAGCCTGAGAAGATTTACAAGACCTGATGTAAAGTGAAAGGAGCAGAACCAAGAAGACATTGTACATAGTATCAGTAGTATCATATGATGACCAAGTGTGAATGACTTAGTTATTCTGTGCAATACAATGATTCAAGACAATTTCCAGGGACTCATGAAAAATGCTATTTACTTCCACAGAAAGAAGTGATGGAGTCTGAATGCAGATTGAAAACACTTTTTTAAAATCTTCTTTATTAATCATTTTTTTCAACATGAGTCATAGGGAAACATTTTAAATGAATATGTGTGTTGTTGTTGTTGTTGTTGGTGGTGGTGGTGGTGGTGGTCCTTCATTGTTGAAAAGGACCGTTCTATCAGGGAGGTGATGAAATAACATGCAAGTGAATTGGATTTAAGTGAGGGAAAGCTGTGCAAAATCACCATCCTCACTTTCTCCTCTAAAACCATCTGTGTCCAGATATGTATGTATGTGTGTACATACACACAACACACATACATACATATATACATATATATTCATATCTATATGTAAGCTTTTGTATTATCTGCTATCCATAAAGTATTGAGTCATGCCCTACCAGTAGCAGGTTATCTCTTATCTGTTAGCCCTCACATAACAGTTAGAATGGTTCTGATGTAAAATTGTCTATTCTCTTTGGATTACATGTAACTATGATTATATTCTTAATTCTTAATTGTCTTTATCTTATCACAAAAGTTATCAATAAAAACAGCTCTGTCTTGAAACACTTGCTAATTTCCAATGATCAGTCCTTCAATGTGTTGTTATCTTGACACATTTTAATAAACGTTTTATTTCTCATTTTTCTTGAATTTTATCTCAATAATGATGGCAAAAGCCCACATAAAGAATTTTCCTTTTAACTCTAAGTTTTCATGATATTGCTCTCTCCTGGTTCTCCTTTTCCCTAACTATTCCTCAGTCTCCTTCCCAGGTTCTTCATTCAAGTCATTGCTGCTAAATTTATATGTCCTCTAAGGCTCTGCCCTGAGCCATCTCTTCGGTATTTATATTATTTCACTTGGTGATCTCTTAGCTGCAACGGATTTAATCATAGCTCTGCAGATGATTCTGAACTTCAGACCTGTGTCTCTCTCCTGACATCCAGTGTCACAACTCCAACGATCTGAAGTTCAGTCTGGATTCCCAAAGCCAATTCAAATTCAATATTTCCAAAACTTAACACGTTGTCTTCCTCCTTGAGTACTATCCTCACTCTATTCAATAGTGTTGTTATGGTTACCCCTGTCCTCCCAGACACTCACACTCAGGTCATACTGAATCTTCATTCTCTCTTATTCAATCTCCATAGCTAATCTATTGTCAGTTCTTTTTATTTCTATATTTTTAACATATCTTGCATAGTATACCTTATCCATTGCAAGTCTCTCTCGTTTCAATGATAAACTATTAAACTAGTGTATTACTTGGTTTCCTGTCATGTTTCACCACTCTACTCTATCAGATTTCAAAAAATCTAATGTAAGCACAGATATGACCACATTTCGCAGCCACCTACACACATGTAATTAATCTCCACTGGCTCCTTATTGCCTCAAGGATCAAATTACACTGAAACTCTCTGAACAATTCAGTCTTTTTTATACTTTTTCCCCTCCAAGTATTCTGCAACCCAGTAACACTGCAGTGTCTTTACTTTTTCTCAAATTCCCCATTCCATCTCCTGAATCTACAGAATACATTGAGGACAATCTCAAAGGAAAGGCACTAAGATAACAGAGGACTGAAAAAGACTTCTTACAGAGGGTCAGACTTTAACTAAGACCTGAAGGAAGTTTGGGTAGGCAAGAGATGAATGAAGGTAAGAAGTAGAATCATTCCAGGCATTGAATGCATGCAGGAAAAATACCTCAAGTTAAGCACTGGAATGTCTAGTTGTTTACAGGTTGTCTCTACCATTAGATTGTGAGTTCCTTAATAATAAATATTTTCCTTTGCCTTTCTCCCTTCAGTCCTCAATACATAATGCTTACATAATCACTTATTAACTGAGTGACTGGTGCCTACAAATGAATTCAGTACTCTAGATAAGGGATTGGGAACCTGTGGGTTTCAGCCACATATGGCCCTGTAAATCATATAGTGTGGCCCTTTGGTTGTATCCAAGTTTGGTCACACTTGAGGACCTAGAGGGCCACTTGTGGCCTCAAGGCCACAGGTTCCCCACCCCTGATCTACATGTTTTCTGAATGGAGAAGAGTACAGCAAAACTAGAGCTGCTTTATTCTCCAAAGTTATGCCTCACATTGAGACCTAATATCACACTTATACAATGACTAATTTTGAGCTTATCCTCCACTAAAAACTTTAATTTTTTTCAGACTAAATTTTCCCTAGCCCCAAAGTTTATATAGTACATTGATGAAATTGATTTTTGGGTCCATGTCTAAGGATTTATACTGTTAAATGTTATCTAATTAAGTTCATCTTTATTTTATCATTAAGTTTTTTTTAATACTGACATTCACCCATGTGTTAACTAGCTTTTCAGATGTGTGTAATCTGAAAACCTAGTAAGAATGCCATCTACTCTTTATCCAAATAACTGACAAAAATATTAAACAACAAAAGTATTGATCTGAGACCTTACATTGGAAAACTTTAATTCCAGTTGATATTGAACCATAAATTCTCTTTTTGTCCACCCAGTTAGCTAGTTTCAAGATATACCTGTTTCTAACCCATACCTATAAATCTCTTCTATAAGAACTGAATGCAAGAGGTTATTGAATGGTTTGCCAAAATCTAATTCTACCACGTAGCACTCCATTGTTCTACAACTGTAGAAACACTGTCAAAAAAAAGAAATACTATTTGTCTAGCGTGATGTGCTTTTGATAAAACAATGTTGGCCCTCTGTCATCAACTTTTCCTTTTCTATATGTTTAATTAAAAGTTATTTAACAATAGATAACTGACACTGATGTATCAATATTGCAGCCCATTCAGTATCCTAGGATAGAGAGCTTCTGGTCCAGGTGCTGTTCAGTCATTCTATCATATCCAACTCTTTGTGACCTCATGAACGATAAGAAACAAGGCCTTTCTATCCTCCACAATATCTCAAAGCCTACCTAAGTTTATGTTTATTGTTTCTATGATACTATCACATTATCTATCATTTTCTTCCATCTTTTTTTTCTTTTTCCTTTAATTTTCCCCATCAGGTTCCTTTTTCCTATGAGTCCTATCTCCTCAATATGTGTAATATATTTAAGCTTCAGCTCCAATATTTGATCTTCCAGTGAATGGTCTGAATTAATTTCTTTAGGTATTGACTGATTTGACTTCCTTACTGCCCAAGGGATGCTCAAAAGTCTCCTCTAGCACCACAATTCAAAAGCATCAATTCTGCAGTGTTCAGCTTTACTTACAATCTGACTCCCATAGTCATACATTGCTACTGGAAAAACCATTACTTTAACCATATGGATCTTTGTTGGCAAGGAGATGTCTCTTCTTTTTAGTACTCTGTATAGATTTGCCACACCTTTCCTTCCAAACATCACATTTTTTTTGTTTTTTAATTTTGTGGCTGCAGTCACCATTTACAGTGATTTTTGAGCCCAAGGATATAAAATCTGACACTGCTTCTTTTTCTTCTTTTTGCCAGGAAGTGATGGGACCTGATGTCAAGATCTTAGCTGTTGTTATTATTGTTGTTTTGTTCCATATTATTGCAAGCTTTAAGTCAGTCTTTTTACTCTTCTCTCTCAACCTCATAAAGAGGCTTCTTAATTCTTCTTCATTTTCTGCCAGAAGAGCAGTATCATCTGTATCACTGAGACTGTTGATGGTTGTATCAGTAACCTTAATTCCAGCTTTTCATTCACCCAGCCTGGCATTTGACATGATATACTCTGCATTTAAGTTAAATAAACTAACAAGATACAGTCTTGTCGCCCTCCTTTTCCAGTCTTAATGGAACTGTTCCATGTTTGGTTGCAACTGTTGTTTCTTGGCCTGCATACAGGTTCCTCATGAGACAAGGCCAGGTGAATTAAACTAAATTGAACTAAACTAAATTGAACCAAGCTAGATATTATTTTATCAATTCATTACTTATCTTGGATATTAACTCTCTTTAATCACTTTGTTCTGTATTTTCAATTCAAAAGATCATTCTCCTAAGCAAAGAAGTACAAAAGAAGACTTGAGCAATTGTATCTATTCTCTATCCACCACACTGAGCAATGGTTGCATTTTTATGTTGATCCTTCTTATTTCCCCCAAATAATGAAACATATCTAACAATCAAATAAGTACTATTTTCCTTCTCTTTTCTCATCAATCTAACCTCATTTTAAGATTGAGTATCGCTTTACGTTATTCTTACAGGTGTCTGAATTTCTTCATATAAGTGCATCTTAAGAGCTCATCCTTTTCCCCACTAATCCTTCTACTCTCAACCTTTTACTTATACCATTTATTTTGCACATGGTAAACAGTTTCACAGTCATGTGTACCCACTTACCAAATTTTGTTGACATCAGTGAAGTTAAAATTGTCTCCTGGCATTAGGGGCTCTAATTCCTCTTCAGTTTTTTACCATACTTCAATTATTTGCATACAGACAATTGTGGCATATAGACAATTTTATCACTAGCATTTTCTCTTACATTTTGTCTCCTGTCAACTACAAAGTGTTTCAACTGATAAACTTTATTTTTCATAGTAGTTCCACTATATGGTAATTATTTTGGTTGTTATTCAAAGACAGTTTCTTTCCCTTTCCCTCTTTAGTTTGAAGCTTATTAGCAACACTTAAATAAACATATTCATATAAATTTTTATTAAATTAACTTCTTCCCTGGTAAGGAGCCTATAGTTCCTATATTTTAAGTGATATTTAAGCATATAAAATCACATATTTTAGATTATTTTATGCTAGTTTTAGATGCAGATATTCATTAGTAAAATGTTGGAGCTTACTTAAATCTACTATTAGTCCTATGATGAAATTGATACTCTTTATGATTAAAGGACTTGCCCATGGTCACAGGGCTAGTAAGTACATTAAGCATGTCTCAAATGCAGGTCCAGCATACTAGCCTCTATGCCATACTTCTTTTTGAAAGGGATCTAAAAAACTCAGCATTCTGTGATATGATTCTATTTTAGAATCTGATTATCTGTGCATTATGTGCTATAGAAAAAGGTATATAAATGTAAGATATTCATTATTACTATTAGTATGGTGCAAAACAAAACATGAAATAACAGTATGGTATAGTAGATGGTCAGTCTTAAAGTCAGCAAGATCTCATGCCCAGTCTTGCTGATAACATGCTGGGTGTGGCCAAGAACAAATCATTTAACAGAATTCTCAATACCTGATGCAACTCTTTAAGTGAATACAGCATAATTACTGATCTCTAAGGAAGAGGAAGTTGTCACACCAGGAGTACCCACACCAATTTTTCATTCATATTATCTACTTCCTTCCCATCCTGAAAATGAGGGATAAAAGTGAGTATAAGGAGGGAGATGAAGGGAAAGAAATGATGTTTCCTTTATTAGAATCTTTCAGAAACATCATTAAATACAAATATATGAATATTATACACATATAGCTAGAGACAGATATATTCATCTATTCATATATACATGATATATATTTATATATGTGTGTGTGTATATTATTTCCAAGTAAGAAAGCACAAAGTTAAATTGATCAGGTAATATAAACTGTCCAGCATTTATTGCTGTTTTTATCTTTATAATTATTGATGTTAGCAGGAACAGACAAGGGTCTTTTTGGCATTTAAATTTAATTAATAAAAACTATATCATATCAGAGTTACCTTGTGTTTACTAAAGTAATCTACCTCAAATATAATTCTCTAAAAATATAATATAACATTTGGGGGGTGTGGGAGGAGGAAGATGCACAAATTAAAATTTCAGAAACAGCAAAGGATAAAAATCTTAAAGGTCTCTTTTGTGCTTTAGGTAACTGATTTTGGTCAAAAGCCTTTGGATTGGTGTAATCATTGATTCTCTAAATCATATGCTTGCCTTTTAGTACTTATAATAGAATAACCCACACAGTTATCAGTTCCTATGATTACAAATGGCTTAATGATTTCCTATATCTGGACATATGAATGACAAGCTTGTGTCATCAACTTCTCTCCAAGTATGTGACAATAGACATTATTTCAAATCCCTTCAGGTAGGATAAAGAATGGCACTGAGGCCCTTTAAAGGAAACTTCATTTTTTTTCTTTTAATTTCAATTAACAAACATTTCCCCCATTCTCATCTCTGCCCGATATCATCATTCAGAAAAGAAAAAAAAAGTGCAACAATTACATCTGATGAAGTATACTGCATAGTGGAAATGGGGAGAGAAGGAGTAAGGTCACACTCATTTTTACAACAAACATACCAATGTTCCGGAAGCCAAATGGAATTTAAAAAGAACATTTAACTGCTTCATTTATTTCTAAATAGCCTGACATTGTGAATAGAGTTAGTCTCAGGTTTAGGAAGATCTGGATTCAATTCCTTAATATCTAGAAGCCTTAACTATTTTAAAGAATAATTGTAAGGAATCGTAGAATGTTAGAGCTAAAAACATTAGATATCCTTTAGTACAATTCTCTCCTATTGCAAATGAGATAACTGAGTCCCAGAGAATTAACCTGATTTACACAAAGTCAGCCTCTTAATTCCCATGAAATTCTCTAAGATTCTAAATTAGTCAAGTTGCCAGTCTGCATTGTTGGAGTTTCCATTAAGGAAATTCTCTATATTGACAAAATCTCAGGTCCACAATAAAATAGTGGTAAAATCTTACATTTAAAAGAGTCTAGGAATATTCAAGTAGGATAAATTGGGAGATATTTCTAACTGCTTTGTCCCCACTCTTCTTTTTCTCTCAGGGACTTGAAAGGATGGAATTGCACAGCAGAATATAGGAAACAAATGAAAAGATTGGACTATAAGTTGTGTGGTTTTAACAAACACAATTTGTCCCCTTCATAGCAATCACAGTGGGAGGTACCATGTATTCCACAGGCAAATATTTTGTTAAAGCAGTGATGGAGATCCCTTCTTCTTTTGTGGGAATTGCCTTTAGAACTTGTGACACCTTCTTTTGGATATTCTTAATGGTAGTAAATTTTAATTCTTTGAGAGTTTGATTTGATTTTGAGATATGATCTAAAGTTATCTACAAATAAATGTAGTAAATTAAATTCTTCATAAAACCAGGTAATATTATTTGTGGTTTAAAAAAAAATGAAGAGACAGGTAGCAAAGTAGGTTGAGGGGTGGGTCCAGAGTTGGGAAGATCTAGGTTTAAATTTGATTTCAATACTTAATAGCTGTGTTACCCTGGGCAAATCACTTAACCTCTATTTTCTTCAGCTTTTTGAACTGTAAAATGAGATAATAATAGAATGTACCTCTTAGAGTTGTTGTGAGCATCAAAAGAGATATTTGTAAATGGTTGGGCACAGTTTCTAGTACATTATAAGTGTTTAATAAGTATTTTTCCTTCCCCTTGCTTATAACATGAGAGGTAACATAATTAAGTTGAAATTGATGGTCCTCGAACTCCCTTCTAACTTTGGTCTGTTTTGTCATTAGTTGCTGTTTGCTTAGCTCATAAACTGAATCTGAAGACTTTAAAACAAGGGTTTATATCCCCTACATCTGGTACAGTAGAGACAATGTGGTCATGGAGTCATGAGTCTCAGTTGGCAACCTATTTCCCATATCTATTAGTGATATGAACATTGTCAACTCACCCTCTCAGAGTCTCAGTTTTCTCATTTGGAAATGAGGCTAATAATATTTGCATGGTTGTTGTAAATAAAAAATTTTTCTGGAGACAAACTTTAAATTACATCATAAATGTTACGATTAAAGGATCTGGCAAAAGAAAAATCATTTCATGAGTGCATAGTGCCTCAAGATGACATTTTTGAGTCAATTTATCAACAAGTATTTATTAAGCCAAATTTGGTGCCAGATACTCTACTATGAATTTGGGATTCAAAGAGAGAAAAGAAATCTCTGCACTTGAGGAACTTTCATTCTAATAAGGCAGGGGGGAGGGGAGAGAAAAACAAAGAGAAAGGGAGAGGGAGAGAGAGAAAGAGAGAAACAGAGAAAAAGAGAAAGAGAGGGAGAGAGAGAATGAACACACATAAACACAAATATATGTATGTATATTTATTTACATATTTATACTTATACATGCCTAATATGCATTCCTATACACACACACACACACACACATCATTTTGTTGGGGCAATAAAGAACTTTTGGAGAAATCACAAAAGACCTTACATAGGAGATGGATCTAGAAATAAATTTTGAAGGAAGAAGTTATTCTAAAAGGCACAAATGATGAGAATAAATTCAGGCAGAAAAAAATCTGCAAAGTGTAAAGTCTTGAGTGAGAATTAGCATGCAACCCACAGCATTCATTAGAGCTATAAGTTGGGGTTATAGTTACCAAAAATCAGTCCAGTGACTTTTATCTCAAATTTCCATTAACATTTAACACTTTACTTTTCATAGCTAAGGAAGCTTTTGATCTAGAGACCAAGTCCATGATTCCAAGAGTCCCTGTGAGATTTAGTAAAGCTTTTAAGTGCATCCAAGGAAAGGCATCTAGTTTAGAAACTTTTTGAGGTTTTCCTATCAACTGAAGGATTTTAAAAACTAGAAAGCAAAAAATAGGTAGCTTTCCTCTTGCCAAATTTATTTTAATCCAAAATATCACAGGAGAATTGTCTTCCATTTTAAGACTCAGACATTCCTTCTGTGGCTAAACCTTTGTCCTCAGGTCTGGGACAGAGCAAAGCCTATCACTTCTTGTCAGATGTATCCCTATAGATGGTCTGGGAAAGAACAGCAGACTCTCTTGAGAAAGGTGGTCAGATTAGCTGCTGAGCAATGAATGGAAGCTAAGTTTGTGCTCGCTGTGATAGGCAGGCAAGTCAATCCAGTCATATACTGGATGCATGCAAGAAGAATAGAAATAAACAATTCTTAATTGCCTACAGGCCCCTAAAGAGATTTTCTTAAGAGAAGAAATAAAGCAGTGAGAAGATTAAAGCATTATATTTGAATTGGAACAGGGTTACTCCAAAATGAAAACTGTTTACAACATTATTGATATTCTAGACACCCACTGCATCCATAAAATATCAGCACTGAAAAGATCTTATAATTCAACTAATCCAAACACTTCATTTTTCAAATGAGAAACTCAAGACCCAGAGAGGTGAAGTGATTTATCCCAGGTCACATTGTGAATTTGTAGCAGTCTAGACTGAAATCCAGAACTTGTTCCTGGTTCAGTGATCTTTCTAATATATAATTATATAATTCTTGCTTAGAAAAGAAAAAAAAGTTACTTGCTTTCCATGAATGAAAATGTAATATGTACTTAATGTCTCTTTTTGACTGATACCAAGGGGGATAAAATAATAAGTCATTAATAACTTTGAGAGAAGATATTTATCCCATCTCTTTCTTTACCTTCAGAAGACAGTGGAAGTATGGTAGATGATAGACTCCTTTCAGGAAAAAGAATCGAATGGAACAAAATGTCACATGAAAGAAGAGACAAAGGGGAGGGAGGAAAGAAGGGAGAGAAGGAGAAAAAGAGAAAGACAGAGACAGAGAGACAGATAGAGAGAATGAGAATTATCTATGACTAATGAAATGGTAGATGGAAGGGACATGATGGGGAATGTAGAATGAGTATACTGAAAAGAGTAAAACAGGAATCAGAAATCTAACTTCACATATGTTAGAGAAGAAGAGTGCCATTGGGATTTAGAAATGACTGAGAAGTGAAATATCTTTAAATAAGCAAGCCATCATAATCTAAATGACAAAATCCATGTCATTTAGACTTAAACTGGGTCAATATGGCAGCATAGAAGCAGAAGAACTTGGCAGCTCCCACCATAGCAACCTCAAATACTTATAAAATATGACTCTGAACAAATTTTAGAGCTCCAGAACCAACAAAAATATAGAAAAACACATCTCCTGCTGGGGGCAGCCCAGCAGGAGGGACAGGAAGGGCTCATTCCATAGCGCTGGGAGCCGAGCCCAGGAGAGCTTGAAACTGCACCTTAGCCCCAGGGTGCCCAGGACAAGCCACAGCTGGAGCACTCCAGAGAGTGGATCACCAACAGTTGTGGCAATTTCCAGACTTTTCCACCCATAAGAAACAAGGACAAAGTGAAAGGTCAGTGGAATTCAGCTAAATTTGGGGGACAAAAGCAGGTCTAGCCATCCACCCCCAGGGTAAGAAAGCAGCAGAAGTGGCGCCCCTGCAGCCACCTCTACATGGCTGCTTCAGAGCTCCTGGCCCGCAGATTGTGGGGGGAGAGGGGTGGAAGCAATTGTTCATAGGCTAAGTGCTCTTGCCTTGCACTGCCTAGATCTGTATTCCGGTCTTGGGTGGTGGTCCTGAGGTACATTTTCAGTGAGCCAAAGCTGGTGGGGGCCACAGAGGCTGTGCCTCCTAAAAGCTCTGGTAGCTGTGAAAACCAAAGCAATTTGGAACAAAGCTCTCCCCTCTGAAAGCAGAGTTCTACTGTGGCCCAAAAATCAAATTAATTGACTGGCAACATGAGCAGGCAAAGGAAGCAAACCAAGCTCATCAATACAACTTGTGATTCCTTCCTTGAGGACAAAAAGACTCAAAGCATGGAACAGGAGGAACACAGCACAGTTTGAACTCCTGCACCAAAAGCTTCCAAGAAAATTGTAAGCTGAGTACAAGCCATAGAGGAGCTTAAGAAGGATTTTGAAAACCAAATAAGAGAAATGGAGGAAAAATTGGGAAGAGAAATGAGAATGATGCAAGAAAATAATGAAAAGTGGGTCAAAAACCTGACTGAAGAAAATAACACATTAAAAAATAGATTAACTCAGATGGCAAAAGAAGCCCAAAAAAGCAATGAGGAGAAGAATACCTTAAAAAGTCAAATTTGCCAGATGGAAAAAGAATCTCAAAAGCTCACTGAGGAGAATAATTTCTTAAGAGTTAGAGACGAGCAAATGGAAGCAAATGACTTCATGAGAAATCAAGATACTATTAAACAGTTCCAAACAAATGAAAAAAATAGAAGGTACTGTGAAATATCTCACTGAAAAAAACACTGACCTAGAAAATAGATCCAGGAGAGACAATTTAAAAAATTATTGGACTATCTGAAAGCCATGATCAGAAAAAGAACCTAGAAATCATCCTTCAAGAAATTCTCAAGAAAATGCCCTGATAGTTTAGAACCAGAGGGCAAAATAGAACTTGAAAAAATTCACCAATCACTTCTTGAAAAAGATCCCAAAAAGAAAATTTCTAGGAATGTCATAGCCAGTTTCCAGAGTCCCCAGACCAAGGAAAAAATAGTGCTAGCCACCAAGAAGAAACAATTTGAATACTATGGAAACACAATCAGGATATGCCAGGATCTAGCAGCTTCTACATGGAGGGATCGAACTGCCTAGAATATGATATTCTGGAGATCAAGGGAGCTAG
>CM053596.1:222678451-222710069 GCA_028646575.1 Pseudocheirus occidentalis | reverse complement strand
TGTTGCTACTTCATAACTGTAATTTTGCTGCTGTTATGAATCATAATGTAAATATCTGATACACAGGTTGTATTTCCATTGTTACAAACTGAA
Organism: Pseudocheirus occidentalis; assembly: GCA_028646575.1. Lineage (NCBI taxonomy): Eukaryota > Metazoa > Chordata > Mammalia > Diprotodontia > Pseudocheiridae > Pseudocheirus > Pseudocheirus occidentalis. The sequence goes on along the minus strand of CM053596.1, from coordinate 222,709,976 downwards.
CATAATCCACGGGTTGAGAACCACTGATCTAAAACAGTAGAACAGAGAGCAAATGTTTGGCCTGTATGGCAATCACACTATTGATCTCAGATTACGTAACACTATGCTTCTAACCTAGACAAAGGTTAAAAATATGGCAAAAACATGGGGCAGCTAGGTGGCACAGTGAATAGAGCACTAGCCCTGGAGTCAGGATGACCTGAGTTCAAATCCAGACTCAGACACTTTACACACTTATTAGCTGTATGACCTTGGGCAAGTCACTTAACCCCAACTGTCTTGCCTTGCCCCCTCAAAAAAAAAACACAACAAAAATATAGGAAAAATATGAATTGAAGCTGGGGGAATGGAGGGGAGAGAGGAAAGGAATAAGGGAGAGACAGAGAGAGCGAATCTCTTTTTTTAATTAAAGAGACTGGACAATGTCTATGCTCCTGACCAAAGCAGATTTATTCAAATAAACTATTTTAAGAATGAAAGCTCAAGAGCAAAACAGTGAGCTTTCCCTTTCCCTCAACTCACCAAAATCCAGTCAAAGTCAGATTGAATCTTTAATTCCAAAGCAAAACCATCAATAATCTAGTTTAGGGTCTCATCAATCCCACTCTGTGCTGTTTAATAGTCTCTTCAATTCAACACATATTTATAAATATCTACTATGTGTAAACCAATATATAAGAGATTTTAGTGGGTGGGGATGGAGGAGGGAGAATATATCTACTATGTTATGTACAGAACTCTTCCTCTATGTAAGAAGATCAGATATATATCTGTAACCCATACTCTAGTCTTAGAGAGTTGTCTATAGAATAGAGAGGTTTAATCATTTATCCAGAGTCCCATAAATAGCATAAGTCCAAGGTTCCACTTAAACCTGTGTTTTCTTACTATGAGACCAGATCTATATCAATGAATTGGAAGCCAGGGATGTAAAGATTTGTCTTTGAAAATGACGGGTTGCTACCCTCCAGACACTTACACTGCACTGAAGAGACACAGAATATACAAAATAAGTACAACTTGGAATACGTTTGAAGAAGAACGCTAACTATATCCTGGGAATTTAAAAAAAATGCTTTGATGAGATAATACCTGATCCGTACCTTGAAGGGAAAAAAATCTATTTCTGAGAAGCAGAGATGAAATAGAGCATTTAAGGTATAGAAGATACCCTATGCAAGTACATAGAGATGAGAGAAAGGGGAACCAAGAAAGCAGTTAGTGTTCCAAATCAGCTGATATGGAAAGTGAGTACTAGGATATAAGGTGGGAAAGGTAGGGGAAGGATGACAGTTTATTCCATAAGCATTGGAGAGAGCCAGTGAAGATATTTTGAGCAAGGGAATGGCACAGGTAGATCTATACCACGAAAGATGACTTTGCATGTGGGTTTGAGGTGGTTTTGAGAAGGCAGAGAATGAAACCAGGAACAATGATCACAAGGCAATTATGGCGAGCCAGGGAGGAAATAAGAGAATGATATGATCCTACCATAGACATTGGAAGGAATTTTTGAGATTTTCTTGTTCAACTCTTTCATATTACAAACAAGGAAAAGAGGCTAAGAGAAGTTAGGTGCCTTCTCTAAGGTGGTGAGTGAGAGAGAAGAGATTTGCAACTAGATCCTTTTGAAAGGGGCTAAAAAGAGTAAATACTCTGTAGATATAATGAACAGCATAAATTCAAGAGATACTGGTAGGGCAGCTAGGTGGTACAGTGAATAGAGCACTGGCCCTGGACTCAGGAGAACATGGATCTGAACTCAGACACTTAACACTTACTAGCCATGTGACCTTGGGCAAGTCACTCAACCCCAACTGCCCTTCCTTCTCCACTGCAAAACCAAAGGAAAGAGAGAGAGAGAGGGGGGGGAGGAAGAGAGAGAGGAAGAGGAAGAGGAGGGAGAGAAACAGAGACAGAGAGATGGAGAGAGACAGAGGGAGGGAGAGAGAGAGAGCGAGGGAGAGAGAGAGATTGGTAGCAGAATCAACAACTTCGCTTGGCAAATGTTTGGATATGAGCAATAAATGAGGCTAGAGTCTCAAAAATATTTTGAGTTTAGATAATGAGAGAAGATATTCTCAACAGAAATACTTTAGAGGAGAAGATGGTTTAGAGGAAATAATAAAGAATTCTTTCTGGAATATGTTGATTTTGGAATTTCACCAGGTCATACAAAAGGAACTGTTAGTTCAGTAAAGGGTACTGGGATTCATGTAAATGCTGAGCCTCAAGTCAGGAAGGTCTGAGTCCAAAGTGAGCCTTAGACACTTCCCAGCTATGTGACTCTGAGCAAGTCACATAGCTTTTGTTTGCCTCAATTTCCTCATCTTTAAAATGGGGGTAATAATAGCACCTCCCTTTTAGGGTTGTTGATGGTAGAAAGAAAGCAGTATAAAGTGCTTAGCATAGTGCCCAGCATATCTAAGTGCTATATAAAAGTTATTATTACTATTAATAAATAGTGTTGGATACATGAAGTTGGAGGTTAACTTCATTGAATTAATCATTCAGCTCATGGGCTTTTAGAAGTCCATCAAAAAAAAGTGAGAGAAAGTAATGTGAAGAAATAAGGAGGAAAAGTTTGAAGGGAAATCCATGAAGAATACTCACTCTAAGTGGGTAGGAGGTAAATGATGATGAAGTAAAGGAAACAGAAGAAGCAGACAGAAAAAGAGAAGTGAGAATGAATTAAATCATGCATATCAAGGTAAAAAGGAATCCAGGGTGAAGGGGTATTAAGGGGTCAAATGCTGTTCAGTGTCAAAAAGGATTAGAAAAGAGAAAATCCCATCAAATTTAGTAATTAAGAGACTATAACATTAGAGATAAACATTTTTAATTAGGGAAAAAGGGAAAATCTAGCCAAAATAATCTAGGACATCATAAGGAAGAACCAATTACAGTGATACTATTGAGACATAATGAAAATGAAGAGGTATGAAAAACAGAAAAAAAAACACAAATGGAGTCCCTACACACCTATAATCATAAAATCATAGATTTAAAGCTAGAAGGCACTTTAGAGACCACTTATTTCAATATCTTCATTTTATAAATGAGGAAATATGGCACATGTTATGTGCCAGGCACTGTGCTAAGCTCTGGATATTCAAAAGAAAAGAAAAGGGAAAAAAGCAGCCTCTGCCTTCAAAGTATTTATATTTTCTTGGATTTTCAATATAACCTTTTAATGTGGCAGAGCCAAGACTGAGTACTGGGGCAAGCACCCAACTGAACTGTCCCAACATAGGAACTGGAAGGAACAGCTTTAAAATTACTCCACAAATCAAATTTTGGAGTGGCAGAACCAACATATAGTCATGGTGAGACATTTTTACCCTGAGACATTTCTTTTTCCCAGCCTAAGAAAACATAAGAGGTCAGCAAAAGAAGTCTATGACCGTGTAGTGGAAGTTGCTCCAAAGTCCACACATGCAAATATGGCAACAATGGCAGCAGCAATTTCAACTTCTTCAGCCCAGAGAATGTAAGGGGGTCAGACAACTGGTCAGAAAGAGATAATAGTAGATACTTTGCTGGCCCTGAGTATAGTTGATACTGAGTAGCAACTGTCACAGACAGTTCTGGATCCCAGTTTCAGGGAAGAAAGGATCAATTGGTAGTCAGTCACAAAGAAACAGGGGCCCTGGTCACCATTCTAAGGGGAAGAGGAGTACTAGCTCATGCAGCTAAAGGGGACCAGAAGCCCTTCCATGGTAAAGGCCAAAGTGTAGACCAGGAGAGCAGTGACCATACCTCTCCTAAGATCATACCACCTCAGAAGCACTAAAAACTTGGATACCCCCTCAACCGCCCCACCCAAACTGTAGCACTAAATCCTGAAGCTTGGGACAATGCTTCCCCAACCCCAGCTGAGCAGAGCCCAATTTTGACATAAAGTTCAAAGTCAAGAAATAGGCTTGAAAAAAGAGTAAACAACAGATTTGAACTCAGGAAGATGAGATTTCCTGACTCCGGGACTGGCATTCTAGTCATTATGCCACCAAATCACTTATAAGGGTATGCTATTGACTATGCTTTTACTTTCTGAACAAAAATGGCTTAGATTTTACCCAGTCAAGAATAATGTATAGAAACCATCAGTCTTTACATAAAAGTAATTCATTTAAAGTTTCATCAATGGAATTGCTTTATCAATCAGGATATAGGAAACATTACATGTATGGGAATAAACTATTGAATTTTCCAACAGGGAAAGAAGACAATTCATTGTATTGATTAGAAAGAACAACAACAACATACCATATGATCTAGTTGGTATTCATTTCTAGTTAGCTCCAAAGTGCTAACTGTAAGATGTGTGTCTTTGGGAAATGGGGTATATTATTAAAGTCATCTAGTTAGAGGTATTCCAAAATATATCATTCATTTCATGATGATGGAGGTCAGATGTGGTTAATGAATTTGAAATAGAATGCATTACTCATACAAACACATGATTACTAAGAGTCTTTCAGATTCAAAATGAGACAATTATATACTGGGGGTAGAAATCATTTGGGAACAAGAAGAGGCCTATGGTTTTATGATCTTATCCGTTAGCATATAATATGACGACTTTTTTAAAAATTATTTTTAACAGGCATAATTGTTGTCCTTTAAAGTCAATACCTTGGGATAGGACAAGTAATTCAGACAGATTCTGCTGCTCAGAATCCTTTGGGAACTTTGCTTTCAGAGAGGTGTTCAGCATCACACAAGCAAACATGTTTCCTTACTTTGAAGATCTAGCAGGTGCACAAGGGAGTGCACTCATTCTGCCTCATTGCAGAGGGCAGAACTAGGAGCCATGAACTGAAGCTTCAAAGTAGAAATTTAGGTTGGATGTAAGAGGAAAACCAACAAGTCTTGTCTTTTCCTCTCTCTCTCTCTCTTTCTCTCTCTCTCTTTCTCTCTTTCTTTCTCTTTCGCTCTCTCCTTCCTTCCATCCCTCCTTCCTTCCTTCCATCCTCCCTTTCATCCTTCCTTCCTTCCTTCCTTCCTTCCTTCTTCCTTCTTTCCTCCTCCTCCTCCTCTTCTTCCTCTTCCCCCTTTCTCCTTCTTCTCACTATCCCAAAAGTAGTATGGGCTGTCTTGGAAGGTAATAGCTCCTCCCTTCACAGATATCCCATTTGGGCTATTACATATGAGATTCAGACATGGGATAGACTAGATGATCTCTGAGGTAAAATACAATTCTGCAATTTTGATTTATTCACATTTTATTTTTATTGTGTGCAATGCTGCATACATTTTATTATATGTGATACTCTGTGTATGTGTATGTAGTATAGTGTTTATCATGTATATGAGAGAGTCTCAGAGAGGGATAGAGATGTAGACAGAGAATCTCTCATCTGGACCACCTCTTCATTCACCGTGACTTTTGGCTGTTAAAATTTTTGTTTAAACTGCCTTTATAGGATGAACATCTTCCATCACTGAAAATATTCTCAAGAACGTGATATAAGTTCTGAAGGCCATTATGAAAAAATGATGTCTAAGAATGTTTTGAGCAGAAGCCATATCATAAAAACCACCACTAGTCAGTAAAATGGCTGCTTTAAAAGGCATAAAACCTTGTTTTGACATGCAAGCTCTAGTGTTATTTGATTTTAAGTAGTCAAATCACATCTAAGACAACAGGAAGTTATTTTAATAGAAATTCAATCAGCATAGTAAGCTTTACTGATGGTCAGGAGGTTGCAAAAGACAATGAGGATTTGAGCAGAGGAGAAAAAACAAACAAAACAAGTAGGCAGACCTCAAGGTATGGAATGCTGCATTCACTGTCTGATTTTTTTTCCTTTTTTCCTGTTTCTTTTCTTTTCTTTTTTATTTTTTTTTTTGTTCTGAGTGTGGCATCTGTTATGAGATTGTGGTGAAATAACAACAGTGAAAAAAGTAAAAGAAAAACCATCAAGGATACTGAATACAAATTAAGAAAATGAAAACTATGGACCCCCTATTCCATACAAGTAGACATACTTCCCCTCAAAAGGTCAAAGCTCCATGCAAATGTACAGAAGTTAGATTGCAACTTAATTAGATTTTATACAAGCCTGAGAGCCAAATCTGCCAATTACATTTGTGAGTTTTCTGGGCCAAGTGAATATCTGCCACTGTCTGGGCCAATGGCCAACTAAATATAAAATGATGCTTATTACGGGTGTGAGCTTTGGCCCAGTAAACTGTTCAATAAGTAAGGGATTAATAAATGTTTTCGAGGTAAACAAATGATGTTGTCAATATTGGTCCTACTGAAATGCAATTTCATTCCTGATTCAGAAATCAGATTGTTGCTAACAGAAATACTTCATCTCTTAAAGTGCAAAAGACTTTAAAATATGCAATTATTTCATAAAGTGCCTGTTTTTAAAGCTCTCCTCTATAATAGTAATATTTTTGAATTCTATTCTTTGTATTTCTTACTCTTACTCCCCTCTGATAAAATTTTCCTTGTTTAGAAATTGTAAAATATTTTGTCTACTAAGAATACACAGAAATATTTCTTTCATTATTAAATTCTTTTCTCCTCCTTCCTGCAGTCCCCTTCTTCACATACTCATCATCTCAATTCTGTTCCTTTTGCTATCCAAAGTTTCTCACATCAGGATTCTACTTGGGCATGTCCCATGTTCCAAATGATTACTCAGCCTTTTCCTTTTATTTTTCCCCCTTAACCCCACCCCCTTTCACTTATTCAAATTTGACTTTCTTAATTCCTATCTTCTTAGAGTCCTGAACTTTGCCAGTATAACAAATTAAGCTATACTGAAGGTATTAATGGCTAATAATATATTAATGCAAGGCTTCCTACAAGAAAAGTGGAGTTAAACTAATCTCTCTCTCCTTTCTTTCTCTCTCTCTCTCTCTCTCTCTCTCTCTCTCTCTCTCTCTCTCTCTCTCTCTCTCTCTCTTTGCCTCCCTTCCTCCCTCCCTCCAGATGAGAAAACTGAGGGCCAGAGAAGTCAACTTTTCCAAGGTTACAAAACTACTAAATGGGGGCGGCTAGGTGGTGCAGTGAATAGAGCACTGGCCCTGGAGTCAGGAGTACCTGAGTTCAAATCCGGCCTCAGACATTTAACACACACACACAAAAACTAGCCATGTGACCTTGGGCAAGTCACTTAATCCCAACTGCCCTCCAAAAAAAAAAAAGCAAAAAAAAAAAACCACTAAATGTCTGGGAGAAGATTCCAATTCAGGTCCTCCTAATTATGGGTCTACCATATCACTAACTATGGTAACATATACCAGTACAACCGCAATCCATAACTGGGCCATTATAAAGCTAATGCTAAGTTTGCTTTTCCGTAGCTGACTAAGATTTTCATTGCAAAAGGAAATAGTATCCCTATTTTGTTTTAGGGTCTCCAACAGTTAATAGTTCCACTTTCTACCTTGTTATCTCAACATCCCAAGAAAATGAAAAGCAGATATTCTTTCCAAAAAGTCTAGAGAAACATGACAATATTCACTCTTCCCAAAGGGCACCTTGATTTTCAAGTTAATGGCTTAACCTAAAGGAGGGAATGATGTGAGCATTTCAGGAGTCCTACAAAGGGGCCTAATTTTGAGGAAAGGTAAGATCCTTAGGATAATTTTACATCATACCATGTAGACAGTCACATATTCTACCTATGGATTGGAAACTATATTCTCTGGACTTTTATGGTTTTATTTTTATAGAAACAAAAAGATTCAGAAATCAAATCAACTAACTAGCAAAGTAGCGTAAAGACTATAGAAGAAAGCTATTTAAAATTGGACAGGCAAGACAGTGACTTACCTGTGACTTTGCCCAGTGTGAGGGACCTTATAGCCCGAAAGTCAGCCTCTGAGGAGAAGTTATATCTGTATTTAGGATGTTGGTCTACCTGTAAGAGTATACCAAGGAAAACTTAATTAGTGAAGGGACAGACAAAGGGTACAGAAGACCCCAGGCTGAAAATGTCTTAGAAAAAGCAGAGAGCTCCTGGTTCCCTCTGGGATTCTCTGTCTGAGGGAATTTAATAGAAAGGTCTGGCTAATTTTGCCCCAGTGTAGATGAAATGCCCCCTTTCTTTCCTCTTTAAGAGCAACGGTGTTTTCAGGCATGCTTTTTCCCTGGGAAGTTCTGTAAAACATTTGACATGTATTTATACCCCCACAGAGACTTTCTCACCACATTTATTACTCAAACAAATAAATGAAGTCTTCCCAGGAAAGATGCTGTGCAGGATTAGCATTAAAGAGGGAATAGAACAGGATTTTCCCTTGTCTCTCATTTCTCACTCCCTCCTTCTCTGTCCTTACAAACCAGCTCTCTCTGTAATTAACACACAGAACAGCAGAGTTACCTCCAGCTAAGACATTGCAGGAAGCTTTTTTACAGGATCTGTGCCTGTTTCTTGATTGTCCCCACTGGCATAAAGACCCATGGTCCCTTTTTGCCACACAGACTCTTGCTAATGCAGTGTTAGAGAGTTTCAAAGACAGAGGGATTTTATTTTTACTTTTTAGAGCACAAAACCAAATCTGTGATTATTGTTGCTTCTTACTATTGCTGCAGCCGCTACTGTTTGACATGGTCGATCAGATCAGGTTCAAAACCTCCCTCTGACATTTATTACCTGAGTGACTTTGGCCTCATCACTTAACTTCCCCAAGACTCAGTTACCTTAACTATAAAATGTTGGAAATAAGATTGGGTGATATCTAAGTTTCCTTCTAGTACTAGGTCTAGGATCTTATGATTTCTGATTTCATTAGTATAAGGAATTTCCAGTGAGGAAGCTTCATCTTCCAGTGACAATAAGAAACTGTTCTACATCTTAGAGTCAGAGAGCTGGCTTATTGGGAGACAGGTCTAGTCAGGATGTGGCAGTGACAGGGCCACGGATTTGCTGGCATGCTTAACAACTGATACTAATAGACACGCACACACATACACACACATACACACACACGACATATTTTTATGTTTAATCTGCATTATTACAATTTTCTCTACCACTTTCTTATGTCTAGACAATCAATAGCCGAATAAATCAAGCCCTGATTTGCAAACTTTGCTGATTTCCAAGGTTTAAATTCTCACACAGAAAATTTAATAAATGACTTAAACACCAGTTAGAGCTGGCTGCAGCACACCCCTAGACAGGACTCAAGGGTTACTTATTAATAATAACAGCCTATTTCATATATTGCTTAACAAATATTTCAAACACATTAACTTATGTCAATCTCAAGCCCTAGAAGAAAGGCATGGGTGTTATGTTGTCCATTTTATAGATTAAAAAATAAAATAAAATGTGAAAAAGTTAAGTAACTTAAGGTCACACAACTAGTAAGGGAGAGATCTTCTGTTTTCGAGTATAATGCTCTTTCTATTACTCTTTCTTGGGACCTTGGGTAAATGGAAAATCTATGGAAATTCTGTATTTTTAGACTAGACCTTTCAGAACCCTCTATTCTAGTTAGGCATGTTTTGTTTCCCTTCAGAAAATCATTCTCATATCTACCCAATACATGTCTGTCACTCCTTTCTGAACTGATTTCCCTCCTTACCTTATCTTAGTCAAATTCTCCTCATCTTTCAATAATCAGCTCTGTTAAATAAGATTCATTCTGAATTCTAAGTCACGAGAGATTATTAGTTCCAATTTCTCTTTATACATATGAAATAGAGAAGACTCACTCATATACCTGAAGTGACTTGCCTAGGTCACAATGGCATAGTAAAACCTATATTCCTGTGTTCTAACTTACAGAGCAGAGTTTGTCCCACCACAACTCACTGCTTATTTCCAGTTGTTTCTCCAAAAAATTCTCACTAGGAGATCAATACCATTTTGATTTCATTGATCTTAGAGCTACTGTATCACTTAATTATCATTTACTAATTATTATCCTTCAGTTCATTTTTTTTATCTCTTTCTTGTTTCCCCAGCTATATCTCAGCTACATTCTCTTTAACACCAGAGACCACAAGTGATTTGTGGTTGTGCTGAAAGAATAAGATTTGCAAACAAAAACTGTTGGCAGAAATTACAATTTGGTCATTTAATAGTTAAGTGGCTAGGGAACTGAGTCTCAATCTCCTCACCTGGAAAACGGGGAGACTGATATTTATACAACTTCAGGGTTGTTATGAAACTACTTTGTAAAACATAAAGTCTTCCATAAATATGCATCAAGCATAGGTCTGGGCTCACAGCAGTATTCAATAAATACTTGTCAATGGATTGATTGATTGAAGATGCTACTTCTGACGTGTGGATGAGTATAGATGACTTAGAGATTTTTTTTTCTCTGTTTTCATTACAGGCTTCTGTCTAAAAGCTTTCAATGGCACTCTTGAGTGCCATATGATAAAATACAAACCCATTTGCCTGGAATGCAAAGTTCTACATAATCAGTTTCCAAATTACTTTTCTTGCCTTGTCATATATTATTTCCTTATATGGACCCTACAACACAAGTAGGATGGACAATTCACTATTCCCTAAATAAACCTGGATTTTTTTTCTACCTTCAATATCTTTGCTAATACCCTTCTCAAAATACATAAGCTCCCACTTGCCCTAAAACTGCTTAAATTTTAGGGATCTATCAAATCTCAATTTATCTTAGTTCCCTCCCCCATTAATAGTTTCCAGCCCTTGGAGATCTCTCTCTCTTTCTTAAAAAATATTAAGTTTTGATCTTAAAGAAAGTCATGGCAGACACGTTAGTATACTGCACATAGTTGACAATTAAATGCCTGTTGAATTGAACTTCAGAATTAGTATGGTATCATGGACATACTAATGAATTCCAAGTGTTGTGCAGAGAAATAAGAATGAACTGAGACCTGGATTCATGATAAAATTTAGGTGTGGATTTATTAAACAAGCATGTGACTGCCAGAATTCTCACTCAAATTGGCAGTGATTTCTGGACCTTCAGATCTTGTTAGTATAGGCTAAAACCACAAAATTATAATAGGGAGGGGAGCTAGCAAAGGCTGACTTGCAGAAGTGAAGATCAGCCATTGGTCAATTCTATGTGACTCAGGGGAGTATGGTGCAAGGGTACAAGGGGTTTTTCGTAGAACTGGGTGGAGGACACAGGGTGGAGGGGCATGGTATGAGGGGAACTGGAATTCACCAGGTGGTAGTCAGAGGGGGCTAGAATTCCCCAGGACTGGTCGGGTTTATGTTCTGAGCAAGGGAGGTGAAGGCCCTGGTCAGCAGGGCAGGACAGGGTGGTACTTAGATAAGGTTCTTGCACCATAATGAGCATGGTATGCTATAATGATTCAAGGGGAAACTATAAAATACGAATCAGGGGGAACAGAGTCAGGGAGCTCCTTGAGCAATATGCCCAGACATGCCTTAAGCAGTTTCAAGCTAAAATATAAAACAGGGACAAAGACAGAAATACAAAAGGGGCTTAATGGTGGGCCACAAGTCAGGTGGGGTATAATGACCTGGGATTTGTGTACAACATTCCCCACTTGTTGTTATGAAAGTATCAAACCTTAGACATGAGAATATGGGTATAGGGGCTTTCTCACAGCTAACAGAGTGACAGGAGTAACAGCCACCCAGTGAGTTGTGGTTCCCTATGAACCTAACAAGTTGTTACATTAAAAGTCTGGGTTACAGTTTCCATTAAGGGGGTATGGACACAATAGAAAAAATAACACATTACAAATAGGCTTAGCTAAAAATCCCCATGATACATCACCATAAATAAAACAATTAAGTACAGATACAAACTAAAAGGTGGAATATAAAAACTATTAAAAGCATCAAAGTAAAAGCTATACTTGTAACAACCAAAATTAAGTTCCATTTTGCTGCCCTCAAAAGTCCAGGACTGTCCATCTTCCAAGGTGACCTCCCAGTGGGGGTCACAGGACAGGGCAGAATACAAGGTGGACTGCATGAACAGTCTTAGCTTTTGACAGTCTAAGTTATGCAGGGTCCTCGATGGGCTCTGCTTTCCAGTTCAGAGGTGGAGCTTCTTTCCTCAGTTGTAGTATAGCCAGGCTGGAATGAGGCATTTCACTGCAGATGGGGTAGACAAGAGCCTTTCCACCAGGATCTGTGTATTTCAGAATCAGTATGGAATCCTTGGGCAGGAAGCGACAGAACAGTTCAAATATCAGGACTGACAGGGTCCCTTGGACTGACTGCATGGTGAAGTCTTGTAGGAACTTAATGATCAAAGTATTAGTGAAATACAGTGAAATCGACTTTCCTGTGTTCTTCAGGCTGAGTTCCCTATGACCATCTGGTGAGTATGCTCACAAGAATGTTATCTAGATGGAGGGTATAATATCTATCCCTAACACTTACCTAAATTTTCAGAATTTTCTAGACCTAAAGGTGCATGATGAAATCAACCTATCCTTCCTATCCTGGGATTTGTGTACCACAAAAGTTGAGTGAAAGATACTGAACATGTATTGTCTTAATATATGTAAACTATAGACCAAAAAAAAGTTAACAAAAATGAATATGAATTCTAGCTTTGCTATTTATAACCTATACAGCCTTTTATATTGTGCTTCAGAACTCTAGGTCTCAGTTTCCTCATTTGTAAAACTGGAGAGTTGGACTTCATCTATTAGGTTTCTTACAATTTTAAATTGAATGATTGTAGAGATCATCTAATCATAGATTCACAAAATCATAAGTTTCATGTTAGAATGAACCTTAGGGGCACAGAAATTCATCTTACCCTACAAGAAAGTAAAGGGGACAAGGGGGGATTGAAGGGAGGGCAAACTGGGGGAAGCGGTATTCAGTATGCTTGCTATCTTGGGGTGGGAGTAGGGGAGTAGGAGTTGAGGGGGAGAAAATTTCAAACTCAAAATCTTGTGGAAATGAATGCTGAAAGTAAAAATAAATAAATAAATTCTGAGGGGAAAAAGAAGGAACCTTAAAGACCCATTTACTGTAGTCTAGTGTGCTAACTTGAGAGATAAATGGGAAACAGAAACTCAAGGTCACAAACTAAAGTCTGATTCTAAATCGAGAATCCTTTCCACTATATGAGAGTGATGACAATAACAACTTTAGTCTAACTGCTTCATTTTATGGATTTAAAAAAAAGAAGACCTGAGAGGTTAGTACCCTCCCTCTACCCCAACAGATCACATATATGCAAAGATATAATTAAAACTCAACAGACCTCCTGATTCCAAGCCTAATGTTCTTTTCACTCTGCTAAACTGTAAACAATGGCGTCACAGAGAGCACTTCATGTTTGAATCACTGACTGATATCTGTAAACCATATGGCTATGAGAAGTTACTTAACATCTCTGAGACTCAGTCATCACTGTAGACTGAAGAATACCAGAACCGATAAGCTTACAGAATTGTTATGGAAAAGTTACTGGCAAAATCTAAAGCACCATATAAATATTGACAATAATTAGATTCCGTAAGCAAGTATTAACTGTGAAATAATTTATGTTGCCTTAAATTATTTCCCCAATGAGATTTTGATTTCTTTTATCAGTAGAAACTGTCAGCAACTTCCATGATTTTTTTGTCAAAGTGCTTTCCTACCTTGTCTCTTTCCTCCCTTTCTACCTTGCCCTCAACCCACCTAAAGCTCCAGAACTAGAATTCTTCATCTTGTGTTTCAGAAACAAGAACCTGTGAGCTAAAATGACCTTGGAGATCATCAGTCTTCATTTTCTGATCAAACAGAGCCATAGAGAGATCAAGGTTTTCAATGAGACCAAAAAAATAACTAATAGAAGAGTCCCAACAAGCACCCAAATTTCAAAGTCCTAATTCAGTGACTTTTCACTTCATCAACTATTGCAAATTTCTATTTTACTTCATGGTTACAAGATACTTTGTCTGAATTAAATGATTTTATCCTCACAACAGTACTTTTTGAGATAGGTAAGAGATATATTCCATTTTACAGATGTGGAAATTGAGACTCAGAATAATTAAGTGACTTACTCAACTTATATTCTTCTGCCTCCCTGTGACTCAAAATTTCTGACCCTTTCCTACCACTGAAACCTTCCCCCCACCCTTCTCTCTTGTTGCTTGCTTCCTAGTAGGTAAGAGTTTTTCTTCTTTATTCCACCATATTCTTCTGTCTTCTTCCCTAACTGGCTTAACTATTGCATATTCCACAACACACATACACACACCACACAGATATGCAATTTATATAGGAAGCAGGTGCTACGGAGTCTTTTAAGTTTTTGGTGAGTAGTGAGGACAGTATATGTAGCTCTGGAGATTGAGGTGAAGTCTCCTTACTCGGGCAGCATCACTGTTCCTTCCTCTTATCAAAAAGAATGTTATTAACACCTCACTACCCACAATTGTCAAATGATTGTGAGATATGAAATGCATTTGCAACTATGTGGAAGAAAGATGCAATACCTGAATAGTGAGCTCTTTCCCATCTCTGTTAATCTTCACATGGTGTATTTGTCTGTTGGCAAAGTTTTCCACATCGATGGTGTATACGTGGACTCTCTCCTTACTCAACTGATATCGAACCTGTAAATTTCCTTAAAAGCAGAATACATTTCCATTTAGAATTGTGGCCCACCAAAAGCACAAATATGATTTATATATTACATTATATTTAAAGTCACCATTGCTGGCCTACAGGAGAACATTTCTCAAATCCATTTATTACTTCATAGAAATAAAAAAAAACATCCAAGGAATGAATATACTTGTTGCCATAGCCACAGGCAAATGTAAGAGATGACATTAGTATGGGTACAAATTAAATGTAATGTATTCATATGTCATCAGCAATACTATGTAATGTCTTTGGAAACAAAAATACTCAATTATCTATTCTTAAATTGGAGAAATTTAATTAAATTTAATAATTTGAGGGTCTTTCACTTTAACTCTCTGTCCCTTAAGTTCAGAGACATGAATATGAAAATGTAGTGCTTGCCCAAAAAATTTACCCATGACATCCTAGATCTTTATTAAGGAGGATGCAGAGAGATAGAAACAGATATCATTTATCTACTTATTGTTTATCTGGTTGTAAGAGCAGCATATAGGATGTGAAACCTCTAAATATCTTTCCCCACCCAAGCTACCAGCTCCACAAATTGCTAATAGTAAGGATGAAGATAAGGGAGGAATGACTCATGTGAAATATAAGAATGGCCTTGACAACTAACAGTGAATCAGAAAAGAGTGAGCTGAAAATGGCATCAGGTCATGGCTTCACCTATGCTTCAAACTCCCTGAGTACTTTAGGAAATTCAATGGTTGTGATCTTTCTATTTCCCTGTAAGCATCCCTAAATAGTGATTTGAAAGTTAATTCTTGTTATATTCAGTGCAGTCCATATCACATGGTATCTGAATGTGGAAAGTTAAAATTTATGAATATGATTGTAATTTTGTTGTTTGGAACCTGATACCATTTACCTTTGTTATAAATAGGGATTAGGTTCCCAGGTTAGCAAAAAAAAAAGATTCTTTCCAGCAAAATGATCATGATAACCCTGATTCTAAATCCCAGGCAGAGGGGAAGAAAGAGAAAAACAAGTAAACATTTTCCCCCCTTTCTCTTTCTTGAGAGAATAAAGGGTCAGCCACAGATAAGAGTATGAAAATCTGCAAATTTTACATTTGGAATAGTCCCACCTTCTTTTCTTTACCATTTCCTACCTCTTAGTTTCTTTTTCCATACCCAATACTCTTATAAAAGCCTCAGATCACTACTCATCTCAGGCTTAAACTATCCCTGTGAAAAGTATTTCATATATCATCCTTCCAAATTATTTCCAAAATATCTTTATTTGCATTTTTAAAAGATTCAGCTTTTTTAAATCCAATCAAGTTCTAATTAATGGAATCACTCTTAGTACAGTCAGGTAAAGTTTAAAAAAAAAGGGAAAGAGTTCTGAGGAGAAATTTGGGGCCCTAGGGACCACCTTGTAAATATGGTAAGAGATCAGCTCTTTGGGGTTTACTTCTCTAAGGGGCTTAATAATTTGACAGTTCTTTTTTTTTTCCTTCCTCTGAACCTGTACAGAGAGAGAATATCTATGTATATATATAGATAGATAGATAGATAGATATTTCAAGATAGATTCACAGATCTCTCTCTGTCTCTCTCTCTGTCTCTCTCTGTCTCTGTCTCTCTCTGTCTCTCCCTCTCTCCCCCTCTCTGTCTCTCTGTCTCTCTGTCTCTGTCTCTCTGTCTCTCTCTCTCTCTGTCTCTCTCTCTGTCTCTCTCTTTCCCTCTCCCCCTATTTGTCTCTTCTTTCTTATCTTTTCATCATTTTATAGCCAGGAGTGGTAGTATACATCTATAATCCCTACTACAGAGGAGGCTGAGGCTGCTGGATTGTTTAAACTCAGAGGTTCTGAGCTGAAGTAGGGGTACAACTGAACAGGTGTCCATGTTCATTCAGGTATCAAGTTGATGAAATCCTGGAAGTCACAGCCATCAGGCCTCCGAAGGAAGGAAAATCCCAAACTGGGTCAATACCAGTTTGATTGTTCCATGAATAGCTAATGATTACTATACTTCCAGCCTAGCTGAGACAGGAAGATGCAGATTGAAAATCAAAACAAATTAAAATTAAGACAAAAAAAAATGACAATTATTTTTAAGTTCAATGTCAAATGAGAAAAGTCATATCTTGAATGTCAAAAATCTTGTCTGCTTTAAACATAAGCTTCTTTCTGGCAGAGACTGTATATTCTGTCTTAAATCTATCATAGTATCAAGCAAAGGGTCAATTGTTTCAATCATGTACAACTTATCACGACCCCATTTTGGATTTTCTTGGCAAAGATATTGGAATGACTTGTCATTTCTTTTTTCCAGCTCATTTTATAGATAAGGAACTGAGGAAACAGGGTTAAGTGACTTGCCCAGGATCACATAGCTAGCAAGTGTCTAAGACAGGATTTGAACTCAGGAAGATGAGTCAGTCTTCCTGACTTCAAGCCTATGCCAACTAGCTGCCACATATATGTTAGATCCTCATCATATAGCTGGTTCAATGGTTGAAAATTAAAGAATTCCTTGAAAATGCTAAAGGATTTTATATGTTTTATATCTGTTGATATTTGTCTAATATTCTATTTTCTTCTGAAAACGTCTGCACTTCATCTTTCCTAAAAATACTCCCAGAGGAGAATACCCTATACTTGGTTCATCACTTCTCCCAATGACCCAGAAACTTTTATGCTCCTTCTGCCCCATTGTAATGCAATCAAGTTGCCCTGTGCCCTGTAGGTAGTTCATGGGAAAATGAATCTCTTTACATTAGGAACATCTGTGAAAGATTACTTCTTACATTGTTTTCAGGATAGTGGGGTAGAAGAAGAATAATCTCACAAGGGTCAAGGGCTTGGGGCTCATTAACTTTTACTTTCTCCTGAATGGTCTTCAGATGCTTGGTTGGAGAGGCAGGGAGTGACTTTTATCTTATTTGTTTTTCACCTCATTGATTCAGCTGATTACTGTCAGCTTCCTGCTGGGAGATGCTGCCTCTTCCCTGCCACAGAGCACCTTGAACTCATGGCAGTCAACCAGCTTCCATATATACTCTTCCTACTGCTCCATTTGTCCACCTGTCCCCTCCCTGACATCCCCTGTTTTCAGCTCCATTATGGTAAATGTTGCAGTTTTATCATTCCATATACAGTGAACTGACTCTGAAGAAAGTTACTGGCCATAAATCTAATACGCCAAAAAATGGATTGTCATAGCTAGGAATGATTTGCAATTCCTCTATGTTTTCATGATAAATTACTCTTCCAGTTGGAATGAAATTTCCCTGTTAGTGTACATTAACACTGCTACATGAAGGAGGTCATGTGTAAATATATACAAAGATAACATTTACACTGCTCAGAAATTAGTCATCAATGTGTTGAACTCAAATTGGACCATCGCTTTAACTCTAAAAAAGAGACACTTTTTTTTAAAAGTAGTTCAAAATTCAGTGACTTTTGGTCACTAGTGGGTTATCTATAAAATTTTAAAAGAAAGCTATTAATATTGTAATAGTCACATTGCATTAGCCTCTTTGTATTTTAAGCCTACTGGCAAATATATATATATATATATATATATATATATGTATTTCATCATATTTAGAATTAAACACCTGGTATTTTAATGCCTCTCTCTCTCTCTCTCTCTCTCTCTCTTTTTCTCTCTCTCTCTCACTCAGCAGCTACTTGAGTCACAATAGGGGGAAAAATTCTCTACAATCCAAGGAAGCAGTATATAGGCAAAAATACTAGTGGAGACTCAGAATTCTTCATTTCAATAACCAAAGCATACCCATTCCTGGAAATTTTCATTTCCTGGTGGTGTTCAAAAGTACATTTATATTAGGCACCATCTGACTCTGTGTGATCTGTGTCTGAGTAAATTCAAAGCACTCCTCAGAAGCTCTAGAGCTAAAACATCAGTGGAGGAAGTAGATATTTCCAATTTTCTAAGGGAGAGAATACCTAGAATTCAGCAGTGCTTGGTTTCAGACATGCTGAATTTTAATAAAAGGAACAGAACACTAGACTTCTGTTTAACGAGTTTTCATTTTTGATGCTTACCTTCCTGCACTATCTCAAATAAGGGAAACTAGCATTAATGAACAGATTACAATTTGGAAGAAACTTTTCACATTAGAAAATTTTGGAACATATTTTCAAAGGTGCCTTGATGGCTAGCAAAGTAAATCCAAGGGCCCTTTAGCAAAACATTTCACTAGTTGTAACAGCTAAGCAACTGATCACCTGCATTTAAGAATAAGGGAAATCTGGGTTCATTTTACTAGGTAATGGACTAGAAATTTTTAGTCTAGTTCACTTCTGTTTCTTATAGTAATTCTCAATATAAAACCAAGCATAGTGGCCATCTACATAGACCTCTTTCCAGATAAATTACCAAGAGGGAACTGGAAATGTGTAGAGAGATATTTCTAAACCTCTGAGGTTGTTACTATTATCATCATCACCATTCTCATCATCAGTTTAAACCATTTACTAAGAACCTACCCTACATAGTGTACAATGTACTATGATCTGGGTGAAAAAATAGTCGTTAAACAACATAACCGAGGTTTGTCTGTGCATGTCTAGTTCGCCTAACAAGTTGGCACTGTTATGGGCCTTAGGAACACATCCAGACTGCCTAATAGAACGGTCTCTTGAGTCCCCTACTACTTGAAGGTGGGTATAGCCACCTTCAATTCCCTGCCTGAGACTTCAAAATTGGCAAGACTGAGCTAGTCCCTCTCTTCTCTGCCACTCCTTCTTGCTGTGTACAGAGAGTGATGATTTCGGTTAACTAAGTGGGTGCCATAAATAGAACAGGAGAGAGGGGAAGGACTTTCTTCTACTCTCCCTCTTCTGTCCCAGTGAGGAGAAATGGGCCTATGTTTGTTTCTTTTCTGTTGCATTTGTCCTAGGGGTTTAAGTCAGGTGAGCTTGGAATCAGGCTTATGGGTTTTCTAGTATACCCAAAGGTCCTAGCATGGAAGATCTAAGAAGGCTAAAGCCCAAAGTGAATTTTACACTTGGAAATGAGAACAGACTTTATAGGAATTAAAGGAAGTTATGAATCTAATACCTTCCCCCTCTCCAGAAACTGAGATGGAGGAGAAAATGAGGATTATGCCTCCCATATATTGGGGATTGTAAGTTTACATATTCATGATTAAACCTTTTAAAGTAAATATTTCTTTGCCTGAACTAACATGACTTTCTATGGCAAAATGGAACTGTGTTACAGGAGAATCCTGTATAATTGAGCCAAAATCATTAATGAGAGTCAGAGCCATGAAGAGAACCTAGACACCTCTTCACACCCTAATACCCTTAAACATACTGGAGATACCTGAGAAAGGATTGAAATCTATCTTACCCTGGCCTTCCAGGGAGTAGAATGCAGGGCAGAGTATGTTATAACAGAATTACTGAACTGGATAAATTTATAATCTAGTTGGGATTGTGGAGGGTCAGGGGTGCTGGGACCCCAAAATAGCAAGACAGGGGGCCTGCTCAAATGAATTCAAGCCAAGCCTTCTTTCAGGCAAAGAAAAACAAGGTTCATTAAAGATCCACCATATGGGCCAGACTATTAAGGAATCTGAACATTTACAAGCAGGCCAGATCGAATTTGAGTCCCTTAAAGGAAATGCTATGGATTTTGTATACAGAAAGATTGTGGGAGGTTTCTAGGAGTGACCAAATTGTCTGGGGTGCCTTGAGGAGGGGTCTAGGGAGGATCTTGATAGGAGTGACCTGTAGGCTGGGGTGACTGAAGGAGGGGTCTAGGCAGGATTTTGATGGGAATAGCCAATAGGCTAGGGTGACTGGATTTTGAATACCTAGACTAAGAAAATGGGATCTAGATAGGATTAAGAGTGGGAATTAGCCTGAAGCAATCTGGAGGGAACAGACAATGAAGGGTCAGGCTAGGTTAGAGGTAACAGAATTGGAGAATTGGGAGACTGGGGTCTACAATGAAAGCCTAGTTGAGAGCATTATAGTCTCAGGTTAACACCAGAGACTTGGTCAAATAAGAAAATTCAAGGAGAGTTTAAGGGGGTTTCCAGAGATAGTCAGGATGACAGATCATATACATAAAACAAACAAAAAAAGAACACATGTAAGTTAGCTTAAATTGACTATCTAGAATGGCATACTGAATATATTTTAATAACAAAAACAGATCAAGTAATGCTTAAGAGGGATACAATATTTCAGAGCAAAGAGTGATTGATACTGAAGGTAAATGGACTTTGTGGCCCAAGTATATTTGAGATGGTCCTTAAAGGAAGGGTGAGAATTTAGCCATATAAAGTCATTCCAGACACTGTTGTGAAAGTACAAATGTATGGAAGTGGAGATATATATGGTATATTCAAGACTAAGAACAAAACAAAACCACAAATAGACCGGAAAAAAAATTTATGTAGGGCAGTAAAATAATGACATTTGAAAGCTGGAAAAGACTTTTGATATCACCTCCTCAGACTCCTTAATTATAACAGACAGATAAATTTAGACCCAGAGGGACAAACAGAAATTATATTTGATGAGGTAGATAGGGAAAGATCTTCAGTGACAGGCTAAAGAATACCTACTTTATCTTGTAGGTAATAGAGGAACAGAAGGTCTGTGAGTTGGGCATCCAGAGGTCAGTATATATGGAAGGTATTTTTGGAAAACTAATTGGGTAATGGTATGCGGATGGATGAGGAGAGATTAGAACATCTACTGTAATTACCATAAAACAATATACTAGTCAAGACAGAATGCTAGAAAGACATAAATATGACAATTCTAATGCTATTTTTATGCTGGATTTACTAATAACTACTACTACAACAAAAACACAATAATAATTCCAGCTTCCTATTGCACTAAATATTATTTTTTTTAATTCTATACCTTCCTCTTCATTCCTAAATCCAGTAAGTGCTTCCTCTATGCCAGGTTATTTGCGCTAAACCCAGTGGACACAAGGAAAGCAAAGACAGTTCATGCCTTCAAGCAGTTCTCATTTTAAAGGGGGAATAGCATGCAAATGAGGTAGATAAAAGATATCTAGAGAGTAGATAGAAGACAATCTAAGAAGGGAAGAACTCAGGTATCCTAATACTTTAGTAGGGAAGGCTTCTTGGTGGAGGTGAAACTTGGGTAAGTTTGAAAAAAAAAACCTTGGATACTAAGAAGTTGGGGTAAGAGAGCAGAGTATTATAGCAAATGAAAAGGCAGAGAGGTGAGACATGTAGTATCATGTCAACAGAACAGCCTGTAGGTTGTTGTGGCTTTAACCTCATGTACATTGAGGAGAATAAGGTGTAAGAAGACTAGGAAGATAGGAAAGAGGCAACAATTTTATGAACTTTAAATGAAAAAAAGAAGGGGGTCATTTGTATTTTATCTTCAAGTTAATAGGGAGCAACTGGGGCTCATTAGGTGGGGGAAAGGAGGAGAATGGTCAGACCTTTGCTTTAGACAAACAATTTGGTAACAAAGTAAAGAATGGATGGAATAGAGAGAGATGAGGAAGGGAGACCAGTATAAAAAGCCTTTTGCAATACTCCATCATCTTTTGGTGATCCCATGGTTTTAGTTAAGTTCAGATTTACTGATTATTTCCCTGGCTTCATTCTCAGTCTAATCCATATAAGAAGGTATCACCAAATTAACTCTCTTAAAATATCAATTTATTTAGATTACTTTTTATTTTTGCTTTTTTTTTTTGGAGGGCAATTGGGGTTGAGTAACTTGCCCAAGGTCACACGATTAGTTTTCTGTTAAGTGTCTGAGGCTGGATTTGAACTTAGTTTCTCCTGACTCCAGGGCTGGTGCTCTATTCACTGCACTACCTTGCCACCCCAAAATATAAATTTACTTTAAAAAAAAGAGTATTCTATTATTCATGACCTCTAACAACTCCCCATTATATAAAGAATAATATCCAAATACCTTAACTGGCCGTCTGAAACTTTCTTCAATCCACCCCAACTTTATCACTATCTAATCTCCAGTTACTTTCCTGCATAAACTGCCATTGAACCTGGAACAGCACCAGGACCAACCCTCAAATACAATATGCTTATTTCCAGCCACAAGGGCTTACTCATGCTATCCACCAAGTTGAAACTACTTTTCTCCTTTTTTCCCACTGTTAAAATCACTCCCATATTATAGCTCCATTGAAGTCCCACCTCTTCCATGTAGCCTTCCCTGATTATTATTCCACATTAGCTTTCCCTTTGCCCAAACTGCTATATCTCTCAGAACATAACTTATTAAATCTTTAATATGTGCCAGACCTTGTGTTAAATATTAGTGATAAAAAGAAAGGCAAAAATCATCATCCCTATTATAAAAAAGAAAACAAAACAAAAACTTTTACATTCCAGTGGAGGAGACAACACATAGATAATTAGGTACATTTAAGATATCTACAGAATAGAGGGTAGGTAAACTTACAGAAGAAGGCATGAAGAACTGATGCTGGGGGTAACATGTGAATTGACAAAGCTATATTTATCTTCAGTCTTCAACTCAAGAAACAGTTTTATGAAAATGCATAGTTGTACAATTGAATATTAGTGAATAGAAATGTCTTTTCCTTGGTCTCAGCTAGAAAAATAAACTTAGGCATTTTTCTGTGTAATAAAAATAATATTTTCTACATAACTACTAGGAAAAAACAAAATTAAAAAAAATATATGATGTTTCACCTCAGACTCAGCAAAATTATGAAGAAGGTCAAGATGGAAAAGGTCTATGCTGGTAAGACTATAGAAAGGTAGATAATATGTTATACTGTGTTATACTGGTTGAACTGAATATTTTTCCAACAATTCTGGAAAATATTTTGGATTTATGCGAGAAAAATCATTAAACTGTTTCTATGAAGTAACCCTGGGATCTCCCTATTTGAGACATAACTCAATGATGTTACAAAACAAAGAAGAAAGTCATACACACCAAAATAATTATAACAGCAGTAACCATGGTAGCAAAAAGCAAACACACAAACAAAACACTGGAATCAAGGGATTAGCCATCAAATGATCAATATCTAACTAAATTGTAGTGTATCAATGTAAAGGAATATTTGGGGGAGCTATAAGAAATAATGTATACAAGCAATTCAGGAAAAAAAAATACGGAAAGATTTGTAGAAACAAATACAAAGAGAACAAAGTTAAACCAGAAGAACAATATTCATGACGATAATTTAACTGGAAAAAAGTACTAAAAGGAAGGTTAAATTTGAAACAGATATGGACCCCTTAGAAGAGAAAAGTAACAGAATTTCCTTTGTTTAAGTAAAGAGAATTAAAGGACTGCAGGTATACAAACTTGCATATATTGTCAGACATGGTTATTATTTTGGTTGTACTTTTTTTTAAACTCATTTTGTTTTAAAATTGAAGTGCTCATGCAAAATGGATTTTTTTTGGGGGGGAAGGCAAAGCAATTGGGATCAAGTGACTTGCTCAAAGTCACACAGCTAGGTAAGTGTGGCTGAATTTGAACTCAGGTCCTCTTGATTTCAGGGCTGGTGCTCTATTCACTGCACCACCTAGCTGCCCCCAAAATGGATAATTTTGATCGCATTAAATTAAAAAAGTTTTGCACAAACAAAACCAATATAACCAAGATTAAAAGGTAGAAAGAATTATATGAAGTGATGCTGAGTGAAGTGAGCAGAGCCAGAAGAACATTGTGCAGAGTAATAGCATCACTCCACAATGATCAATTATGATAGACTTAGCTCTTCTCAGAAATACAATTATCTAAGATACTTCTAAAAGACATATGGTGGAAAATACTATTCACATGCAGAGAACAAACTCTAAAGTCTCAATGCAGACTAAAGCATACTATTTTCACTTTTTTTCTTTCTTGTGATTTTTCCCTTTTGTTCTGATTTTTCTTTCACAACATGACTAATGCAGAAATACGTGTAACATGACGACATAGTTATAGTTTTTATCAGATTGTATGCACCTTGGGGAAGGGGGAAGGAAAAAGAGAGGGGAAATTTTAGAATTCAAAATTTTATAAGAGTGAATATTGAAAGCTAAAAATAAATAAATTAATTTAAAATAAAAAAATCCAAAATAATAAAATAAAATAAAATTGTATAGCTAATTGAGAAGTCTATATGGAAATGACAGTTGAATAAAAAGGCATTAATAACATGTATTAAAATAAGTCAATGGGTAAATAAGATTATCCCTTATTCTCACTTTTGTGAAAATAAGTAATGGAAGGGAAAAACAACAATAGTAGCACCAACTAGAGTCTAAAAATTGAGCCGGGGCCTCAAAGTTGATCCTTCTCCCATAGCCCTTCACTCTGTTATCTTCTGTGATTGTATCTGAAGTTGATGCAGAAAGTTACAATGTTCACTGCACAATTTAGGGAAAGATGCACTGTTTTCTGAAGTGGGAGGACTCAGTAGGTGCATAGATGTTTGAGGAAGATGAGAAGTAGGGTTCAGTGCCAAATGTAAACATTAAAGCTTTTCTCCATACTTTTTATCTTTGGCAAGGTAAGCCCAGATTGGAACTGAAAAGAATTGACTATCCAAAAGAAAATATTCTCAGCTATTTCCAACTTTCTCATGAGTCAGTAACTCAGATGTGCTGAGTGTTTTCAGATCCACTGCACTATGACAGTTTTCTACGGCTTTATTCATTTCACATTCAAAAAATAACCTTGAAAACTCTCAGAAGAAGCAATAAACAGGTAGCAAACCCTCCAGCCTATTCAGTAGTAGGTTCTGGTTTACTTTGTTCAACCCTATTCTAAGCACCTTAATAAGCAACAATTATCTTCTTCTCTCCCAGAGCTTCTGTTTACGTTTGCACAAAATATTCCCGTACCTGTCTTGTTCTTATCTTTATCTCAAAAAGCTACAGACAGGAAAGGCTCCTTCTGCTGAAGAAAAAAAGAAAAAAGCAACTGCCACCAACCTTTTGATTCTAGGGCTTTTTAGTTATCTTTTTCTTTTCCTGCTTAACAAAATATTTGCAGATTTGCAACAAGGATTTGAGACAAAAATTTTCTGAGGTCTAGTTTTCTTCACTTTTAGTTAAAATATATAACTGAAAC
Source organism: Pseudocheirus occidentalis (assembly GCA_028646575.1). Classification (NCBI taxonomy): domain Eukaryota; kingdom Metazoa; phylum Chordata; class Mammalia; order Diprotodontia; family Pseudocheiridae; genus Pseudocheirus; species Pseudocheirus occidentalis. The sequence continues at coordinate 222,684,365 of CM053596.1, read as the reverse complement.
CAAAACAAATGATAAAGGAATTTCTTTATTCACTCAACAAACATTTATTAAGCACATACTATGCTGATTTGTTCTTATTAAACTGGATATCTGACCTTGCTCTCCTTTTAAGGAAGAGGGCATAGTCATAAGTATGTACTTATACATGTGGTGAATTCAATTTAATTGGGAGAAGGGGTGGGAAGTTCATGGCACAAATACTTTTGAGAAAGGAGTTATTACTGAATGCAGCTACATTAAGGAGGAGGAGAAGCATGTACTCTACTACCTTGACCTATAATCCACTAGGCCAGGAATCTAATCCCTGTGATTTAATGGGGCTTGCATTCCTTCCCAAACCACAAAGAGATAGAGAAAATCAGAATAGTTTTAGACAAATGAGCAACTGTCTCTGAGCCACTCCCCAAGAAAGTCTCAGAAAAGACCAAAATGCCCCACCTTAATTATAATTCTAGTTGAGTGTCAGGAAGTGTTAGAATGATACCAAAATAATTCTACTAACCTGTGTTGCCCTTATCTAGCCTACTCATTTTATGGGAGTGATAGTATTAAACATTACCTAGGTTTTGCTTAATCTAGATTAATGCACAGGTAAACGATTACATTATCCTTTTGTATATCAATATACAATTTCATACTCTCCAAGCACCTGGTCCCATCAAAATCAGCTCACAATGTTCTGGGTAGGCCTGGTTACTTGAAAAGTATTTTGACTCATCTCTTAAAATAAGGAGAGAGAGATAGAGAGAGGGAGGGAGAGAGGGAAGGAGGGAGAAAGGGAGAGAGAGAGACACAGAGATTTGGATTAAAGTAAGGTTAGGTTCATATGTTCATTAACTATCTTTTGTCAGCTCAGTTGATTTGTATAACATTGATGAAGCCCGTCTTAGATTTGAGTATTACATTGTCTCTGGGATTTTTTTATTCCATTCTTAGACTAATGGTTATATACACTACATTGAAAATGCTGTAAGAGAATTTCAACGAATATTAAGACAGTTCATGCCCCAGGGAGTGAAAAATCCAGTAACATTATTCTTGCAGTGATAGTATCTCAAATACATATTCTAGAAGAGAAACTAATGAATTCCTTAATTTGTTTTAAGGTTTTACTCACTTAAGTACCATGTATATTTTTCCTCTTCAGAGACTGAATTTGAGTTCACTTTTTAAAAATTCTCTACCCTAATTTGCATATGATTTATGAGATTTGAAGGAAGTTGTCATTGTAATTCACCATAGTAATTAGTTTGTAAAGTACTCAGGATGAGTTAGCTCTGAAAATTTTATGTATACTTTTTTATGATGCAATTGCTTTTGAATGCTGATGCTTTTGCTCAGGGTACTGTAAAACTCAAGTGTTTTGGAAGTAAAGTAAGTTTTGTGTTTGTTTTTTTTATTGAAATTAAGCTCCAGTGTCTAATTGGTAATGATAATAAAGAGATAAGTAGGTTCAAAGATGTATTTGTTCAGGAAATGTGATTTGCTGGTTGACTGGAATATGATTAACAGTTTTAGAGGAATAATAGTCATAGAAACTTGGGAGTAGGAAGGAGCCAGGAGCCCTCTGTTGTAATTCTAGCTCTTCCACTGACCAGATATACAAGTGTTCACAAATCATTTCATATGACTTTTCTTTCAATAAGCAAAATGATTACAATTTTTCCTGACTTATCAATCTTATAGGGTTTGGGTGAGTATTAAATAGAGTAATCTGTGTATAAATAAATTCAAAAGCATATAGCACACAGTAGAAGACAACAACAGTTTCAGAAATGATACAAACAAGGCAATTTTGTTACTTCATTGTTAAATTGAATGTGCAGTTTAACATTTTTATTTAACTAAATTTCATGGTTTTATATGGGACACTTTTTATTTTGGGGATGTTGAAAAGTTTTTTGATGGTTGTTATGAAATCAATAAATACATTTTAAAAGAAATCTTTATACATACACAAAAAAGCATAGCATTCAATGAAGAACAACAATTACTACTCATTTGCTCAGAAAATGGGCTGCCAGTCTCTGTCTCTTTACTAAGGCTGAGCTACATTCATTAATCGCAATTATATAACTCAAGAAAATATTTAACTTACTGAATACCTGCTACGCTGACTGCCCATTAGGCTTAGATACTTCATTCACATTGTATTGACTTTATACCTACTCTTAATGCTTATATATTGTGGAGTCTGAACTATGCGCCACTTAGCATTTTATTAGAAATGCACATACAAGCATTCTGCTTGTCAGTGGTTAAAAGATAGTCATATTTATGCAAGGTTGAGATTTAAAAGCAATTTAACCTTTTTTTTTTTTTTTTACCAAATAAGTTGCTTGTGAGAGGATCACTAACTAGCAGAGCCCCACTCCCCAAACTCCCACCGGTATAGGTTAGGATTACTTCTTTATGTGGCTCCCTGTTGACTGAAGTACACTAAAGAGTATAGTCCTTGTGCAGTTGGGGCCCACAAATCACCACACATAGTGCTCTGCTGACCATAACTGCTTCTCTATGGAAATGAGGGATGCCACATCTACCCAAGCCAAGATATTGAGTATCCTGTCCGTTATGACTGAATGAAATGCCTTTTGTAAATGATTGAATGACTTACCAGTGTTTCACTTCATTTTAATATGGAAAACAATCATACTAGTTTGGTAGGTCATGGTCTATCTGTATTCATCACTCTGTATATAAGAAAACCGAGGCCTCAAGAGATTATGACTTACCCAGCCTGACATAACTAAAGAAATGGCAAAACATTCCTTCGATTTCTAGAATTGTGGAGACTTGAATTGGTAAGGACCTCAGAAGTCTACATCAGCCCTTGGTTAAAAAGAAATCTGACAAACAACCTCCTTGATAGTCACTTAGTCAGTAAATAAGCATCCAATTCTACCCAAAAGATGTTTGAATGATGGAACACCACAACTTTCTGAGGTCTCCCAAGTCACTTATTCCTAAGATACTTTTTTTCTTTTCTTCACAGAATCAAAATATCTTTTGAATTATGTAACTATTTCTCTTAAATTAACCAAACCCAAGCAAAACAAAATGACCCTGTCTTCCCATAGAGAAGGGATATGATAAGTTGAAAGAGCACTGAATTTGTAGATACGAGAGATCTGAACTCATATTTTAGGCCTGACATTTAAGCAAGTCAGTTAACATCTCTGAAGCTTAGTTTCAGAATGAAAATGCAGGACATAGTTTGGAAGGTTTGGAAGTGGGGAGAGAAGATACTTTGTAAATGCTATAGACGTGTGAGGCTATTTATGTTATGTGAGAATTTTTTTATTTAATTTGAAGATGGATTTCATGGCAATATAATATAACAAAAAGCATGGAAAGACTTAAATGAATTGATGCATAGGTATATAAGAGGAACCAATAAAATAATACACACACTGAATTCAACAGCATAAATGGAAAGAACAACCACAGCACAATTAAAAGTGGACAGTGAAAATTGACCAAGTACAGGCATGGCAATGAAGAAGATATCTGAGAAGACACATCTTCCCAAACTCATTTGAAGAAGAAGTGGGTCCCCATGTATAGTATAGAACACTGTTTATAATTTCTGGCTTTTTACATGTTGATTGGTTGTGCTGATTTTTATCTTCTTCCTCTTTCATATTTATATATTTATATTTTAAAATGACATGTTCTATGATATGGCTCTCAGGGAAGGAAAGAAGGTCCTGGGAAAATTTAGGATTGGTAAGAACAAAAAGATATCAATAAAAAATGCTTTTTAAAATATGGTGTTATTAAGGAAACACTGAATTTGCAGTTAGAAGAGCTCATTTCAAATTTTGGTTCAGTTATTTCCCTGTGTTAAGGGGAGTTTCGATTTCTTCACCTGTAAAATAAGAGGATTTTGTAAATAAAAAAAAAGACTGTCATGGCTTTCAGTAACTGTGCCATTAAGATCATCTCTTTCCTCCAGATATGTTCCAACTTTTCCCTATCTTCTGTATAATGTAGTATCCAGGAGTAAACAAAATATTACAGATGCTTTCCAAACAGGATACAACATAGTGCTTCTAACCTACCTAGTTCTATATATTGTGTTCTATTGAAGCATTATGTTAAAACTATCTAATCCCCTCTCCCCCTGCCCTTTTCTTACATGAATTATTGTCTTGTGTATCTTCTGCATTCTCCATTTGTGCCACTGATTGTTTTTTAAGCCAAATGTAGAACTTTACATTTATCATTATTAAATATCATCTGAATAGATTAAGCAAACTTTACTCAGATAAGATACATTTGAATTCTGATTCAGTCAGCTAGAAAGGCAACATGATAAAGCAGAAAGAGTGATAGATTTAGATTCATGAAGATCTGAACCTGAAACCCTCTTCTAATGTTTATTAGTCATGTGATATTTGGACAGTCACTTTATTCTCTGATCCTGCAATGTTTGTCTATAAAATGGCAGGGGGCAGTGTTTAATAATACATATAATTCTGACCTCACAGGATTATTAAAACAAATGAGATAACGTATGAAAAACAAACTATACATTTTAAAATGTTATATAGATTACAGATATCTGACACCTTAACTTTGCCACTTACCTTTGAATCACTCAAACTTGAATAAACATGGTATGTTTATCATCACATTACTTCATACAAACTATTGATAATTATGTTAAATACTACCCAGAATAAAGAGCTCTATTCAAAGTATGTACACTAGACCTTTTTTTGGTAAGCAGTGATCCATTCCTAAATATTCTTTATGGTCATTCATTTGACCATTTCTGAATCCCTCATATCTATCTAAACTGTTCTCTTAAAACACATATATATTATATCTCTGATCTTCCTTCATTTTTAGGCTGGGAATCTTATCTGAAGAGGAACTGAGTTTAGGCTGGAATGATTTGTTATTTATGTACTCATATTTTCTCTTCATATTCATTCTTTTGGTAGCTAGGTAGTACAGTAGATAAAGTGCTGGGTCATGAATACACATCTCTGTGAATTTAAATTTGTCCTCAGATACTGTAATGCCATGCACCAGCAGATTCCCAAAAGAATGCTACTGTGAACAATTTTTAAGGTTTGGATTACATAGTATTGTGAACACTCTGTTTATTCAATTCAACAAATCAAGATTCAGCACAATATACACAATATAATATTCTCCATATTACATCTTATTACAGAAAGCCACAATATAGTGTTCATAACAGCTTAACATTAAAATGGCCACACAGTTTTCACTACAGTGGTCACAATATTTAGAACAAGGAACAAAAAAATAATCATCTGGTTTCCTAAGAGGGAAACCTTCCTCACCTAATCATTCAATCAATTCACAATATATCAATTTTCCACTCATGGGGCAAGCATTAACTTAATCATTCAATCAATTCATAATACAATAATCAAACTTCCACTCATGGGGCAACCATCAACTTAATCAGTCACTAATCTAGATTCCCAATTACTATCACTAATCACTAGTAGTCATTAGAAAACCACACAAACGCTGCACCCTTTGGTGTCCAGTAAATCTCAATTTCATCCAAGGGGAGGTCTTTTCTTCATCTTGACTCTGGGTTGTCTCTCTGGTTCCCTGGATCCCCTTCCATGGTCCCAGCTCCCTCCTGAATCCACCAAACAGTCACCTGGATTAAGAAGCAGACAGCTGCCAGGTTCTTATACAGTCCTCTGTAATGGTAATTAATTTGTTTGATCAGATGTTAAGTAGATCCTAGTAACCTAGTGTTAAGTATAGAACTCTGTCCATTGGTGAAAAGGTGTGAATTCCCAGAATTCTGTCCATTGGTGAAAAGGTGTGAATTCCCCTGTGACTTGGAAGAATGCTATTGGCTGAGACACTCCCCTAAACCATGTTGACTTGGGAGAAGGCCAGTGTTTATAAGCAG
>CM053596.1:222661671-222677951 GCA_028646575.1 Pseudocheirus occidentalis | reverse complement strand
TTTCTGCCATACTATATTACAGTTTTCCCAGCAGTTTTTGTCAAATAGTGAGTTCTTATCCCCAACATTGGGTTCTTTAGGCTTATCAAATCGTTGGCTACTGTATCTTTTGTACCTAATCTGTTCCATTGATCCACTTCTCTATTCCTCAGCCAGTACCAAGTAGTTTCAATGACTGCTGCTTTATAATACAGATTAAAATCTAGTATGGCTAGGCCACCTTCCCTACCATTTCTTGTCATTAATTGCCTTGATATTCTAGAGCTTTTGTTCTTCCAAATGAATTTTGTCATTATTTTTTCTAGCTCTATACAGTAATTCTTTGGTAGATTGATTGGTATTGCATTTGTATGTAATTTATGTATGTTATTTAATTTAGGTAAAATTGTCATTTTTATTATATTATCTTGACCCCACCTTGAGCAATTGATGTTTTTCCAGTTAGTTAGATCTGATTTTATTTGTGTAAAAAGTGGTTTGTAGTTGTGTTCATATAGGTACTAGGTTAATATTCATGCATTTAACAAAAATTGTCATTTAATGGGCATAGAGTTGGGTAAAATAGTTCCTAATGATTGCTATAATTTCCTCTTCATTGTTGGTGAATTAACTTTTTTTCATTTGTGATACTGGTAATTTTATTTTCTTCTTTATTTAAAAAAATCTAATTAACTAAAGTTTTCACTATTGTGGGTTTTTTTCATAAAACCAACTCATTTTTATTTATTAGCTCAATAGTTTTCTTAATTTCAATTTTATTAATCTCTCCTTTGGTTTTCAGTATTTATAACATGATATTTAATTGGGGATTTTTAATTTGTTCTTTTACTAGTTTTTTTTAGTTGCATGTCCAATTCATTTGTCTCCTCTTTCTTTATTATACTCATATAAGCATCTAGAGATATAAAACTTCCCCAAAGAACCATGTTTGCTGCATCCCATAACTTTTGATATGTTGTCTCATTACTGTCATTCTCTGGGATTAAGCTATTGAAAGCTTCATTATTGTTTCACTGATTTTTTGTTTCAGCTACTAATTCTTTAAGATTAGATCATTTAGTCTCCAATTGACTTTTCATCTATCTTTCTCTTGTCCTTTGTTACATCTACATGTACATACACATATATGCATATATATATATATATATATATATATATATATATATATATATATATATATGCATTATGATCTGAAAAGGATGCATTTAATACTTCTGCCTGTCTGAATTAGACTGTGGGGTCCAGCTCGTATTCCAGACCATGGTCAATCTCAGTCATGCATGACTGAGAAAAAGGTATATTCCTTTCTATCCCCCTTCCATTTTCTCCAGAGGTCTACCTTATTTAACTTTTCTAAAATTCTATTCATCTCCTTCACTTCTTTCTTGTTTATTTTGTGGCTAGATTCATCTAGTGCAGAGAAGGGGAGGTTGAGGTCCCCTATTATTATAGTTTTACTGTCTATTTCTTCTTATAACTCCCTTAACTTCTCCTCTAAGAATCTGGATGCTATACTACTTGGTACGTATATGTTTCAGTAATGATATTATTTCATTGTCTGTGGTGCCTTTTATCATGATATAGTCACCTTCCTTATCTCTTTTAATTAGAGCTCTTTTTGCTTTTCTTTTGTCTAAGATCAGGACTGCTACCCCTGCTTTTTTTTAACTCCTGATGAAGCATAATATATTCTACTCCAACCTTTTACCTTAACCTTATGTATATTCCTGTTTCAGTTTTTTTTGTAAACCGCATATTGTAGGATTTAGATTTTTAATCTATTCTGCTATTTGCTTCATTTTTATGGGAGAGTTCATCCCATTCACATTCACAGTTCTGATTACTATCTGTATCTTTCTCTTCAACCTATTCCCTTAATCATGTATGATCTTCTTTCTCCTTTCTCCCTTTCCCTCCTAACTAGAGCTGTGCTTTTGATGCTACCTCCCCCTATCTACCCTCCCTTCTATCAACCCCTCCCTTTTCTTTCCCTTTTTTCTTACTACTCCTTCCCACCCTTTTATATGTCATACCTTTCTCCTCTTTTTTCCCTGTCCCTTCCAGCTGCCTATAAGGCAAGTTAGATTTCTGTACCTGAGTATGTTATTCTCTCCTTTATCTAAATCTCACAAAAACAAAGTTCAAACAATGCTCATCATCCTCCCCTCTTTTCCTCTACTGTAATATGTATTTGTGTCTTTTCATGTGCTGTAATTTACTCTTTTCTGCCTCCTTCTTTTCTTTTTTTCCATTACAATCTTTTTTTCAGTTCTTAATTAGTTTTTTTTACCATCACATTAAAATCAACTTAAATCCATCCGCTCTGTTTATGTATTTCCCTTCTATATTATGTAATAAAGATACAGTTCTCAAGAACTATTAAGTAACATGTTCCCATGTATGGCTGTAAACAGTTAGCCCTTATTGAATAACATGTTTTTTTCTCCCCTCCCCCTTTCTTGTTTACCTTTTTATGTCTCTCTTTAGTCTTGTATCTGAAGGTCAAATTTTCCATTGATCTCTGCTCTTTTCATCAAGAAAGTCTGGAAGTCCCCTATTTCATTGAATGTCCACCTCCTCCCCTGAAAGATTATGCTCATTTTTGCTGGGTAGTTTTTCTTTGGTTGTTATCCAACCTCCTTTGCCTTATGGAATATTGTATTCTAAGCCCTCTGATCTTTTAATGTAGAAACTGCAAGGTGCTACATAATCCTGACTGTGGTTCCACAATATTTGATTTGATTCTTTCTAACTGCTTGTAATATTTCTTTCTCAAGCTGATAAGTCTGCAATGTGGCTACAACATTCATTGGCATTTTCAAATTGGGATCTCTTTCAGGAGGTGGATAGTGGATCCTTTTGATGACTATTTTACCTTCTGGTTCTAGAACCTCAGGTCAGCTTTCCTTGATAATTTCTTAAAAGATGCTGTCCAGGCTCTGTTTTTTATCATGGTTATTAGGTAAATGAATAATTCTTAAATTATCTCCCCTGGCTCTTTTTTTCCAGATCAGTTGATTTTCCAATGAAGTATTATACATTTTCTTCTATTTTTTTCATTCTTTTGATTGTGTTTCACTAATTCTTGACATCTCATAGAGTCATTAGCTTCCACTTGCCCAATTTTAATTTTTAACACATTGTTTTCTTTAGTTAGCTTTTTTATCTCCTTTTCCATTTGGCTAATTCTAGTTTTTAAGGAGTTGTTTTCTTCAATATACTTTTTTTTTACATCTTGTCAATTGTATTTTTAATTTTTTTTCTTTCTTTCCTATTTGACTTTCAAAGTCCTTTATCAGCAAAGAATATATTTTGACCTTAAGACCAGTTCATAGTCCTGTTTGAGGTTTTGGAGGTAGGTATATTGACCATGTTGTCCTCTCCTGAATTTGTGTTTTGCTCTTCCCTGTCACCAAGATACTTTTCTATGGTTATTGTTTTTCTTTGATTCTTCTTGATCATGTTTGCCTTTTATTCTGGCCTTTAAATTTGATCTCTACTTCTAGAGCACAAGGGCCACTGTTCCAGTCTTCTTGTGCTGGGGCCAAGGGGCTTGGTTATTGGTTTTCTGTGTTGGGGTCTCAGGTGCTAGCAGCTGGATATTGTAGTGTTTACCTGGTGCTTAGCTGGAGTTGCTGCTGGTGGCCTATGTGTGTCTGATGTTAGTGCTTGCCTGCTCCACCACCCTTGAACTCAGGATAGGGATAAATAGGGATACTTTCCATCCTGTACTCGTCCTCTTCAGTCACAGTGAGAGTGATCTTTCCTGTTAATCCCCCCTAGCCTCCTGAGCTGAAAGACTATTGTACCTCATCTTGTGGCTAACTCCACTATTCCAGAATTTTTGTTGGAGCAATATTCTCTGGGTTTTCAAAGTCTAGACAGGAGGGTGAGAATGTCTTGCTGCTTACTCCATCATCTTGGTTCCTGGAAGTTTAGGTAACTTTCAAACATTCAGTTTATTGGCTGATAGCCCCAGGAGCAGCTGCTGCCACCATCGCAGGTCTCATGCAAGATTGCACCTCTCTCTCATCCAGTTCTAACATCCTGAGCTGAGAGGTCTGGGAAACATCACTGTTGCCAGTGATTCAGTCCCCTGATTTCTGCTTTGGCTTTGCTATCTATCATCTTATTTCTGCAACTGAAAAGGACTTATTTCTCTTCAAAATTCGCTGGATACCTTTTGTAGATATTAAACTCTACCTCACAGTATAGTTGCTTGTATTAGATCAAACACAAATGTATCCTACCTCCCTCCCTGTAATAGATTAGAAGAGTTTAAGAACAAGGACAGTTATTTTTTTAAAAAAATTTTGCATGACATTGTACTGGATTTAATAAGTAATTAATGAATACATTTTTAATTTAATTTCTTTAAATTAAGATAAACTGCAAATAAAGTATAAAAAGATTAAGTCAGAACTGTGTTGTCATTGTGATATCATTTACTACTACTACTAGCATTACTACTACAACTACAACTGCTACTATTACTACTACTACTACTATGATGACAATGACTACTAACATTAATATTAGGGATGGAAACACGCAAACACAGACTTGTCAAAATATGAGTCAAAATATTGAAGTCTACTGTTTATTATAGGCATTCAATCCATCTAAACATATAAACATGATACTGCTAACCCATTACAATAAGTCATAGTTTTGTGTGGAATAATCTTTGACTTCTCAATCACTGTTTCCCTTTCAGTACAATACTCGAGAGTTCATAAACTGATTCCTTCACAATAACTCAGAAAACTAGCTAATGAAAAACAATTATTTCCATTTTATAACCAAGGAAGTTAAGACCCAGAGATGTTATGTTACTTGCCCAAAAGCATCTAGGTAATTTATAGCAGTTGGAAATGAAAGGTGAACCCACATCTACAAATTCGCAAGAGATTAATCTTTTTACTCACCCCATACTTTGTACATTGATGAAAAGTCTGATGAAAGATGGGGATGTAGTCAAGGGCTATGACAAAGAGCACTACTAATGGGCCCATATGGGACTGAAACTATAGCCTTAATATCATTACTCCCAATTATTAGCTAATGTACTTAACGGACCAGTTTAGTTAAATGTAACTGAAGAGAGGCTCTTTAACAGGCTTCTCAGAGTGGAGACAGCTATGCCAAAAATGGGGTTATGTGCAATACAGGCAACTAGTAATTAAGATATACAGGGGCTGGGGCAGGGAGACCCTCCCTGCCCTACCAGAATGTAAGAGAGCAGATCAGGGGAGGGCCTTTACAGTGGGATTACTGTTTTAGGGTTGGGGTAGGGGAAAGACGGGGAGGAAATTTGTAATTCAAAAATCTCATGAAAATGAATGATGCAAACAAGAAACAAATAAAATTTATTAAAAAGAAAAACAAACAAACAAAAAAATGGGGTTATGTTAGGAACTTAGACAAATACTGTGACTTATCCTGTTCTGAAATAGCCATTCCAGACACACATTGAGTAAGTACATAAAAATCAAGTACAATAAGAGAAGCTGTTGATTAAACAATGACAGCAGAATATAAGGGAGGCCATTAATGCCACGCTGCACTTGAAATCTGTTATTACAATTTTGCACAGAGAGAACTCTGCAGTGATTTAGGTGAACACGTTGTCACGTTACTTACTGATCACACAGTGCCAGACACCCGTTTCCAGTGCCATTCAATAAGAAATATCTTCTGGCAGCTTGCAGAGTCCTTGTGTTGCCATACTTTCCCCTTTATAGCCTGGATATTTAAACATGAACTACCTCTTTCTGCTTGTAACAGCTGGGTAGGAAGCCTGTTCTTTAATTAGCAGTTTTTCCCTTGAGATTTTTGCTCAGTAAATTCACTCTTCAGAGAAAGTGCAGCTGGCGATGTGAAACAACTGGACTTATCATCTAAAGAACTTTTGTTTTAAAGAAAAACATTTATTTCTCCAAATATATGGCTATATTTATATAGTAATGTATATGTATATGGTAACGTATTACTTAGTTGTAGATTATTTATCTGTCAACCTTATATATCTGGAATACATCTGAGAAATCGGAAGCATGCCCAAAAAGAATGATGAAATGGACTTTGAGAAGAGTAGATTGATGTCCTAGATGCCAGTTCATGTGGTTTACTTTAAAGAAAGTGTTTCATATCATCATTTAGAACCTAGTCATTCTTACTTTAAACTCAATTCTAATGATATTAATTATCTAGATTTGAAGTACTGGATGAAATCAAGGAGATAAGTGCTGGGCGAAGGAACACCAACATGAAAGAGATATGACATCTCATACCCTCATTGTGGTTACTTAAAACAAAAGTAGCATCTCTGAAAGCACAGCCTCAGTCTGAGGTCACCGACTATAAGACCAAACAGCTCTATACAATTTTAATGGTACCCTGAAGGCAAGACTGTATTAGAACACAGTAGAGTAGATGTTCATAATGATGATTCCAAGTCATTAAGAAAATATGAAATTATGTTCAGTATAGTCAATTTACCTAGAAAATAAATTATGCAATACATTTAGATGAATTCTCATGACCAGTGGTTAAAATTAAAAATGACCTACAGGACAGGAACTAGCTTCAGTAAACTGGAAATTTCACTTATGTAGATTATTTTATTCTCTGATGATATTAAATATATACAGATATGACTTTTTAAGTCATTATGGATCAGCATTATTTAGAACCTTTTATGTAAGCAAGATTTAAACTCTTCCCTGGGATGGACAGGGATAAGGGTGACCTTTAACTCTAGCGTGTGATGTGAACAGATGTAGGATGTATATATAAATGGTCAGTTCCAGGCAATCTGGATACATTTATCTGCCAAGGCGTCCATGAATGAGATAATTAATCCTCTGCCTTTTAGTTGGTGGAGCAACTATTCCATTATTTTTATGAGAATATTTGCATAAATTACTCCTCCACAAAATAATACCTAAATGAAAACATTGATCTATATACAAAATAAAACATGTCAAATTTGAATCAACAGTGGAGAAGGCTATTAGCAATCAAATGTCTTAATCAAACAATGTGTTTAAATTATGCCCTTCAAGTATGTTCCATAAAAAGAAGACCGGCAAAGTATTGTCAAGCTAAGTTTATTTAGGGAACATATTTCAATCAATAGGGAATGATGGATGATTAGTGTTAAAATTGTTTGCAAGTGATTTGTTCTGTAATAACTTCTATAACAAAATTCATAATTCCTCAAGTTCAGTGACCATGTTTTCTTCTTTTCTTGTGTACACAGAGTGTTTCCAATATAGATATGACAAGATAAAACCTGCCTCACACAGTAGTTCAAAGAAAAACAATTTATATACTTTAAAGAACTATATTAATGGTCTTTAAAATAATTTATTGACATTTTTTACATCACCTATATTTCCCAATGTATCTCTCCTTCCTTGCTCCTTCCAAAGGACCTTCCTTTAAACTAACAAAGAAGCAAAACAAAACAAAACAAAGGACATGTGTATGGGAGGGGCAGAATTCAGAAAAAAAATAATTTACATATCAGAAAAAGCTGACATTTATTATATTCCATGATAATTTTAAGCATTTCCCCAATTAATTTGTTGATCTTTTGTTTCTACTTCTTTGTTATAATCACATGACATTATATAAAAATTTTATACCTATGGTTCCATTTCCATCTTCTTTGACTTCTTGGAGGTATGTGTCTAACAGTGATTACATTAGAGGAGATTCAAAGGTCAATAAATTTTGTGGCATAGTTGTAGATCATATTCCCAAATGATTGGACCAAATCACAATTAGTGTGTTTGTTTTCTCACAGCATCTACAATTGTGATTTATTTTTTAAACATCTCTGTGAATCTGATTGGTGAGGTTGCATTTCAGACTTCCTTAAATTTTCATCTACCTAATTATGAGTGATTTGGAACATTCTGTTGGCTTTTTTTGGTTTGTTTGAGATTTCCTTTTTTTTTGAGTGGTAAAGGCAAGGCAATTTGGGGTTAAGTGACTTGCCCAAGGTTACATAGCTAGTTAAGTGTCAAGTGTCAGAGGCAGGATTTAAACTCATGTCCTCCTGACTCCAGGGCCGATGCTGTATTCACTGTGCCACTTAGCTGTCTCTGGACCATTCTGTCATATATCTCTAAATAGGTTGGATGTGTTCCTATGAAATGTGCCCATTTATGTGCTTTGAACATTTATTTACTGAGGAATAGCTATTATTCTTCTCACAAATGTGAATCAGATCCTGATACCTGAGGGGTACAAGACTATTATCAGAAAGATTTACTGAAAACATAATGTCCTAATGAACTATGTCCCTTCTAATTTTAATCTAATTTCATTTGCACAAAAGCTTTAAAGAAGTATATGTGAGCAAAATTTACAATTTTTTCTCAGATATTCATCTCTATCTCTTGAGGGTCATGATTACTTCCCCTGCTTATAATTATAAAACGTAGTGCCTGAAATACAACAACCATTCCTATTGGGAAAAAACAAACAAACAAGAAAACATAGGAATAAATGGAATCTTTATTAAAATATAAAATAATATCTGTCAAAACCAAGAAAAAGAGTAAATCTGTAAAGAGGATAAACTAAAAATCTCACAAATAAGATCAGGGACGAAATAAGGATGATTATCATGACCACTATCATTCAATATTTTATTATAAATGCTAGTTATTGGATTAAGACAAGGAAAAAAGATATTGAAGGAATCAGAATAGGAAATTATGAAACTAAATTATTGCTCTTTGCAGAAAATATGATTCTATCCATAGAGAACTCTATAGAATAAATTTAAAAGTCAGCTAAAACAATTAATAACTTTAGCAAAGTAGCAGGATAAAAAATAACCCCACATAAATCATCGACATTCCTATATACTACAAGTAAAACCCAGCAGGAAGAGATAGAAAGAGAAATTTCATTGAAGTAAGTGCAGACAGTATAAAATTATTGGGAGTCTGCCTGCCAAGACAAAGCCAGTGACAACATGAATACAAGCATAAAACACTTTTTACCAAAATAAATTCTGACCTAAACAGTTGGAAAAAATGCTCATGATTAGGCCAACCAATGTCATACAAAATGACAATTCTACCAAAAATAATTCATTTGTACAGTGTCATATCAATCAAACTTAAAAAGAATTATTTTAGAAAGCTTGACAAATAATTTTAAAAATCATCCAGAAGAAGAAAAGATCAAGAATATCATGAGAACCAGTGAAACAAATTGTAAAGGAAGATGGTCTAATACCCAGACTTATCTATTCTGCTCAAGATAATGATCCAAGAAAACTCTGAAGAACTGATAATGAAAAATGCTATCTACTTCCAGAAAGAGAAAGAACTGATGAACTTTGAGTGAAGTCTGAAGCATACTTTTTTCCCACCTTATTTCTCTTTGATTTTTTTGTGTTGTTGTTGTCTTTTCTTTTACAAAATGGCTAAAATGGAAATATGTTTTGCATAAATCCACACAACTAACTGATAAAATATTGGTTTTCTTCTCAAATGGATGAGGGAGGTGCAGGAGGGAGAGAGGAATTTGGAATATGAAATTTTTTAAAGACCTACATTTAATATATATATTTACAGCAGCTCATGTCTGTGTGTGTGTGTGCACATGTGCACATGTGTTTGTGTCTATGATAGAGAAAAGAATTTGAAATTCAGAGGATGTCTGTCAACAGGGTAATGGATAAACAAATTGTGATATGTAGTTGTAATAGAATATTATTATGCTATAAGAAATGATTAACAAAATGGTTGCAGAATAATCTGGTCAAACCCCCAAACCCCCGAAGGTTGGGGTAAGACATTTTTCAAGCTCAAGACAACTTAGTAGGTCAGAAGAAGAGGTCTGTGATACTTAGGTGGGGCCTGATCTGGGGTCACGTTGTCCATATGAAAACAATACCAGCTGTGGTCCCTGAAAACAACTGTGATAGCAGCAGCAGAAGCTTCAGGAGCTCTTAATCCAGAGATGGTAAGGGGCTTGGGTGAATGATCAAGAAATAATTTGCAGCGTGTACTTGTGCTGGCACTGGGGGGTGGGACTTGGCACTGTCTGGCTATGCTATTGCTCATATTCACTTTTGGATCACAGCTCCAGATCAGAGACAATCAACTGTGATTGCAAGGGAGCAAGATCCTGAAAAGCAAGGGATTAGTGTCTCTTCCTAGGTAAGGGAAAGTGTGCTGATGAGAAAAGAGAAAACAACTCTTCTTGTATCACACCACATTGGAACTATCAAAAACGTATAACCCCCTAGAACGAGCTCTCAAAAATACAATATGAAAAAGCCTGGATTACAATATGAAAAAGATTGGAATAGTGACCCCTACACCACCTGACACCCCAAAGTAAGCAGAAACCATTTTTAACAAAAAGCTAAAATCTAAAAAGTGGCTGGAAAAATTGACCAACCAACAACAAAAGAACCTGACAACTAAAAAAGATATTATGCTTACAGGGAAGATCAAGACACAAACTCAGAAGACAACATCATCAAAATACCGTCAGGCAAATTCCTCAAAGAAAAAATGAAAATTGGATAAAAGGTCTCAAGAATTTCTACAATAATTTCAAATATAAAATACAGCATAGAGGAAAAACGGGAAAAATAAGAGCAATGCCAGAAAATAATGGAGAGAATTAAGAATTTGGTAAAAGAGGCAGAAAAAATGAAGAACATAACACTTCATAAAGAAGACGAATGTCAACAGAAATACAAAACTTCACTGATTAAAAGAACTCCTTAACAAGCAAAAAAAAATGGAAAAAGAGACACAAAACCTCCATGAAAAAAATCCTTAAAAATTAGAATTGTACAAGTGCAAGTTAATGACTACATGATACATTAAAAAAAAAGCAAAACAGTAAAACAAAGTAAAAAAATGGAAAATGAAATGTGAAATATCTCATCAGAAAGACTACTGATCTGGAAAACAGATTAAGGCGAGCTTATTTAAGAATTATTAGACTGCCTTAAAACCATGATTAAAGAGGGAAAAAAATCCCTAAATGTCATCTTTCAAGAAATTATAAAGGAAAACTGCCCCAATATCCTAGGACTTGAGGGTAAAATAGAAATGGAAAGAATCCACTGATGCCATCTTGAAAGAGATTCCCAAATGAAAACTCCCAGGAATATCATAGCCAATGCCAGAGCTCCCAGGGAAACAGAACATGCTGAAAGGATCCAGAAAGAAACAATTCAAATATTGTGTTACTACATTTACCATCAAACAAAATTTAGAAACTGCCACTCTAAAGGAATGGAGGATTTGAAATATGATTTTCCAAAAGGCAAAGAAGCTAGAATTTCAAAAGTCAAAAAACTTAGAATTCTAACAAAAAACAACTTACTTAGACAAGAAAGATAAGTATGATCTTACATTTAAAATATATACATTTAAGGAAAACAAGATCTTTCAAACATTTCTGATGAAAAGACCAGAGCAGACACATACTTTATTATCTGTTCCACACATTAAAAAACAAACAGACAAAAACAACCTTTCCAGTTAGATAACATACAACTCACTTTTGAGAGATTTGAGAGATAGTAGCCATGGCTATCCTTGAAAGGTTGCTATTATCATTGGTGGAAGGAGAACTTATACCAAGGAAACTGGATTTTTCAAAGTATATTTATATCAATAAAATAATATAGTGTATCAGTAAAAATAATATAGGCAATATAAGTGACATAAATATCAGAGATTATGGCTAAAATAAATGAGAACATACATTCATAATCTGAAGTGCTATTATATTTGTCTAATTTTCATCTGAAAATTTATTTTGTATTTTATTTGATATAAAATTAAAGGAGATATAACTTTTAGAAAATAAAATATATTTGAAGTGGCAAAAGACATGGTTACAAAGTGAAAAAAATAAAGGTGGAAGGAGGTTAAGAGGAATAATCTCACAGTATTTAACAATGAGCAGTTCATATTAAGACAATCAAAACTACTTATAATTCAGTAAGTGAAATCTGTTCTACCCATTAAAAATTCCAGTATTTCATAGCTATCTTTGTTTAATACATCTTTTTTTTGCTAGTCTTTTAGTAATGAGGAGATAGATGAAGACTGTGATATAGTACTAAGGATTTGAATAATGAACAGAAATGATTCTCATTGGAGATAGGAAGAGTGAGAAAATGTAACGTTTAGTCTTAAGTTTTAATCACATGGATGTTGAAGTCACAAGGCATGATGAATCATAAGATTTAGATTTGAAAGCTGTATAAAAGCTCGTCTTATATAACCCTATCATCTTGCAGGTGAAGGATTACACTTGGAATGGAGATACCTGGGTTCCAGGCATGGTTCTGATATTTTTTAGGTAGGTGTTGACTGTGGACATTTTACTCCAACTCTCCAACCTCAGTTACTACATGTGTAAGACTAAGGAAAGGAAGTTTTCAAATTCCACAAAGTAAAAATCTTTGCAAACAAAGTATTAGGTAAAAGAAAACTATTTGTAATATTATTTGTTTCTGTACCTCCCCCCCTTTTTTTAAAATTCTAGATCTGTTTCTTTTGTTGCCTTTCTAGGACTTTTGAGTCCTTTCTAGGACTCTTCTCACTTTTACTTTTTGCTCCCTTTACTACACTTCTAATTGCCTTTTCTCATTGCATTATTGAACTGTAATGGAAGGAAGCTGTATACTTGAAGCAGGTACATATCCTAGTACACAGAGACTCACTCTGCCTCTTTCAACTATTTATTAAGGGAACTCCTACTCTCCAGGGAGGGCATCTTGTGCAGCTATCTAGGCCAAAAGATGAAAACTGAATTTCTCTCTCTATAATAACCCCAAGAGCTGGGCAATTAACTATTAATCTTTCCATTGGCCTCTACTTTAATTTTTGTTGTTATAACTGCTACAAACCTTTAGAATGTCACTCACCAAAGAGCCAGTCACAAATAGGGAAAAGATTAGGAGTTCAGGGTAAGGCTCTCAGGACAGTTTCCAGGCAATAATGATCTTTGAGGGAAAAGCACTGGGGTTGTATATTTTCATGATGGTATTCTCAGTACATATTTCTCATAGATGCACTTTAAGCATGTTGAAACAGTGCCAACAAGGGGTACTCTGCAGCCATAAGTCAATATCATTATGACATGGGCACTTAATGAGAAGACCTGACTGATACAATACACCTGCTTGCATGAGAAGGATGCTTCCTAGCTCTGGGGAAATAAGTTTCTCAACTGGCCATTTCTATTCGTTTTCACTTTGCCCTTGATTTATTGCCAGTCCTAGGCTTTAGCATGACAAAGGCTTCAGTTTTCAGTGCAAAATGATATTCCAGACTCCACCAAATATATTTGTAAGACAAGGGCAGGTGACAAAATTAAACTGCCAGCATAAAGACCAGCTGTTATTTAAAGCTGGAGGGAGATTACAGTGGATTATTACTTTATCAAAAAATATTTCAGCTACAAAAGGAATGCTTATTTTCCCACTACATTTAGCTGTGTGCTAATTTATCTAACACCTTCCATGGATTTGTTCTTTCACTGCCAATTTATTGAAAAGCCTGACAAATGCTGCTGCCCTATGCTGAGGGACACTGGGGGCTTAGTTATTGTTAACCTGAGTTCAAAATCAAGGACTGCAAAGGAGAATTACTCACACTACTTCTTTCATTTTTATTGTTGTACTTTTCATTTCCACTGTCATATGTTTTTAGGCTTATTACTCTACTTTGAGATCACACCAAAAGATAAGGAAAGCAGATTTGAAAAACAAAACAAAACAGAAATATATCAAGAAAAAACAGTAAATAGTGGCTGGAAATTTTGGGATTTACTTAGCATCTGATGACACACATAGATTCTTTTTGTTTTGGCAGGAGAGGTTATTTCAAAATCTAGCATAGCAACAGGGACTGGACATCAGATTTTAATTCTTTGTGGAATTCCTGGAGGAAGAAACTCCCCAACTAATGAAGTTTCCCACCTTTGTTGCAACTTAGTAACGTAAAACACTGTGAAGTGAGGGGACTTGCTTAGGATCTTATAGTCATTATACATTTGAGTTGGGATTTGAATCAAGACTTTCTTCACTTCGGGTCAACTCTCCATCCATTATATCATGCTGCTTCTTTAACCTTTATATATCTGTAGAGTTGTTTGAATATAGTCATTAAACACTAGAGTCTCTGAAAACTTAAAATTAAGTCCTACACAGTAGATGATGAAATGGTACATGACAGTGTAGCCAGGTTGGAACAGATGATAAACACAGAGGCCAAAGTGCCATCAGATCTAGTGTTCACGTTCTTCATAAGTCTTGTGCCTCAGTATTTTGTCAGCTTAGGAGACTAGAAAGAACTGGAAGGGACCGGTGATAACATGGAGTTCAGCATGGGGAGAATTTGAGGCACACATGAGGAAGGTACAGAGGGGAAGGAAAAGAAGGGCACAGTCTTGACCTCCACAAATATCACTGTCCCAAATGAGATGACACAGGTAAAGAGCCTTATAAATCAAAAAAGTACATTATGAACACTATTATTATTCATAAACAAGAAAATAAAGGCATATAGTATCTAAGTCAACCCTTTATTTTAAAAGTGAGGGAGGTAAGACCTAAAGATTTGACATATCTGATCTGAAGTCATTCTCCAGAGTAGTGGCACAGTGGGAATCAAATTGAGTGTTCTTGATTTTCACGCCTATTGCTCATCCTTGGGGAAGAGTCTGGCATGGTATAGAGTGTTGAAGCACAAAATCAAGAAAGACCTGAGCTTTCTCTTCGGGCTAACATACAGAATGGATAATTTTATTGACACTGTTTTTTTAAATCATCCATTAATTTCTTACTCTGACACCTCGTTATATATACATGACTCAATCATGCTTTTGTTTTTGTTTTCCCCAAAGTTTAAGTGAAGACCAAGCTTTGCCAAATTTCCTCATTAAATAAGTAAATAAACAAAACAATAACAATAGTATTGCATAGTACGTTACAAATGACAAAGTACTTTACATATATTATCTTACTTGACTCTCACAATAATCCTTAGGTATAGTGGGTTTACAGTTTTCATCAGTAGAAGTAGTACCCACACCTACAAAATCAGGAACTATTAAATATACTCCTTTGAGTTAAAGAGCTTACCTCCAGGGTCTTCTGATTGGTTAAAAGGATTTCTTTGGTATACAGATAATTTGCCACAGAAAGTTGTGTTATTTGATTGCTATGAATTTGCTCTCACTGATCAGTTTCCCCTCTCAACCAAACAGCAACTACCAGCATTTATCTCAACTTTTGTGCAGGTAAATGAATGTGATTACCCAGTCTCTATCACTGAACTTCAAGAGGCTAGGTTACTGTGGGTGACCACTATTAATCTAGAATGTTGAAGAAGAAAGGAATAATGATTTTACAGTTTCTCTGGGTAATTTCCCAAAGGGAAAAAAAACCAAAATAGAATATTGAAACCAGAGATTTGATTCTCTGATACATGTCTTCCACATCTCAAGATGTAGATGTCTTCAAGTCAAGCGATCCATAAAAGGGTGATGATAATATTCTTTGATCTGAGAAAAGTTACTTTTATAAATACTTTAACTGTTTTCATAAACCACTGGGCTCTAATTTTAATTTTAGCCACTAATTAGAAAATCTACTCTTCCTTATTTTTTATTCATGTTGCTCAGTATATGAAAAAAATTGAATTTGTTTTATGTTAGCATTTCTTTGTACTTATTTTCCATCTTTTATCCAAGATGTTTGAAGGCCTTTTTAGATAAAAGATCATTAATCATAAACACAATTGATCACTTAATCAGAATTTACAATTATTATGTCATTTCATCTTTACAACAGGGTCAATACTATGAGGCAGTTGCTATCATTAGCCCCATTTTATAGATGGGAAAACTGAGGCAAAGAGCTGTTACTCATCTTGTCCACGATTACACAGATTGTAAATGTCTGAGGCTAGATTTTAACTCATGTCTTTTTGACGCTAGGTTTAGTGTTTTATCTGCCTGTACAAAAGTAAGTAAATGTGGGATAGAGATACAAATAGATCTATAGAAGTCTATACACACAAACACATACACACCTCACAATCACAATGACTGGTGAAGCTTTAAGAAGTGCAGGAATCAAAAAAGGGGTATCAAAGGAGGTGGCATGGAGAGATTTGCGTGGCATGTGTTGACAAAAGAACATAGGATTTTTAGCCTGGTTGTGTCTGAAGTGAGAGTGTGTTATAGGTATGGGGTGGAGTAGAGCAGTT
>CM053596.1:222649171-222659171 GCA_028646575.1 Pseudocheirus occidentalis | reverse complement strand
ATAGTACTTTTAATCATTCCTCATATGATATATTTTATAAGGCTCCTCATTATATTAATCATTATTTTCTAGACACACTTAGATCATAACACATTGAAGCTATAAACTGTTCTGACCATTCTGAAAAACAATTTAGAATTATGGTAATAAAATTACCAATAATAACCTACCCCACTGACGGGAGATTCCATTGCAAGGCATTAATTTCATAGGGAACAAAGATAGAAAGAAAAGTGCTATACATGCAAAAATTTATAACAGTACTTTTGGTAGCAAAGGAAGGAAAGCAAGAAGATTTCTAAAGAGAAGAGAATGGCTAAACAGATTCTATCACATGATTATAATACAATACTACTGAAGCATAAGAAATGACAAATAGGAAGACTATATAGAGTAGAAAAGTTGTATGGACTACTACAAAATAAGGAAGTAGGTTTGATTAAACAATGAACACAATAACTATAACAGTACAAGGCAATGAAAGGAGCAACTTTTTTTAAAGGGGGAAATAAAATGTTGTGGAATTAAAATAACTAAACTTAGTCTGATAGGATAAGAAAATTCTCTTTCCTTCTTTGAAAAGTTGGGAGACTATATATAGTTAGATTGTTTGATGTACTGGTTTTGCTGATTAGATTTCTTTTTAATTTTCTTTCTTAGCCTGTTACAAGGGATGATCTTCTGGGTAATGAAGTGGGGACATGCATATTTAGAAATGAAAATGTTAGAAAATCAAAAAGATACCATTTTTTTAGACATTACAGGTTGGCTAGTATTTGCTATATAGGTTCGTGATGGGGGACAGTCTCCATGAAAGTATGCACTGAGACAGGCATATGAAATTCAAGGGCTAGAAATAATTTCATGCTCCTCCTGTGCCTTCACCCAAATATAGGTTGAACTACAATTATAACATTCAACAAAAATAAACATTTATCTCTGTCACCATTAAAAATCTCAAGAGAAAGAACTTGTTCCCAAACCCTATAAGATTTCATGTACTCTAATCACTCTTTGCTTCTACTCATTACTTAACACTGAATACTAGAGTATTAAAATAGTTTTCATCAAGGTACATCAAAACACCTTGACAAACATCCTTAACACAGAAACTAGAATTATCTCCAGAAAGTTTTTTTTAACAATTGTGAAGAGCATTAGCTGCCTTTTAAATTTTTATTATTTTGTTTATATAGCCCTTTATGGTTTGCAAGCACTTTGCATGAATTACCTTATTTATTCCTCAAAATAACCCCAGGAAGCTGGCAGGACAAAGTTTATGGTCCAATAAGAAATTGCACTAAATGCTCTATATGGTTCAATCTAGCTCTAAGTATGTTATGCTATTACTGCGAATGGACAAAGAGCTGGTCTTGGATTTAGGAAGGCTTTACTTGGTTCAAGCATTGCTTCTGGAACATACTCTCTGGGTGAACATAGGAAAGTCACCTTCCTTAACCAGGATTTCCCTATATCAGTAAACTCACAGGTTCAGTACTCATCCTGCCCAGGTCCATCCTTATTCCTAAGATCACACAATGGCAAGGTCAGGATTTAAATCCAAGTCTTCTCTGAATGCAGGAAAAAAAATACACACACACAAATGTACATATATATATCTAGTACTATATAATCCAGTAATATATATCCAATAATATAATCCAGTACTATAACAAAGATGCCCTCCCTCCACTACAAACAATAACATTATTTCCAAACATTTATTAAGGGCCTCCTAGGTGAAAACACTCTATGAATTGCTTGGGATACAAACAAAATTAGATGAAACAAAGTCTCTGAAATTATGGGACTTATAGTCTGGTGGGGTTGAGCATTAGCTTTTAAATGAGAATTTAATTGCAAGAGAGAAAATCCATCAAGATGTAAATTTAAATCCTTAATCCCTTGTACCATTATTCCCAGGTATTTATAT
The DNA here is from genome assembly GCA_028646575.1 of Pseudocheirus occidentalis. Lineage (NCBI taxonomy): Eukaryota > Metazoa > Chordata > Mammalia > Diprotodontia > Pseudocheiridae > Pseudocheirus > Pseudocheirus occidentalis. The sequence continues at coordinate 222,657,238 of CM053596.1, read as the reverse complement.
GAGGTGCTGATAAAGAATTAGAAAGCCAATAGACCATCCTTTATGAAGTGCCTACTACCGGCCTGGCACCTTGCTAAGTGCTGTGAATATGAACGTAAAGATTTTAAATGGATATAATGACAGAGTAATTAATTTGTAGAATTAGAAAGGATTTTAAAGTTAATCTAGTCCAATATATAATTCAGCAAAGATACAGCTCTTAAAATCTACCTATAGGCCATATAGGCCAACCAGTCTCTCCTTAAAGGCTTCTGACTATGATGATCTTGATTTGAGATGCCTTTTTTGTACAGTTCCAATTATCAGAACATTCTTTGTTGTTTTAGGAAAACAACAAAAACACCACTCCTTTTAGTATCTAACCATTTGGTCCTCTGGAACAATTCAGAAAAAGTCAGCTTAATAAGGTAACTTATTTTCTTAACAGATAAATCTTTAGGGTTGGAGTCAGAAAGACCAACACAGAAATCAGGCTTCACATACTTACTACATGAGGAATCCTGTCCAAGTTACTTAACTTATACCAGGTTTTGTTTCCTTCCCTGAGAAGTAAGTCATTTGGACTTATTGGGCACTAAGGTCCCTTCTAGTTGTAAATCTAGGGTCTTATGATTCAATAATCATCTTCAACATAGGAGCTCTCCAAACATTTGAATATAGATCTTTACAACCCCACTGTCTTATCTTCTCTGGGCATATCCTATATCATATTTCTGTTCGTCTTCTACAGTGCTTGGGACAGCATCTTATAAATAGCATACACACAAGAAATTTTTTTTAGGAAAGAGTAGATGGGCATAATTTATTACTCTGATGAAATAGTTTACTATCTTCCTCACATTTTTGGTTACCTTTTTCTAGATACATTATTTTGTCAAAGATTTTTTCCCAAAAATATGTCTCTCAGAAATAAACATAGCATTTCAGATATCATCTAGAACAAGTGACAATATATAAGTATTTATTACTTTCCAAGAGGGGAACTGTATGTCTATAAATGTAGTTTAAGTGTGCATTAGCTTTTTTTCTTTCCCCAAAAACAAGCCCCATGAGAAGAGATTTCAATAAAGAAAGGAAGATATATATAGCCAAAAGTCTTCACAAGATTGCAACTATTCATATGATTTTTTTCCTTTACATTTAATGGACTCCAGTATGGAATAAATAATTAAGATTACTATACTACAGTTAAGTCGAATTAAAGTTGCAACACTTGAGTCTTCAGTTTTGAAGTAGATGTTAGCCTAAATATCAATTTGTGAACCATAAAGCTTAATGCCTCCTACTTGCTTTTGTCTGAAAGTAGGCAACATCAAGGGAACTAAATCCAAATCAGGATTAAAGAGGAATCCAGAGGGTACCTACTGTTGTTTTAGCATTCTGTTGGTATCCATCCAACTCCATAGTATTAACACTTACCATTCTTACAGAGAAGAACAGCCAAGTAGTCCTGAGAGTAAGAGTCGATGTACAGCAGAAGGCTGGGTGTCTGACCCGTCAAAAAATTAAATGCAATATTCTCCTTAGATGATGGCATAGCATCCACATAAATGGCTGAGGAGGAAAGACTTGTATTCTTGGTCACGGGATAAGGCTCTTGAAAAACATAGGTTATAGAAGTACCAGCTTCAAAAATTGCAGAAACCTCTGGAAGACAAAAGAAGACCATTATTATATGTGGAGTCATTCCAGTGTTTTATGCAGAATAAATGCTCTGTAAACATTTTTTCCCCATTAAATTGACTATATCGAGAATGGCAAATTCTTTAAAATTGGTCACTAAGGTACTGAGAAATCATCTGAAGCCATGAAAAGAGATTTTGACTTGGCAACAGGCCTGTTTTGATACTTTAAATCTGTGTGACCATGAACAAGTGTTTGAATTGCTATGAATAGTACCTTCCTTAGCTGTAAAATGAAAATAATATTCATATTGTCAAACTCTCATGTTTAGTATAAAGAGCTTAGTAATCCTTAAGGTATTTTATAAATGTGGATTATTATTATCATTTCTCTGTCATGTGGAAGAGTTGGCTGTGAAAATGCAGAAGCATCTAAATTAGATACAATAATGAGATGTGTCTTATTGGCAGGGCCATAACATTTGATGACCTGAGGGCCAGATCACATGACCAAAGTCCTTTAGCTCTAAGTCTATTATCCAAGGATCCTATGGCTCATGTAAATTGGACTGGGGAGGGAACCAAAGCAGAGTAACAAAAAGAAAAGAATCTATGTGATACTGACAAGTAACTTGTGTACTACCTTAAATATGTATTGGAATCATTATGCATGCAATAGAATATGCATGGAACACCAACCATCTGGATTAAATTTTGAAGAAATAGTCCTATAAGTAGGTTTGTAGATGCCAATAAAGTAGCTCTCCATACTGTAAATTTATTTATAAACATTCACCTATAAACATATTCAGAACCTTACTTAATGTACAGTAAATGAATGAGATGGGAGCCCTGGGACCTTTACTGTGTTGATTTTCACACCTGACATTCTGGAAGGAGAATATGACAGCTATGAACTGAGAATGAAAAGGTAATTAGACTTAGAATATGACTCTTTGTTCCTTCACTTCTCTCAAAAAAAGAAAAGAAAGAAAAAAGAAAAAAACCCTCTTAGAGCTGATTCTATTCTTCTACCTTCTGAATGTAGTTACTGAATTTTGTAGCTACTTGTTATGTCCACATTTAGCTGGGTTTCACCTGTAGAAAGAGGTTGGGGAGGGATGTGTAGTTGTGATTCAGCAGAAAGAGCAAGGACACTAGAATCAGAGGACTTTTGTTCAAATCCAACCTCTGATAATACAAACTTGTCTGATATTGAGCAAGTCACAGCCTTTAGGAAAGAAGACTTATCTTCCTGAGATCAAAGCTGACACCTCAGACACTTACTAGCTATGTGACCCAGAGCAAGTCACTTAACCTTATTTTCCTCAGTTTCCTCACATGTAAAAATGAGCTGGAGAAGAATTTTTTTTAAATCCAGTATCTTTGCCAAAGAACATTCTGATATAGACTCATGAGGAGTTGGGCACAGTGAATAACAAAAGAGCTCCAGAACTAGGTTCCTTGAATATTTCCCTAAAGACACACATATACTTGGAGATCACTCCTAATATAATTCTCAGTAAATTCTTTATTAATTTTTCATTTTATGCACAAAATATGTATTTTCATACTTCTCTCTTGAAGTTATCTATTTTCCCCTATCAATGTGCCTAAACACAACTTTTGGCTCATATTATACTGGCACATTTATTACTTCTTATTAAAAAAAAAGTAAAAACATCTCTAGCAAAAAAAATTAATGTTTATGGATATTTCTTAAAAAAATAGAGATGTTACACATTTTTACTAAGATTTAGGAAAAATGATTGACATTTTTTGTGTGACAGTATTAATACCCTTGCTTATGAGCTGAAATCTGTGATAAGTGAAATTTTGGGTTTATCATCAGCTAGATTCCAGAATTTTCCTGAGTGTATTTCCTCAGGGAAACTCTACCCACATTGTAGGGTACCATCTCCTACTTAGCGGAATAATGGCTTTTTCATTTGATGCGTCCCTTTTTTTTCTTTTGTTAAAACCTTAGTCTACTTCAGGGCAATCTACTAAGAATAGCACACTAGCTATAGGCATAGATATTATATGATCATAAATGTTTTCTTTAATTTTTCTTTATACTTAAAATATTTAATACCCCAAACACGCATTTTTGGCCAGAAGAGAAAGACAAGACACATCAGCTGTACTTTCCAGTTTTACATTTGGGGGGCATTTTTGTCATGTCATTATTCTTTTAGCAATCTGCACCTAAGCTTCTTGTTGGATTTATATGAGTGAATACTATTCATTTCTTGAGTTGCATAAACCAAGAGTTTGAGACCTCCTCATGAAGAAGATCAAGTTTTATGAGTGTGCAAATCCCCAATAGTAGTCCAAGACATAAGGGAAATGGAAAAAGCAACAACAACAACAACAACAACAACATATGGGTTGTTAAATGCCTAATACAAACTGCAAAGTTGTTATATTAATGAATATGTTACTGCAGGACAAAATCATTTTCATTGGCACAAATACATTGAATGCCTACTAAGATTAGAAATAAAAAGAGGCACAAAAACAGGCCCTGTATATATATACCAATACAGTATAGTTAAGGAGAAAAAAAAGACACATAAAAAGAAAAATGATTTTTAAAATACTCTTTCATATGTCCAGTGAACCGTGAAGCAATAGGTAGAGGTCACAGGAAAGAAATATTATTTGGAGTAGTACTTAGATAAGTGGAAATTAGACAGTGGGGATCACCTCTGCCTGTAGTTAATGGTTTGAACAAATTCTAAACATTCATTTTGGTTTGACAATAGCCAAGCATACTTGGAAATCAGTTAAGATAAAATACTGTAATAGCCACAACAGTCTGACAATAAGATCCAGGTATTCCATGTGATAGAACAATGCAAAAAGAAACAAAATAAAAATGGTGTTCTTAGAATCATGAGGGCTAACTAAGGTATTCCCCCACCTCCCACACTAAGAACAGCTTTTATCATGACTATCAGAGACCAAAGAAAGGACTAGATGAATCCTTACTAAATAAACCTGGTTCCAGAGAAAATATTTGATGTTCATATGATATTAGAAAGTTTTAGGGATATGAAATAATGGAACTACCAAAATATCTTGGATGAAAAAAAAGTGTTAGAGACATTCTCTAAAGACAGGCTTATATCTGAATAGATCTCTATACTATTCAGCAAAACTGGATTTAACCTCAATCATTTATTTGAGTCATATTTAATCTCACTGTTTTTCAGTTCCCAGAATCCCACTAGGAAAAATATTGTAGATCACCCTGGTTTAGAGTAATGTTCATTGATAAAAGCTGAGGACTTCATAATTTCTCTTATCAAAACCCTACTCTCTAGAGGTATCAGAGACTAAAGGGAAGGCTTTATCATTCTATGGCCTTTGAACTTAAGAAAACATGTATCCCAATAACTACATTTTACTTTGTGATTGTACATATATTATGTAATTAAAAAACAATATTCTGAGAAGAGAACAAGAAGCAGAGTTGAACAAAGAGAAGCATGACGCATATTAAATAAAATAAAGAACTCATGCTGTATGGAATCATCTTGAAAATGAAACTAACACTATAGGTCACATACTTATACTCTTCCTTCCATTTAAGACTGAGATTTTGCAAGAGAAAAGAAGATGTGTAAAGTGCAAAGCTGTCTATAGAAGAATGACAGATCACAATGTGTATTGCAGGTCTGTCAAGTCAAGTCAAGATTATTGTTTAAGAAAACAAAATGAAAGTCTCTTGAGTCAGGTCTAGTCAGTTGAGTTTTTCAGGATTGGAAGAATATTCTTCCTGGAGATTTTCTTTTCTTTAAATTGAGAATTAAAATATCAGTAGGGGGGTAAAGAAAACTGTCCAGATAAAGCATTATATCTGGAAACATTGTGGCATAGCAGGGACATAGAATAACAGTAGAATTTAGTAATATAATTATTCATAGGATAAAATAGTTGAAAAAAGAATAACACACACGGTTTCAGGTACTCATATACCAACACAGAGATTATTATCAAAAAAGTGAAATTAGTATTTTAATATACAATTATTTAAGTATTATCAGTACCAAGTAGGACAGGAATCATGATTAAAACTACAGAAATAAAAGGTATTTTTCATTCAAAAGAAATAGATCTGACAGAAAGGGAGAGAAACTGTGATATAGATCCAGAATACTTTCATCTTGTGTGTGTGTGTGTGTGTGTGTGTGTGTGTGTGTGTGTGTGTGTGTGTTGGGAAAAGGAGCATACTAGAGAACATTGGTTTTTAAAGACGTTCACAACCTGGGCCCTTCCTACCTTTCAAGTCTTCATATAGTTTACTCTCATCAATACACTCTCTAATCCAATTATTCTAGCTTCTGTGCTCTTTTCCACACAAGATATTTTAATTCCTTTATTTGTGCTTTTCCACAAATTATCTCCTAGGATATCCTTCTTTATTTCTCCAGAACTTCTCTTTCTTTTTTTTCAATACTTGGTTCAAATCTATCTGTTTGCAAATGGATTTACACAGGCTCCCTCTTACCTCCCCACCAGTGTCCTTTTGTGATCTTTCATTTACACTGACTATATGGGTGTTATTCCATTTGCTCCATAGAGTATAAGTTCCTTGAGGGTGAAAATATGCTTTTTCCTTCCTTTGAATCCTTGCACAGTGCCTGGTACTAAGTAAATGCTTAATAAATAAATGATGGACTGAATGGATGAAAATAAAGGGCTAGAAACAAAGCAGTATCTGGGTAAATGTATATGGCAAAGACTCAGACTGGATCAAAGAAACAGATCAAATGTCCTCAATATTCAAAACTAATAACAAAACAAGCTCAGAGGCAAGCTGTGATAGTGACAGAGATTCCAATCTTCCTGACATGAATTGATAGACTTAATCCACTGAAAGAAAAGCTTTTGACAAAGTTGTGAATTACATTGTAGATTGTTTTCAATCTGTTATGGTAGAAAAAGCAACAAAGGGAATCTACATCTTAGAGGGAATTGGTAGAAAGATGAAAACCTTCAGAGAAAATATATCTCTCACTTTGAGGTTTTGGTTGCCTAGATGTGGGAGAATACTAGAAAATCACATTTGTATCCTAAGTGATGACTCTGAGACCCTAAAAAGAGAGTTTACTCAGGAAGGATGCAACATAAGATTCAGATTTAAAGGGAAACTTAGAAAATTTTCAAATCCAAACCTTTCATTTATAAAAGAGGATTTAAGAATAAGAAAGCGAGTACAAGAGGGTGGGAACCAAAATGGGCAAGAAAATGCAGGGACTCACCTTAGATCTTCCAAATTTGCCTTCAAGCAACTTTAAATAATGCTCCAAAGTTAATTCTGAAGAATCCACAGAAGGATGAAGTAAAGCAATTTTCTAGCCCAAGACAACTTAGAAGGTTGGCAAGAAAGGTCTGCCCAATGTGGTGAAATAGAGCCCAGTAGACAGCACCCAGCAAGCAAGGAACAGGTGTTTGGGAGCTATGGAACCTGCAGCAGTGGCATCAAGAGCTCTCAATCCATATATGGTAAGGGGTTTGGACAACTGGACAACAGGAGATTATAGGAGTCCCTTTGCTGGCATTGGGAGTCAATGCTGACACACTGATATGGATAACAGTCCTGGGCCACAATTCTAGGGAGTAGTCCAGGGTGAAGGAGGGCACTAGCACATGAAAACTTGTAGCTGTAGTGGATTCTGGACCCTCCTCACAGTTATAGGGCATATGGTCACTCATAGACTAGAACACAGGCCAGGAGAGTAGTATACTCTCTTTATCTCACACCATCTAGGAAGAAGAGAAATCTTACAGACATCCAGAACTAGCTGCACAAAAAACCCTGAAGTTTGGGAAAGGGATCCCTCCGCCACAAAAGCAGAGCCCAAACTTAACATAAAGTTAAAAGTGAAGAAATTGGGTGGAAAGTAAGCAAGCAACAACAAGAACCAAAAAGTCAACAAACTTAAAAGTTCTAAATCCAGAGCCTCGAAGAAAGACATAAATTGAGCTCAGGGTTCCAAAAAGAATACCTGGAAGAGTTCATAAAGGACTTGGAAAAAGCAAATTAAAAAAAAAAACTTAGGGTAAAAACTGGGAAAAGAAATTACAGTGCTGCAATAAAATAATGAAAATGTAATCAGGAACTTGGAAAAAGGAGGCACAAATAATGCTGAAGAATACAATACCAGAAAAAAATCAGAATAAACCAAATGGTAAAAGAGGCACAAAAATCCAACAAAGAGAAGAATTCAGAATTTTAAAACAAATGCAGGAAAAACAGAATTGACCAAATGTAAAAAGATATACAAAAACTCATTGAAGAGAACTGAAAAAGTAGAATTGCTTACATGGGGGAAAAAAAGATGTACAGAAATACACTGAAGGAAAGAACTCATTTGAAAGTAGAACTGGGGGCGGCTAGGTGGCACAGAGAATAGAGCACCAGCCCTGGAGTCAG
>CM053596.1:222624663-222648671 GCA_028646575.1 Pseudocheirus occidentalis | reverse complement strand
GTTTCAGGTAGACCAATAATTTTCAGATTATCTCTCCTGGATCTATTTTCCAGGTCAGTGGTTTTTTCAAGAAGATATTTCACATTGCTTTCTATTTTTTTCATTTCTTTGTAACTGTTTAATAGTGTCTTGGTTTCTCATAAAGTCATTAGCTTCTACTTGCTCCACTCTAATTCTGAAGAAATTATTCTCTTCAGAATGCTTTTGAGATTCTTTTTCCATCTGGGAAATTCGACTTTTTAAGGCATTCTTCTCCTCATTGGCTTTCTGGGCCTCTTTTGCCATTTCTGTTATTCTATTTTTTTAACATGTTGTTTTCTTCAGTTAGGTTGTTGACTCTCTTTTCATGATTTTCTCACTTCTCATTTCTCTTCCCTATTTTTCCTCCACTTCTTTTATTTGTTTTTCAGAGTCCTTTTTCAGATTATCTATATCTTCTAGGCATTCTTCAAGTGCCTTGGAAGCATTTGGTATGTGAGTTCTGACTGTGTTGTCTTCCTCCCATTCCATGCTTTGATCATTTTTGTCCACAAAAAAGGATTCTAGAGTTTTATTGCTGTTCTTATTTTGCTTCCTTTTCCTCTTGTTGGCTAGCCAATTAATTGGTAGGTTTTTTTAGGTTTGTGAAACTCTGCTTTCAGGGAGGAAAGCTCTGTTCCAAATCCCTGGGGTTTTTCCAGCTGCCAGAGCTATTAGGGGGATGTTGCAGGCCCTCCCCCAAGCTTTGGCTTCCTGAAAGTGCTCCCCAGGACCACTACCCAAGACCACAATCCAGATCCAGGCTGCTCAATGCGAGAGCACTTGGCCCTGATCAATTGACTCAACCCCTCTGCCGGATCCGCACGCCAGGGGCTCTGAAGCAGTTCCTGCCCTTACCCCACTATTTCCTTGCCTGGGGGGGGTAGATTGGCCAAACTGCTTTTACTCCCCCAAATTTAGCTTGAAAGCTTCATTCACTTTCACTGACCTCTAATCCTGGCTCAGTAGATGTGAAGATTGCTCCAGGTGCTTTAGATCTTCTCTGAAGTAGACTCATGCTGTGGTTTGGGAGGCTTGGCTCCTCCCAGCCACCTTGGAGCCTGGCCACATGGCTATTTCAAGCTCATTTGGTCTCCACTCCTGGCCTGTAGGCCTGTGGGATGAGCCCCTCCTGCTGAGCTGCCTTTCTCTAAACCCTATTTTTCACACTTTGGTAGATGTGGAGCTTCTGGAGCCTGTAGATCTTCTCTCTTGTAGACTGGCTGCAGCACTTGGCTCAGCTCCTCTCAGCTCCTCCTGACTGCCCTGGGGCCTAGCCCTGTTTTGACTTCAGGCTGCTGAGATGATCCCCTGCTGCCGAGCTGCCTTCCGCAAGATATGTGTTTTCTGTATTTTTGTGAGTTTGAGAGTCCTAGAATTTGTCCAGAGTTATATTTTTGGATGTTTAGGGTGGCTGTGTGCGAGCTGCGGGACCTTGCTGTTTCTATGCCAACATTTTGGCTCCACCCACTCAATGTTTTTAATTTTTAAATTCATATCATATTCAGGTTTACCCCAGTCTTTCTTATGCACTATCCAATTATTACTAAAAATCTGTCTTTATTGAATCCCTTATAATCAATCTTTGGTATATACCTTATATTTCTTTTGACTCCTGTATGTACAAATCTAATAAGTTTAGTTTTTTTTTAAACAAAGTATTGAAAGTCTGACAGCTGATGAAATATTCAGTTTTTTTTTTCATTCAGGATTATGCTTAACTTTCCTGGGCATGATATTTTTGGTCTTCACTACACTACCAGTGATTTTGCTCCACACTAATGTTCTAAGACCTGCAATCTTTTAATTCTCCACTGTAGATCTTGTGAGATTCTAATTGTGCCACCATAATATTTTAATTGTTTTAGTCTTGTTGTTTTTAATATTTTATCCTTGAGCTCAGGGTTTCAGAATTTGACTATGATATTCCTATGAGTTATCCTCATAGGATCTTTTTAAAGTGGTGATCGATGGATTTTTTTTTCTATTTCTATCCCCCTACCCTTGTTCTAATGCTTCACGACAATTTTCTTTAATTATATCTTGTATCATTGTGTCAAGATTCTTTATTTTTTTTATTATAACTTTCAGGTAGCCCAATTATTTACATGTTTTCTCTTCTTGATATATCCTCTAAATGCATTGTTTTTCTTATAAGATGTTTCATTTTCTCTACTATTTTTATTATTCATATTTTGTTTAATTATTTCTTGGTCTCTTATAATTTTACTGACTTCAACTTGCTCAATTCTAGTTTTCAAGGTGTCAGTTTCTTCCTTGAGAATCTAGATCTTTTTTTCTAATTGTTTGACCATCCTTATTCAATCTTCTTGTTCTTGTATTATTCTTATTGTAGTTTATCCTCCATCTCTTTAATTCGATTTTTAAAGTCTTTTTAAATATCTTCTAAGAATTCTTTTTAGGCAGGTGACCATTTGGCATTAACCTTTGGGAGTTTCTTTACTTCAATATCTTCTTTGAAAGATGAACCCTGCTCTTCTGTATTCCCACAATAGTTCTCTATGGTTTCTCTTTTGCCTGTATATTTTTAGTCATAATAGCTTAAATTCTGTAATTACCTCTAGTTCTGGGGCATGCCTCTTGCCCCAGATCTTCATTTCTCCTTTCTATCCTGGAACCAAAGACAAACCTCCAACCTCCTATAAGTGCCCACAGCCAAAGGATTTCTGCCCCACTGCTTCAGCACTCACTGGGCCTGTTCTCTTTTCTTCTCACCCCTACTATTCTTCCCAGCACAGCTGGGTCTAGTGTTCCTTGTCAGCAGAGGTTCTTTTGATCTTTCTGGGCTCAGAGGCCTAACTCCCCTCAATATTCCAGAGTAAAAAATCTTATAGCTGGAGACAAGGTAGCCTCCCACACCAACAACACTAGGGCTTGCCCCTTGTTGTTTGCTGATAAAGCAGACCCTAGGATCAAAGTGTTTACTCTTCACAGGGTCAAAATCTCTTCCTGGAATTTTTCTTTTGACCATCTCAAATTGTCCCAGCAAGACCCTGTTGTGCCCTATTCTTATTTATATTTAACCACATTTTGTTTGCCCTTAGGTGCTGTTTTATCTCCTTTATGAGAGAAAATTTTGAGAGCTTCTAATTTTCTGACCTACTCTGCCATCTTCCCAGAATCCTCTAAAGTAAAAGGAAGCATATAAAATAAAAGGACAGAGAGGACTGGACAAACAAGGGGAATTACAGGATAGAAGAAAATACACAGTAATCATAACTATTTCTCTGATAAAGGTTTCATTTCTCAAATATATAGAGAACTGAGTCAAATTTGAAACAAAGCAAAACAAAACTAACCATTCCCCAATACATACATGTCAAAATACATGAAGAGGAACTTTTCAGATAAAGTAATCAAAACTTTCTATGGTAACATTAAAAAATTATGTAAATCACTGTTGATCAGAGAAATTCAAATTAAAACAACTCTGAGGAATGATTCTACACCTATCAGATTGGCCAATAGGAAAGAAAATGAGAATGATAAATATTGGAGGGATGTGGGAAAATTGGGACACTAATGAACTGTGAACTAAGTTGTGAACTAAGCTAAATATTCTGCAGACCAGTTTGGAATTATGCATAAATAATTATGAAACAATGCTTACCCTGTGACCCAGTAATGCCACTATTAGGTCTATCATTCAAGATATATATATATAAAGAAAATATTTATAGCATCTCTTTTATGGTAGCAAAAATTGGAAATTCAGCAGATGCCCATGAAATGGGGATAACTAAACAACTTTTTGTAAATGATTGTGATGTAATACTACTGTGCTACAAGAAATGATGAGCAGAATGCTTTCAGAAAAAAAATGCAAAGATGTACATGAATGGATGTAAAGTGAGGTGAGCAGACCCAGAACACTGTACACTGTAACAGCAATATTGTAATGATGATCAGCTCTGAATAATGGCTATTCTCATCAACACAATGATTCAAGACAATTCTGAAGGATGTGTAATGAAAAATGCTATTCTCCTCCAAAGAAAGAACTGATGTTGTCTGAATGCAAATTGAAGTATACTTAATTATTTTCTTTTTCCTTTTTGTCTATGTTCTCTTTCATAACTTCACTATTACGTAAATGTTTTGCAAGAGTGTATTTGCATAACCTCTACCAACTTGCTTGCCTTCTCAATAAAGGGATAGGGGAAGGTGAGGAGGCAGAGAATTTGGAACTCAACTTTTTGTTAAAGTATGTTAAAATTGTACATGTAATTAGAAAAATATATATATATTATAGTAAATCCAAGATATTTTAAGGTTGTGAAAGGCAAAGACATACACATATATGTATATACATATACACACACTATATAGAGAGAGCAAGTTTTATTTGCTTTATGAATATATTATTTATATATGTAGTAAAATATATATTAAACAATTTATAAATTTCAATTTATCTGTAATAATATAACATCTCATGGTACATTTATGGAAATTCAGGGGATGACCTTTAAGAATCATAGTTATTATGTGATGAGGGGAGACTGACCAAAAAATAATCTTTAAAGCATGCATAGACATTTTCTTGTCTTCTTTGAAGCCAAATTATTGTCTAAAATATAGTCTTTAAAGGGTACACTGTAAAAATCATAATACTCTAATGAAGGATTGATTAGTAAGGATTGATTGATAAGCTAAAATCATGAATTGTTGCTAAGAATGTGGAATGTAAAGGGAATAAATGTAAATTTTGTAATTTGTAAAATTATACTTAGGCTACAACAACCCCACAACATATATGTATAGGGTAGAGGACAGGTATTCATGTAAAGTACCTGGGGTAGAGTAGATGTTTGAAGCCTTAGAAGATTGAAGACTATACAACATTTTAAAATTGAAAAAATTAAAAAAGAAGGGTGGGGGTGGGCAGGGAGGAGGCAGCTGGCTTCTAGAAGTGCTTGATGGTATGGCAAAAGGGGCCTACTTCTCCACTTTATAGCAACATAATTATAGGAAGGAATTTTCATTGCTCAATATCCAGTACAAAAAAATCATGCATACACATACACACACATATGTAGATAGATAGACAGACAGACAGGCATATACATACACAGATACATATGTACATACATACAAATGTACGTACGTACAGAGAGAGAACCATAATTGAGTTAAAATTCATACTAATCAAGTCAGAAAACATCTGTAGTATGTTCATTTCTGGGAGCCACATTTTAAGGAAGTTATTGTGAAGCTTGAGTATATACATTTAAATACAGATTATGCCCTAATGTAAGGAAGAATATTGCAATAATTAAATCTGCCGGAAAATAGAAAGTTCTGCCACATTAGGTAGGGGATTTTTGATGAGGTTTACAAGTAGAAGCTGAATGACCATTTATCCTTAATATAGTAATGGGGATTTATGAATTGGATAGTGGATTTGGCCTCTAAGTTTATATATTTCTAAGTAAACTCTTCATCTGGACTTAAAAGTCCAATTCCTGAAGGCATCAATTACAGAATGGCAGGATGTTATTTGTATGTTATTAACCATCAGGAAGAATGAATGATGAGAAAGATGAAAATTATTCAGCACATACATTTATTTAACTTAAAAAAAGATGAAAGCAAAGAAATGGAGAGTAGAAAGGATACACCAGCATGTGCTTGTGAAAGATATGATTTCATGGAGAGAGAAAAAAAATTAATAGGAGTTGTCTGGAAGAAAGGAACCAGAGAAAAATTAAGCTAAATTTAAAACAATAAGATCTATGAGATGGCTGAGTAACATAGCTAGAAAAATTCAGAAAGGCTCACAATACTATTTATTTGAACAAAGGAACTGAGTATGTATCACTTGAAATGACACTAGTATATGTTTTAGGAAGCAGATTTTGGTAAAGCATTTCTTCAGTACATGAAACTTCTAGGAAACTAGAGAATTCTATGAATGGAATCTATGTTTTTCAGGAAGAGTAATTCACAGGAAAGTTCTAGTAGAAAGTTCTAGTCCTAAGGAACACAACATAACTTCTCAGAAATTATTATATTATGTAAGTCAAATCATATGGGAAGGGGATTAGCAAGTTAGAAGTTAATATGAATTAATACAAAGCATAAAATATAGCATAAGGACTTAACTAGTTATTTCACTAATAATTGAAAACTCCCTGATGAAAGAATTCCCTGTATCAATAGCAAACCTGAATTTTCTCTACAACTCACAATCTTAGAGTTGCCTAGACAGTTTTCAAACCCTCAGAATTGCAGTCTGCAGCAGTCTCTGGAGAGACAGAACTGGCAAATTTTTAACAAAATAAATTTTAAAAATAATAGAATATAAGCAATGTTAATGTGTGGTTTGGGGAGTTAATGTGTGGACTCCCCTGGGATCCTTATATACAGCTTCTGGGCCTGTTTTCTCTTCGGACTGCCTCTCAGAAGTGGAGTAAATTATAAATGATTGTTTAATAAAATCAGTTTTATTACTTTCAAATTCTAAGCATTACAGGAGGTAGGTTAATAATGTATTGTTTAGTAGAGGATCTTTTGAGGTTCTTCTTTGATGAAGTCTTCTAATTAGCTTGTGAAATGTTTGAATATATATGTTGCATTAAAGTGATTGAAATAGTTGTTATTTATGTCAATTAATCAATACTCTTGAATTCTGGTTTATCCTTTATCCATAAGGCTCATTTTTCATCAATGCAATTATCTTAAAGATAATATACAGATTAAACTGTAAGTCCACATTTCTGCAACAAGTTATGAGAAATGTGAAATTCGGGACCTAGCTAAGCTTTGATTTTTATAAAAATAATTACTACCACTGCATCAATATCATCATCATTATTTAGGGGAATGGAAAGAACATCAGACCTCAGCATAGACTTCTGATCTTGTCTCTACTGTGTGGCTCTGATAAATCACAACATCTCCGGGTTTCCTTAAATGTAAAAAGCTAAATTTGGACTAATTGCTTTCTGATGTCACATCTAGTTCTAAAACAAAAACAGAAAACAAACAAAAAACCCCCACTATGATTCTATATACCCAACTTCATATTTAAGACCACAGAGATTAGTTAATGTGAAAAAAAGGTCACACACCTTAGTCAGCAATGGAAATGGAAAGAGGGAGCTGACTCTCAGCCTAGTTTTCTGTATATTAGATTTTGTTGTCTTGCAAGTCTCATTCTGTATGATTAATAAATAGGTGTTAATAGCAGGCTGCAAAATGAGACATTCTGCGTGACTCAGAAATTTAAAAAAAATAACCCAGAGAGATAGAAGTAGCAGCATTTTTATTACTTACATGTTTATTTGTCCCGTCTTATCACATTTTAACCTGACAACAATTATGTGAAACAAGTAGGTGCTAATGTTCTGTATTTGATTATCAAGTTCTTCATAAAATGCCTTCTACCTAATTTAAGTCTATCCAATTAATTTATCTTTATGTATCAACTGAGTAAATTGAGGCACAGAGAGATTAAATGATTTGCCTATAACCACACAGCAATTTGGTGGGTGCATATCTTTTGCGCCCTGATTTGAGCCTGCTGGGTCCTCTACTGCTGCATGCTAACTCCTCATTAACTGTAAGAAAGAAGCTTACCTTTTTTACAAAAGGGTCCTTCATATGGAGAGTTGGTACAGTCACAGAGGTAGCCATTATACTTCTCTACACACTTTCCTCCATTATGACAAAGGTTTCCATAACTGCTGCAGTGCCCAGGGCATCCAGGCTTGACTCCAGGTGTGACCTTGGCCTTTTCCTCAAGATCAAGTTTCTGTCCATTTAAATGTAAGGAGCGAATACATCCTAGGAATCCCTTCTGTCTTGATGCTGTGCCGCCTGAAAGAGAGAGAGAGAGAGAGAGAGAGAGAGAGAGAGAGAGAGAGAGAGAGAGAGAGAGAGAGACAGGGGGAGATTAGGTGTGGAAAAATCAAATTGTGTTTCTGAGATGTTTATATAAAAAGTATAGGCTTATCATTAGCAATAAAGAGTCAGATAGATATTGATGAAAGAAACTCTGAGAGGAACTTTGTAGGAAACAAGCTTCACCAAGGTGGTACTCTTTTAGATTATTTCAGTCATTTCAAAAAATTATTTTTCTGCTTTGAGCACAGATCCTGGCTGAAAGATTAAGCCTGGGTTGCTGGTGTGTCTCCAGAAAACTTGAAACTAAAGCATTAATCCCACTGATTAGTAAGGTAAGATTGAAAAAAGATTGCATTCTATAATGTCCAAACAGAGATAACCAATGTTGTTCCTTACAATTCATAGACACAGACCTTCTGACTCAGAAATAGAGGTCTCCAGTTTAGTCATACAAGTCCTCTTTCTCCCACATTTATTTTCACTCCCATTTCTGATATTTGGTAATCTATGTCTTATAAAATGTCTTCTCAGTCTATTTAAATAGTAAGTCTTTTTTTTTAATTCTTCATGGAGGTTGTAAGACTTGCACTCCTCATGGGGACTTCCCTTTCTTGGCCTAGTACTCAATGTGAAGTTAGATCAACAAATTTTATGGAGTTATTTGGTAAAATCTATGCTTGGGAACTCAGAGAAATAGTAAAAAACTAGAAGGATTCCTTTTGGCTCTTGAGGATCTTAAATTTTAGATCTGGTATTTTGACTGGAAAATCTTAACACACATGAGAAAATCTGTGAATTATACAAGAAAATTAGGCATAGAAATTAGATTTCATTTCATTGATTTCATTGTGATTTCATGGTAAAGGGCAGTGGTTGTCAAACTATGGTTTTTAAGCCTGTGAGGGTACCTGAAATCCTTTCAGGTTTATCTCAAATACTGTGCTATTTTCATAATAATACTTGCAATATAGTAAATATACTTGCAATATAGTGCGTTTTGATATATGCAACTCATATAGAAAAGTATACTTTGGGTATAGTCCCCCAAAATTTTTAAGAATGAAGAAGGTTTGTTTATTTGTTTAAGTAAAAGGATCTTTATGAACAAAAAATATTTACACAAGCTCTTTTTCTATTGTCAAGGAATTGGAAACTGAGAGGATGCTCATCCATTGGCGAATGGCAGACCAAGTTTGCTATGTAATCAAGAAGAAATGATAGCAGGGTTGTTTCAGAAAAACTTGGGAAGGCTTATATGAACTGATGAAAAATGAAGTGAGCAGAACCAGGAGAACATTGTACATAGTAACAGCAATATTGTAATAATAATCAATTGTGAAAGACAGCTACTCAGATCAATACAATGATTCATGATAATTCCAGAGGATTCATGAAAAAAAATCCTATCTGCCTCTATAGAAAAAACAGGTGAACTCTGAGAGTAGATCAAAACACGTATTTTTCACTTTATTTTTCTTGTTTGGGGAGCAGGGTAAAACATGGTTAATATGGAAATATATTTTAATGGCTTCACATGTTTATCATATTGCTTGTCTTAATAAGTGGGGGAAGTGCTAAAAGAAGGGAGAAAATTTAAATCTTAAAATAAACAAATGAATATAAAAAATTAAATAAATACCAAAAAATAAAGTAAAAAAGCATGGTAAAAAAGGATTTTTAGACCTAAAAAAGTAAGGACTGTTGGTAGTGAGAATTCAGTGGTGAGGAAACTCCCTCTCCCAAGGCAGGTTAGGACCTTCTCTGATACTTACAGTCTTACAGCATTGACGAGAGAACTGATAAGATGTTACTTCCCCAGTTTTAACATCTAGTATGTGTTGGAAGTAGCATCTGAACTCACTTCTTCCTGCCTTCAAGGCCAGTATCAATCCACTATTCCATATTGACTCTCAATACAAGAAAATTACAGGGAAAGGCGGTTGACATATATGGGAGAAAGTTATAGATTGGACTGGCCTTACATTGGACTGAGAAGTCGTCAAAGTTTGTTGTTAGTGGTCCTGGACACTCCTTTTTTGCATAATGTTCCAGTTTTTGGTGATATTTGCTCTGGTCTTTTGTCCCACAAATCTTATCCTGATGAGAAATTCAATGACTTCAAGATTTCACAACCCATATACCCATTGAGAACATAACTTTTCTGGTTGATGTAACTTAACTGTGGCCCTTCTTTGGGTTGTTTTAATAAAAAATCATATGTTGAATCAAAATAATAAATTTCTAAGTGAAGGCATCCAGGGAGCTGGTAGAGAGGGAATTGTTTTATTCCTGAAAATATCTTCAATGGAGGTCACAGCAACATAATCATTGTAGCAGTGGTGAACAGTAGAAGTAAAAAAAAGAGACAAAGTGTAACAAAGAATAAAGGTCCAAAAGAAAAGACCAGAGGTGGCTGTGTGGACAGAGAGAAGGTCATGCATGTATGTGGAAACAGAAATAGAAAAGATTTGGCAGCTGACTGTGTATGTGGGCTTGGTGAGGTCCAGGAGGTAAAGATGACACAAAACTTTTGAAGCCGAGTGACTAAAAGAATGATGTTGTACTTCCCAGTAATAGAGCTCTGCAAGAGGGGTTAATTTGAAGTTAAGAAAATGTAATGAGATATATGATAAAGATCATAACTTTACCTGTGCTAGTCAAAATCAAAGAGGGAAAGGTGAAGTTCTTACACATTTGTCACTTCCTCAGAGCACAGAGCACACGTGCTTATAGAAGCCTGTTTTAGACAGGAAATGATTTGGGGGGAAAATGGATGGATATCCTAGGGGGAGAGGATTTTCCCAAGGGCTCCTCTCTAGCAGCTTTGTATGCCCAAAGAGTAATTAAAGTAAACCTTCCTTGAAATGATGATGACAATATCAGAAAAAGGAGATGGCAAACTTGCACATATCTCTTGGGGTCAAGCCCCCAACAGTGGTGACCACTGTTATAGATCATAGTGCCTTGATGAGACACCCCAGCAAGAATCATCTGATGACCCCTGGTATATTGTCACAATTACTCATCATTATATCTAAAAACATTCTGTTTTACAGAATATTTCCTTGCAAAACCATATAACCTGGGAAATCTGGCAGTATAAAATATAATCCTCCTCATTTTGCATATGAGGAAATAAAGACTGAGAGTTAACTTGACTGATTCATATTCACATCAACAAAGGTAAGCCTCCAAGTGCATTGTTTTTTCCGTTATATTTTTTTTTGCTTCTTTATCACTTTAATGTATAGCTGACCCCAGCCAGGTCCAAGGAATAGAAGTAGGGAGAGTCTAGTAGTACTAAACCTCATTCAATATCTGGCAGTGCTTTCAGAGACTCTTTTGTAGCTTTTCACTAAGTGGAGCTTCCACAGGGCACAGTGTCAAACCTAAGCTGTATTGTCCTGTCTATCTTAATATTTGGAGAGAGAAATTTTTAGCCACAACAAATCAATGCTAAGCCCAGGCAGAGCATACTGTGAGGTTTATTGTTTCATTCCTGATGTGTTTGGGCAGGGGGTAGAGGGTTGGTTTCAATGACATCTTCTCTCCTCACCCCCAAACAAACATGTGCCCTTGTCTGGTTGACAGCTGGTTTAATAGTTGCAAAACTCTCCCTATTTTGAATGCAGATAACCCTTTATGTATAACATTAGTGGCTAGATCACTCACAAACTTGGAGAAGGCAAGATATATTGCAAATCAACTTGCATGTGACTTGGTTGAAGCTTTTATAAATGGGGAGGAAGGTCAGTGGGGCGGTCTCTCTGACAGAAATACATTTTCTGTGGTCTGAGGCAGACTAAGCAGAGGTGGAAGGAATCCAAAATAAGCACATCTTTTCAGTGACCTAGATGCTGACAAAACACTTTTTAAACTTAGTGGCAACATGAACTGAATGATAGTTTTCCAGTGATTGATTTTTATTCTTTTTAATATGGAAAATATATTTTCTCCTATTTGTTTGGTAAAGTGAAAATTAGAGGTTAAATCACCCATTTTAAATGCCTCCCTGGATCAAAACAATGGCTTGAAATTATAACCCAGCCTTTGTCAATGGTACAATGAGACAGTTTGTAGAATGGCAAGGCATTCTCCTTGGTATCCCCTAATTTTGTTGGAGAAATAGTTCCCAAGAAAACTGACAGAATATGAAACTTAAAATAAGAAAATCATGGGTTCAAGTGCTCAGATATTTATTAGTTATACGTTCATGAGTAAATCATTTACAATCACTTGACCTTAGTTCCTCATCTATAAAAATGGAAGTGTTTGGCTAAACTGCCTCCAACTCTAAATCAATGAACCTATGATATTATGATCCAAGGTAGGCAGTTATTAGGCAAAAGATAGGAGATGCAACGTATTTTAGGAAAATAAAGTAATGAGAATATGCTTTGAATTGAAAGGACAAAAGAAAGCTTCTCTGAGGAGATAGTACCTAAACTATAACTTAAAAGAAGACAAAGATTTCTATAGGCAGAGATCTAGGAAGTCAGTTGAAGCTTGGATGATGATCTTCCTGAATGCACAAGGGAATAGGAGGAGAGGAAAAATAGGGGAATAGTTATTTTGTTTGAATAGAAAGCAAAGAGCATGAAGGGGAATAAAATCCTCCTGAAACAGAGATCATGTATTTTTTGGCCTCATGACCCAGGAGATCAACTTTAATTAATTAGATATTCAACAAATGACAGTTGATGGAGAAAACGGCAATAGTATTGAGTGTCAACTGTATTCTTAATGTCAAGTGAGATGCTAATAGTATAGTAAGTAGATATTATAGCAAAGCTTTAAAAAAAATAATCAGGTTCCCTTCTTTCAAGAAATTTATAGCCTAGGAGAGAGGGAAAACATATATGAAATAAAGGACAAAAATTTTTAAGAATCATTGAGTAAAATTATCTGGAAAAGAAAGTAAATGTAGTGACAGTTGAGAAGAAAAGGAGGTCAATAGTGTAGGTGAAATTAAAGGCAACCTTTATGCAGGAAGTAAGAACTAAATGGGATACAGAAGTGGACACGGCAAATGAAAAGGCAATTGAGTCCCCTGTTTGCTCATAACTATCTGTGTGAATATGAACAAGTTACTCCAATTCTCCTCATTTTCTCATCTGTAAGAGGCAAAGTTTGGTATACATCAATGTTAAGATTTGGACCAATTTTTAGATAAGGTAAGAAATATGAATGAAGGGGAAAACACTTCTCTGTTTTCGCCCTAAAATTATTTCCATCTTCTTTGAAGAGGTTCCCTTAGTTCTAGAGTACCATTTTTCAATGAATATATTAAGTGTAGCTTACCTCTAACAGTGATTTTGAAATAATTAAAGCATTTACTTTCTCAGACTTCATTTTCCCATATTGAATAGTCTTTTTTTAATTGCCTTTAATAGGTACCCTCTCCTCTACCATTATATATGTCCTTTTATAAATTTTCTCTTGTATTGTAGTCGGGAGAAATGCACAGTACTCCAATTAGGAAACTCCTAAAACTGAATCTAGTTTTTAAGTTCCTTAAGGACAGGAGCTGCAGATGCCTTCTATAAAGTATCCTTTACTTAAGAAACGTATTCTTAGAAAGTCATACATGAATTGATTTTTCCTGTAAATTTAATAATACTTTATATGCACTAGGGGAGCAATATTTTAAAAAGAAATCATCCGTGCATTTATTCAATAAATATTTATTTAGTGCCTACTCTGTGTAAAGCACTGTGAAGTCTGCTGTAAAATATGTGTGTGTGTTTGTGAGTGCCCATGTATACACACACATATATAGAGATGTGCACATATTGCTTGTGTTTACACACAAACACACACATATGCATAAACAAGAGGGATAACTCTCTAAAGTAGGAAAAAATCCCTAATTTGTCTTGTAAAAAAAGAAATGAATGTTTTAATGTTTATGACAAAATATGCTTACAATTTATTTTATGTCTTTTTTTTCTCTTTAGGTTTATCTAAAAGGCTTTTTATCTGCTTTGTGAAAGTCAATAAATGTTGTCAATGATTAGATCATAGAGACACACATAAGATGGTCTAAGAGTAAGTATACAGGCACTACAGACCACCGAAATTAAATAGGGTTCCACCATTTCCTGGCATTGTGATGATATAATTGTCATAGATCTTCTCTAAGCTTGTTTTCTCATCTGTTAAAAAAGAATAATTCTTATTTTATCTACTTTAGGAGATGGTTTTTAATAAAGTGTTTTGTTAAATGGAAAATGTGAAATCTGAAACTATATAGAAGTTTTAATATGATGATGATTTCTTAACTAACCATATTTAGGATTTGATATTTTTTATAATAGGACTATGGCCATGCTGAGCTCTTAAAAGTATTTTTCCCCTGGGGCAAGTCTTGCAAATCTTGCCACATGAAAATAGCATGAAATAAGTCCTCTTTCTGGGACTGGGAAGGTAGTGTCTTCATGTAGGAGTACATAAATTTTCCAAGGTGCTGAGGATCCAAATGGATACTAACTAGTCTTACCATTCTTTCAGAGTAATTAGGTTATTCATTTGTTTCCTAGGTATTTCTTTTTCTGGTAACTAGGTTTTAGAAAGACAATATGGTATATCTGGAGGTAGCCTTGAAGTAACTCAAGAAGACCTGAGTTCAAGTCCTGCCTTTGGTACTGTATCGTCAACCCTGTTTGATCTTCGACCAAACCATTCTTAAATCTCAGTGGCACAGACAATCATCCTTTGCTCCTTCTCCCCAGTGACAAGATGTGCCTTGAGGGAGACACAATATTAGTATTAACGAAATAGACCCTTTGGTGAAGAAATCAGTTTGCTGAGCCAGGTTAAGGCCTCCCTTTCCAACCATACATTATCTCAGCACTTGAGAATCATCTTGAAGGGATCCTGACTTGGGAATATTATAAGATAATCATACTACTCCCTTAGAAAGAGCCTGTTTTTTCCTTAATTTTCGCTGAACTTTCTCAGGCTTCCACGTCTGTCTTTTTCCTTCTATGAATACAATTGCTTTACAGCCAGTCCTTCAGATCTTCTACTTTGGGATACATATCCAACCATTAGATAATTTCCAGTTTTTAGGCACAGCTTGAGCTACCAGCTCTTCTTCCATTTTCTTGCCACAAAAAATTTAAACAAGAGAACAAACCCAAGGAATTTTCTAGGCTTTAAATGAAAGATCAGAGAAGATATCTCCCTGCATTACTTTGTTGAGAAGAGGGTCTCTGATGTCAAGCACTGCATATATTCTCAGATTTTTTTCCTATGTATTGATTAACTTTTGGTTACTAGGTTTTTAAAAATCTTTTGTCTTTTTTGTTTTCTTGTTTTTGTTATAAGGAATAGCTCTCAGTGAGTAGGGAGAGGATTTAAATGATGTAAAATTAGAAGATACTGATGTGGTGTGGGATGCTTTTGCCTGTAACCCCAATTTGTAAAAATCTCCCTTATGTTTGGGTACCTATATATGTAACATCAGTTTGTAACAATCCTGTGTAATTAAGTTGTAAAAGTCACACTTTCCCCCTGCCATAAAGGCATAAACCCTGCTTCTCTCCTTTCCCCAGCCTGAAAGTCTTCCCTTAGCCAGAAAATCTACCTAGAAACAAGACCCTGAGAAAATCTCAAAAGTTTCTATAAACAAGCCCTTAGAGAAATGCATAGCCCCTTTGTTCTAAGTGCCCAGCTGCACCCAAAAGCCTTGAGCAACTTTACCATAAGATAACTCTGTCCCAATATGGTACCTCCAGAATCCTTAATTAGTGTAGTTCCCAGACCTGGAAACAATCAAAACTATCCTCCCAACAGCCATACTAAACATATGTCATTCGTCCTTGACCATAAGCAGCCTGTGATGTGTCAAGCTCAAAACCACACCTCCCTCTCACCCAATCCTCAGGAATTTACCAGTGAATCATGGGTAATTTGCATGCACAGTTGATAAAAAAGTGCATGTCCCTTTAAGCATTGACTACTCCTAGACCACTCCCCAACTCTTCCCTAACTTCACCTTTGCCCACCTAGTTAGCATAATTAGCCTTTGACTGACAGTTTTAGGGTTATAAATCCTGCCCCTCAAGCCCAAACTCTTTGCAGCCTATCTCCTTAACCTCTTCCTGCCACCTGCAGAGAGTAAAACTTTATGACTCTACCCTAGATCCCTGCACTTTGCAGGTCTCCCTAATTCTCTTGCCAGCTACTAAGCCAGCATATCAATAAACTTTATAACTTTACTAGACATCTTGGGTCCTATTGAATTTCTTTCCAGACAAGAACCTAATAGGGATTCATATAAGATCCCTATACCACCTAGCACTTACACATCTTCAGATACTATTTTTTTTTCTGGAGCTTCAACATTTTACTTGCTTGTCTCCCGGGAGCCAATGGTGCACTGGAGGCAGCTCAGAACTGCCCCTTCCTCTTCTTGTCTCCTCCCAGCTTGAAATGCTTGCAGCGCTTGATGGCAAGCATCCTCTTGGACCTGCAGTTGGGCTCCACACACTGGAGCCTCAGCATGATCTTCTTTATGATCTTGGCCTTCTTGTGGAAGGTGGGCTTGGTCTGGCCTCCATAGCCACTCTGCTTGTGGTCATAGTGCTGCTTGCCCTGCGTGTACAGAGAGTCCTTGCCCTTCTTGTACTGCGTCACCTTGTGTGGCTGGTGCTTGCCACACTTCTTGCAGAAGGTGCGTTGGATCTTGGGTATGTTCACCATGGCATCAGAAGCTGCAGAGGAAGAGGAGGAGGCAGCTGTGCTGGGGAACTTCCCAACTCTGCTTCACATGGGGACACTAGAGGAGACCTAGGACAGTTCTGAGAGAAGAAGCTACCAGAAGTGAGCCGGGCTCAGCACAGGCCGGTGCGAGGCTCCAGGGAGAAAGGGAAGAGATCATTTTTTTTAAAGATGAGACAATTGTCTGAATTGATAAAACATTTATTAAATGCTTACTATATGTAAAGTTCTGTGATAAGTGTTGGGAAGACAAATAGTAAAACAGTCCCAGTACTCAAGAGGCTTATGTTCTATTGGAGGAGACAAAAGTAAGGTAGGATTGATTGCAAGTCATATAGAAAGGCCCCGTAAACTTGAGTACTGTGACAAATCAGGTATTAGTCTGTTAGACACATATAATTTCTATTTTTAAAAAAAATCTTGAATCATAAGATAATGTCAGTGACTTTGTTGAAAAGAATTTTCTTCTCTTGGTCTTCAGTATCTGTGATTGTAGCACTACGGGAACATTTGTTAGGCTGTATCTCCACAAAATTTGATTCTCAGGATGATGGATGAGGGCAATGGACTGTAAGCATTTCTATTTCCACGGTTCTTGGATTCAAGGTTTTGAGATATAGCCATTAGGATTCCAGGCAAGATGGTGGTCAAGATGGTGATTTGAGCTGACTGCTACAAACTGCCTTCTCTCCCTCAGAATCTATTGCTACTTTAGCTAGGTTGGCTTACCTGACCTACATGTGGCAGTTGTATAGCAGCTGGCAGAGATGACTGGCCTCTTCTCCACAGGAGTCGCTTCCTAGACCACACCTATGATGGCTGAGTTGAAATTAGCAACAGTAGTTTGGGAGATGCTACCACTTTAAGTATTCCTGTACTTATTGAACTTTGCTAAGAGTAGATAGTTCAGCAGAAACTCATGACAGCTATTAGAAAAATCACTTAAATTATGGAATATTATAGACATATGTCCTATTGATAGAAGATTGGTGGGGCTGTCTTTAGTGAGAATTGTTAGAAATGCTGTATATATTTATTCCAATTCTATTGAATATATCTATATATACATACATATGTGTGGGCATGTATACATGCATACATATATTCATATTGACAGATATAAATATATACACATTTGTATATATTTATGTGTGTATATTGTCATTTGGGACTTGTGTTTATTCAGTGACTAGACATGTAGCACCCTATTTGTCGTTATATATAGTTTTTCCAAGAATTATTAGCCAACAATAAGAGTTGTTCTTATTAATTTTCCTGACTTTTGATGTTCCTCTTTGGCATAATGTTACAGTATGGCCTAGAGCAGATTTAATTTCCCCTGTTACCTAAATGCTTTCTTTTTTATGCCACCATTTCTTTAACTCATCCTAAATTATGGATCATTTCCCTTGGGTCACTGTTCATATGTCCAGGATTAAAGCACACTTCTGGAAGATGCTAACTCAGAGACCCAGTTTATTAAAGAGATATCCTATCCCACAACATTTGATATTTGGTGATTTTTTCTTCTTTCATAATAAGAAGTCTAACAGATTATGTATCTATAATATTTCCTAAAAAAAAAAACAACCCTCTTCATTTTTCCTTCCACTGCTATCACCCTATTCACATCATCAGTGTATCCTACTACCATTTTAATAATCTCCTGATTGGTTTCTTAGTGTCTAGTTTCTTCCTTTTTCATCCATCCTATACAAACCTTCCATATAAGTCCTTAAAATCCACCTAATAGGGGCAGCCAGGTGGCACTGTGAATAGAGCACAGACCCTGGTGTCAGGAGGATCTGAGTTCAAATTTGGCCTTAGATATTTGACACATTTACTAGCTGTGTGTCCTTGGGCAAGTCACTTAAACCCAATTGCCTTGCCTTCTCCCCTACAAACTTAACAAACAAAAAATCCACCTAATAATGCCAATATCCCTCATAAAGAGGTATCTACTACTTCCTGGATTAAATTTTAACTCCTTACCCAGACATTTAAGCCTCTTCATGACACAGAGTCAACCAATTTCATCAGTTACATATGCTGTAATAGCCCTGAATATAAGCCACCATTTAAGACTGTATTTTTGCTCTTTTGTTGCCAAATTCAGTCTCACTTCCATTTCTACGTTCATGAATTTTTCCAGACCTTCCTCCCATTAAACCTAAGAATCAGAAATTTTTAAAACCATAGATAAAATTTTACTTTTTTAAAATGAAAACTTCTCTGACTATTCTAGCCTACAATGAGTTCTCTTTTCACTGAACTATAGGTTCAGGGAACCATGGGGTCATTACATTCAGAACTAGGATTATATAATAAGAGTCCCTCATTTTATGGATGAGAAAAAGAGATGGTAAGTGACTTGTCCAAGGTTACACAGATAGCAAGGCATACACAGCTCAGCTTAGCTTTTTAACAGCATTGTTTTCTAATTGTTTCAAGAATGTGAGAATTCTCTCTTCAAGTATTTTACAAGCTTGTTAAAGGAGATTATACTGGTTTCTATTGAATTGGTAGACCCTCAACAACCAACAAAAAATTGCCTGGATTATTATGTTGAACTAGACTAAGCAATGACTATTGAGAGAATTTCTCTTTTAGACAATGTCTTGGTTCTAGCGACAGTTGTAGTGTCCTACTGCCAATGAGAGAAGCAGGATAAAGGAGAGGAGGAGGACAAAAGAGAGGGAGGGAGGGAGGGGGAGCGAGAGCGACAGTGAGCATGCATGCAAAAACCTGGGCCAACTGGGCCAAAAAGACTGAGACTAGGAGTTTCTGAGCAATTTTGTGAACTAAGGGATCGCAAGAAGTTCCTTTTTCATTCAATACATTGACAATATTTCTGAAATTTTAGTCTAGAATCACAGTATATTGCATTTGAAAATTACTTCAGAAACCAACTTGTCTAACCAATACAAATATTAGCAAATATCTTCTATAAAACATTCTTTACAAGTGGTCTGGTAGCTTCTGCCTGAAGACCTCCAGTGAATGGCAAACAACTATACTCTGATAGGGTTAATTTAAGTATTTGAAAGCCAAAATGTTTGAAATTTTTTCTTACAATCAAGCCTACATTCACTTCTCCATGCTGTGACTAGTAAATAGAGTATAGTTAAATTCATATGTCTTTCAGGAAATGGAAGTTTCCTTTTCCCCTGAATTTTAAAATATTAAAAATTTTAGAAAGCTAGAACACTATTTCTTACAGAGATTATTTTGATTTCACAAATGTTGGACTACCATTTTGTTATTATTTGTACTGGAGAAGAGGTATGCATGCATATACATACACACACATGCACATGTTTATTCTCTCTTTCACAAAAATACACACAATCAGAAAACTCTCCTGGATCTTCCTCTTTATTTTTATTATTATAATGGATCCTTTCGGATGTAGTTACACCTAATTTAGTGTTCCAGATTTAGCTGGCCAACTCTATACCCACAGGCATCAAAATACAGAAACCTATAATACCACCTCCACTTTTCAAGATGAATGAAATTCCTTTAAAATGAATCTCAAGTGAATACATGGATAGAAGAAGTGATGATATAGTAGCCTGAAGGGAGTGTATAAAAAGGGGGAGAATATCTGGTACCTTAATGAAAGTGGCAGGGCAGGGCAGTGGTATTTACGATTTGTGGACTGACTAAATTAATATGACTTTCAGGTGTTTTCTGGAACCGGCTGGCTGAGCCATTTCATTCTCCCCTACCAGCTGCCTCCCTGAGC
This sequence comes from Pseudocheirus occidentalis, assembly GCA_028646575.1. NCBI lineage: Eukaryota > Metazoa > Chordata > Mammalia > Diprotodontia > Pseudocheiridae > Pseudocheirus > Pseudocheirus occidentalis. The sequence goes on along the minus strand of CM053596.1, from coordinate 222,628,312 downwards.
TGCTGTCCAGCTGTTAGCAATGTGAAAGCCTCCCAAAGCTCAAGACCCAGGGCAACAGACCATATTAGCTAGACTCTAGGGATGGCTCTGCACATAACAGATGTTTACTTGGCAGAAGAATTACCTATCACTGCAAACACAGAAGATAAAGATTAAGGGAATGACATGAGAATGATAGTCAGAAAATACTAACTTTCAATAATTCCTTGTTTTCTACTACATTATCTGGAGGGGCCCTGATCCAATATGATTACTTCTTCTTTCTTTCTTTCTTTTTCTCTTTCTTTCTTTCTTTCTTTCTTTCTTTTTTTTAAACAATGCTACCTATATGGGATAGGTGATTGAGGATAACATCCTCTTCATATCTCATGACTTCTTTGTGCCCTTGTATAGAGTTATTACACCTTAGATTGAGAACTTTAATGGAATTTAGAGATGATCTAGTCCAACCCCTTCATATTTTGCAAGTAAGTAATTTGAGGACTAGAGACGCTGAATCATCTGCCCAGAGTCACAAGGTAAGTGATAGACACAGGATTAAAAGAGACAGCTAGATGGTGCAGTGGATAGAGCACTGTGCCTGCAGTCAGGAAAACACCAGTTCAAATCATTCCTCAGACACATGCTTGCTTTGTGACCCTTGGCAAGTTAATTAACCTGTTTGCCTCAGTTTCCTCATCTGAAAAATGAACTGGAGAAGGAAATAACAAACCACTCCAGTATCCTTGAAAAGAAAACCCCAAATTGGGTAATGAAGAGCCACACTTGATGAAAATAACTGAACAACAGGATGCAAATGTCTGTAAGAACAGAACATTTTCCACAACACCATGCTCCCTCCAATATTTCTAACACTTTGGTAATCACTACAGCCAACAAAGTAGAAAAATAAGGGATGTGTTGGCCAAATAATGTCCTTCTGACTATGTGTTCATCACTCAAGGCTGAATTCAGGGTCAGAAATTCAGAATAACTCGAGATGTAGAACTCATATCAAATTCTGTCAAAACAATGAAAATATCTAAAATAAATACATAAATAATGATAAGATTAGATAACATTTGTATAAGACTTGAACATTTAGAAAGTCCTCTATGTATTTGACCCTCATAAAAACCCTGTGAGGGAACTACTATTGTTACCCCATTTCACACATAACAAAATTCAGGCAGCTTCAGTGATGTATACAGGGCCACACAGTTGGTAAGTATCATACTTAACATTTGAACTCTGGTCTTCCCAAGTCCTAAAGCAATTATTCCATTCTCTTAAGTAGCCTAGATTATTGAAAAGAAGCAGAACAACAACAACAGAAAAATATATGTGTGTGTGTATGTGTATATATCTATCTCTCTCTCGCTCTCTCTCTCTCTCTCTCTATATATATATATATACACATATACATACATACATACAAATATATATATATATCGAGGTTCACTTGAAAATAAATGTATCAGGGGAGCAGAGCCAAGATGCCAGTGTAAAAGCAGCAAGGTTTCACAGCTTCCACACAGCCACCTCAAATACCCATAAAATATGACTCTAAACAAGTTTGAGGGCTCCAAAACTCACAAAAATACAGAAAACACATCTCTTGCTGAAGGCAGCTTGGAACAAAGGGCTCATCACAGCAGGCTGGCAGGCAAAACCAGCCCAGACTGAACTGCAGCCTGGCCCCAGGGTGGTCAGGAGGAGCCTCAGCTGGAGTCTTAAGGAGAGCGAATCAGTAGTGGCTGCTGTGGCAGTTTTCACATTTAACAAGCCAGAAGAAATAAGGAATAAGTGAAAGGTCAGTGGAATTCAGCTAAATTTGGGGGAAAAAAGCAGTCAGGCTGAACTGCCCCCAGTGCAAGGAAGCAGCAGAAACAGCAGAAGCCTCCATCCAGCTGGTGGAGCTCCCAGGCCTACAGACGGCAGGGGGGGAAAGTGATTGTTCAGAGGCCAAATGCTCTTGCATTGAGCCGCCTAGATCCGCATTGTGGTCTTGGGTGGTGCTCCTGGGGTGCATTTTCAGTGAGCCAAAGCTGGCAGGGGCTGCAGCACCCCCCTAATAGTTCCAGCAGCTGTTAAAATCCCAAAGATTTGTGACAGAGGTTTCCCCTCTGAAAGCAGAGTTCCACGGAGGTAAAAACACAAATAATTTACTGGTAACATGAGTAGGAAAAGGAAGCAAAGTAAGAACAGCAATAAAACTCTAGAATCCTTCTTGGGGGACAAAAATGATCAAAGCATAGAACAGGAAGACCACACAGTCAGAACTCCCATATCAAATGCTTCCAAGAAACATGAAGATTGTCTACAAGCAATAGATCAGCTTAAAAAGGATTTTGAAAACCAAATAAGAGAAGCAGAGGAAAAATTGGGAAGAGAAATGAGAATGATGCAAGATAATCATGACAAGAGAGTCAACAACCTGACTAAAGAGAATAACACCTTAAAAAACAGATTAATTCAAATGGCAAAAGAGACCCAAAAAGCCAATGAGGAGAAGAATGCCTTAAAAAGTCGAATTTTCCAGATGGAAAAAAATCTCAAAAGCATTCAGAATTAGAGTGGAGCAAATGTAAGAAAATGATTTTCTAAGAAATCAAGATACTATTAAACAGATACAAACAAATGAAAAAATAGAAGGCAATGTGAAATATCCCCTTGAAAAAACCACTGTCCTGGATAATAGATCCAGGAGAGACAACTTAAAAAAATTATTGGACTACCTGAAAACCATGATCACAAAAAGAACTTAGAAAGCAACCTTCAAGAAATTCTCAAGGAAAATTGCCCTGATATTTTGGAACCAGAAGGCAAAATAGAACTTGAAAGAATTCACTGATCACCTCTTGAAAAAGATCCCCAAAAGAAAACTCCTAGAAATGTTATAGCCAGGTTCCAGAATCCCCAGATAAAGGAGAACATATTACAGGCCTCCAAGCAGAAGCAATTTGAATACTGTGGAAACACAATTAGTATAATCCAGGATCTGGCAGCTTCTCCATTGAGAGATCGAAGGGCATGTAATATGATATTCTGGAGATCAAGGGAGCCAGGATTAAAACCAAGAATCACCTACCCAGCAAAACTGAGTGTAATGTTCCAGGGGAACATATGGTCATTTAGTGAGGTGGAGGACTTTCAAGCATTCTTGTTGAAAAAAACCAGAACTGAACAGAAAATTTGACCTCCGAAGAAAGAAATCATAAGGAACTTATCAAAGTTGAACAACTGATAGGCCAGTATGGAAAAATGATAATAGAAACTTATATAACTTATAAAGCTTTTCTTAGTATGAGGATAGGTGAAGGGAATGCAAATATATGTATATATATATATATATGTATATATATGTATACCTACACATGTCTATATAAGAGGGTATATATGCATATGAATACATATCTGATTATGTGTGTATATGAGCTCATAGAGGATACAGGATCATTTGATTAGGAAGGGATGATACTTTAAAAGGTGAATTTCTGAGGTGGGAGAGAATTAGAATGAGAGGAGACAGGAAGAAATAGAATGGGGTTAATCATCCCATACAGAAGAGGCAAGGGATAACTGTTACAATGGAGGGGAAGAACAGGAAGGCAAAAGGGAAAGGGTCAACTTTACTGTCATTGAATTTGGCTTAGGGAAGGAATAACCT
>CM053596.1:222570804-222624163 GCA_028646575.1 Pseudocheirus occidentalis | reverse complement strand
AATATGTCCACTATGAAGATGTCCTGTATAATCACACCTATACAGCCTGTATTGAACTGGTTGTCCTTCCAGTGGGGGTGGGTGACAAGAGAGGAATCAAAAGAATCTAGAATTTAAAGCTCTGCAATACCTGCAAGTAGAAATCAAGATATACGGGGGCTGGTATAGGGAGACCCTCCCTGCCATACCAGAAATTTAGAGAGCAGACCAGGGGAGGGGCTCCATAGTGGGATCACTGTTTTGGTGGTGGGGTAGGGGAAAGACAGGGAGAAAATTTGTAACTCATAAATCTCATGAAAATGAACGATGTAAACAAGAAAACAAATATAATTTATTACATTAAAAAATAAAAAAAGAATTTAATAAAGTTCCTGAGTGTTCTAAATATCTGCACATCTATATGGTGTTTGCTAAGCCAGATCGATTGTATGTAGTATTTTGCAGTTTCATTATGATTCATGGAGAATTTCGACATCATCATCTTATAATGAAAAGAGAATTGTGATAAGAGGAGATAATGTTTTATCTTCCTACCTTTAAACTTTTTCAGTTGTAAGAAGTTGGGTAAATCAAAATTTTTCTGAGTTGCCTCATCTATAATATGAAGACCATAATTCCTTACCTACCTAAGGAAGGAAAGTAGATGAGATGCTCTCTTAGTATACTATCCAAGTTTTATTATTAATGATGCTATATTTTTGCTTCTCTTATGGAACTGAAAATTACTGATAAACAAATTTGCTTGAATATAAACAGAGTGGATGAGTCTGGGACTAGAGAGCAATAAGACACAGAGAAAGAAATGAAATGAAATTTCATGCAAGTAAGATTCACAACATCACTGAGAACCTTTGCAAATATCTCTCAACTCATCAGGTTTCTAAAAATGCAAACATATTAGAGGAGATAACATATAATTTGAGGTAGACCTTTCTATTTGTATAGATAAGGATAAATGTAAATATTGCTCCCACAATGGTAGGCCATATGCAATCGGTAATATGAATAAAACAGTGATTTTTTTTCATACTTTTCAATGTTATTCATAGACAAAGGTTAATTCACATATCTGTTACTTCCTCATCTTCAAGTTTTATGAGTTAATAACATACATATTTTTTAAACCTACGGGCAACTAGGTGGCAAAGTGAACAGAGCACTGGCCCTGGAGTCATGTTATTGTGATTCAATAACATGGCCTCAGGCACTTGACAAACTATACTAGCTGTATGACCTTGGGCAAGTCACCTAACCCCAATTGCCCTGCATGCCCCCCCTCCAAAAAAAAAGAATTTTTTTTAAACGTAGAAATTATCATTAGGATTCCTAATTATGATATCTGAGATGCTATACATAAAAGTTTCTGGGAGTATCATGATTACTATTCTTCCCTTTCTCCCACTGAGAAGAAAACCTGGGATTCCAAGAGGTAGAGGAAATGATGGAAAGCATGTCAGGAATGAAACAAAGTCTTCAGAAAGTTGTGAAAACAGAGGAGAAAATGTTAGATATGGATAACTTCAAGTAGGTTACTTTGGTGGAATTACTATCACTATGTGGCTTAGATGAACATACTTAATCATTATCATAATCCTCATCATCAACACTGTAGTTACTAACACTAGCATTATCAATATTGTCTCCATCATCAACATCATTACTACCAACATTACTATCATCATAATCATCACTACCGCCACCATTATCACCACCATCTATAACAATAACAATATCTGTGCCCATATATTTCAAACCCTCCATTCTTTGTACACTTATACATCATCATATGTGGAGATAGTAGATTCTTACTAAATGTCTAAATGTTTTGTAAATTGAGGACATAAATCCCTAGTGCCTCCAAATTTCCAACCTAATGCCTCCAAAGGAAAAGCATGACAATCCCTTATGTTTTCTTCATTTCTAAAATGGAAGAGTGAGAACTGAAATAAAATTCAAGTCTAATAATGTTTAGAAATTTGACCCATTGCCAGATTCCTAGAGTTTACATAAGGACAACTTTTCACTGATTAAAGAATAAAATTAGCCCATGAAATTAAAATTATTTTATATACTAGACCAATTTCTGTGTTTTGCATATTTCAATCAGCTTGAGAAACATCTGAGACAACATACACAAATACAAGTGCAGCAAATATTTCAATACCATATGACCTTGGCTATAGTGACAATAAGACTTCTCTCCCAATGCCATCAGCTACTCTAAAACTTTCTTGGACTTGAGGTTCCATTTCAGCTGAAATTTCTGAAGAGGAACACCTAACATGAAACATACCTTTCCCTTTTCCCTTTCTGATTAGAAGACATATGATAACATCACAGTTCTGCAAAATTTACATTAAATAATATTTTTTAAAAGTTCTACTACATTTATATACACCATTCATCCAGAAGGATCCATAAATACTGCCTGAAGATAAATTAAGCTTTGGCATGAAATATAGTTTATGAAAATTGCAAAATACTTGAATTGATTCTACTGAAAAAGATATTAAATCTTGATGACTAGTAAGCTTCTTGAGAGAAATGAAGTGCTATGTTTAAATAGACTAAAACAGTCACATCAATTTTTAAAAATGTATTTTTAACAGCAAGTTCGGTTACTTATATGGGTTATTAATTAAGTAAATACCTTGTAATCATAGAGACCTTTTAATCACTTGAATCTTAGTTTATGTTAGATATGCAAAATGTGACAGATGAAAAGATAAATATGGTTCAAATTATGAAAGGAAAATATGGCATTCTCATATGTTAATACTCCTTTTCTTTCAGCTGATATGTTCTTCAAAAACTATTTAACTTAGATATAAAATGCAGCCCTGAATCAGCCTAGAGGAGTGAAAGGTCCAAAATTCATGGCAGAACATTCATTTCCAAGGAATAACATTTAATTATTACTGGTGTAGCTTTATGTGGGGGCAGAAGTTTGTGGATATACATGCATACATACATATATATCTGAGTGGGGTGGTACACATTTGTCTTTACTTCCAAGTCTCTACAAAGCATTAAAAATTCAGATTGTGTCTAAGGTCAGTCTCTTAACTTTGATAATATTACATTATCTCCAAGGCTTAAACTTTCAATTCATGTTTGAAAGTTTTATTAAAACTTCTTGGAAAGAAGCTGTTTAAACAACTTCCAAATAATTTTCTTCATGGTGAAGTATGATTTGCCTTGCCTAGATTTCCTTTCAGTTTATTTTCTAACTCTTTGTCTGAAAAATCCTCTCAAGTCTGAGAGGAATTAAAGTGAGAATAAAAATATCAACTTACCAGTCATAACTTGGCTAATAAAGAACCTGAACCTTTTTCAAAGCTGACTATTTTCCCACAATCACTAAAACTGGCAAAATCAAACTCAACAAGCACAGTAAGGAAGAGAGCCTGAACAAGTTAGGGAAGAACTCAACAAATTAATATGTGGCTGGTAGAATGACATCTCTCCTGATTCAAAGAAAACAGTAGGCTGCCTTCTGAAACTATTACCATTGAACCATTGGTTACCTGCTTGTCTTGTACTGTTTCAGACAATTGCTCCCTCACCTTCTCACTTTTATCTTAAATTCTTGTGACTGAACAGTCAGTCAAAACCATTTATTAAGGTCCTACTTTGTACGAGGAATTCTGTGAAGTAATGGAGATGAAAAAAAGATGGAAAAGAGAGTCACTGCTTAAAGGAGTTCACAGATTAATGGAAAGGTCAACAAGGAAACACGTATCTACAAACAAAGCTTGGGAGAATGCACCCTCCCACCTGGAAAATACATACACACACACATACATACATATATACACACATATACATATACGTACATGTATGTGTGTATATATGTATGTATGGAGTATTTTATTCACGAAATAGAAAGGAGGCCAGTGTCACTGGAATGAAGAATATGTGGTGGGAAGTAAGTCATAGGAAGACTGTCTAGGTAGAAGGTATCTATGTTATAAAGAGCTTTGAATGATGAACTGTGGATTTTGTATTTGATCCTACAGCTAACTGTAGGTAACTGAGAGGCATTGGAGTTTATTCAGTGGGTATGTATGTGGCATGATCATACCTGCATTTTGGGAAAATTACTTGGCTCACTGGAGGATGGCTTGGAGTGAAAAGAGACTTGAAACAGGCTGACCCACCAGCAGGCTATTGCAATAGTCTAGGACTGAAATTATGTGGGCCACAACTACAATGAGGACAGTCAAAGGAGAAAAGGGGACATATTCAAGAGATGTTCAAAAGGTGAAATTTCCAGACTTTGGCAAATGACTGAATATAGGAGAATGAGAGAATGAGGGTTACTGGGGGGCTAGGGAAGAGCCAAGGCAGTGGAGAAAAGGCAGTGAATGGCCTGAACTTTCCCCCAAACTCCTCTAAACACCTTTATATAATACCACAAAACAATTCCTGGAGGAGCAGAACTCACAAAAGGATGGAGTGAATTATTTTTTCCAGGCAAAGACAACTTAGAAGGTCAGTAAGAAAAGTCTGTCACACTGGGGTAAGAGTAAAGCATAGTCCAGCACCATCTGTGCCAGCACAGCCCTGGCCCAGAAATCCAGAAATCCAGAAGCAGTCCTTGGGTCTGGACCACTCAACCCTCAGATGATAAGGGGGTCAAACAACTAATCAGAATGTTATTACAGGGGTATCTTTGCTGGCAATGGGGGCAGGACTCTGTTGCTTTGTCCATAATTAGATTTGGGTTGTAGTCTTGGGTGACAGTCCCAGGGTGAGGAGGAGTACTAGTATATGAAAGTTTGTTGACTACAGTGTAGAAGGGACCCTCATCATAGTTCCAGGGCATAAAAGAATGCTTGTGGTTACTCACAGGCCAGAGCACAAGTGAGGAGAATAATAAATGTGTGTCTCATCAGCTCATGCCACCTTGGAAGAATTGAAAATTTACAGGTCCCTAGAAGTATCTTTGTAAACAGCTACACAAAACCCTTGAAGCTTCCTCCCCTCTGGAAGCAGAGACCCACTTTAACAAAGAGTTAGAAATCAGGAAATAGACTGGAAAAATGAACAAACAACAGAAAAAATTCTGATCAAAGAAATTTACTATAGTGACAAAGAAGATAAATATACACACTCAGAAGAAAGTCAAAGTTCTAACATTCAAAGCCTTCAAGAAAAATGTGAATTTGTTCAAGGCCATGGAAGAGTTCAAAAAGGATTTTGAAAATCAAGTAAGAGAGGTAGTAGAGAAACTGGGAAATGAAATGATAGTAATGTGAAAAAAGAGTCACAAAAAAAAAGAGTCAACAGCTTAGTAAAGGAGACATTAAAAAATAATGAAGAAAATAACACCTTAAAAAACAGACTAGGACAAATGATAAAAAAGGTACAAAAAAGTCAATGAGAAGAATGCCTTAAAAAGTAAAAATTGGCCAAATGAAAAAGGAGATGCAAAAGCTCACCAAAGAAAATAATTCTTTAAAAATTAGAATTGAGCAAATGGAAGCTAATGACTTTATGAGAAGTCGAGCAACAACAAAACAAAACCAAAAGAATAAGAGAACAAAGAAGACAATGTGAAATATCACACTGTTAAAAAACAAACAAACTACTGACTGGGAAAATATATCCAGGAAAGATTATTTTAAAATTTTTAGACTACCTGAAAGCCAAGATAAAAAATACCCTGGACATCGTCTTTTAAGAAATCATCAAGGAAAACTTCCCTGATATTCTAGAACCAGAGGGTAAAATCAAACTTGAAAGAATCCAATGATCACCTCCTAAAAGAGATCACAAAATGAATACTCCCAGGAATATTATAGCCAAATTCCAGAGCTCCCAGGTCAAGGACAGAATACTGTAAGCAGACAAAAAGAAACCATTAAAGTATCACCAAACCAAAGGTAGGATAACACAAGATTTAGCAGCTTCTACCTTAAAGGATAGGAGGTCTTGGAATAGAATATTCTGGAAGGCAAAGGAGTGGCTTGGATTACAACCAAGAATCACTTGCCCAGAAAAACAGTATAATCCTTCAAGGGAAAAAATGGATATTCAAACAAACAGATAATTTTCAAGCATTCTTGATAAAAAAAACATTTTAATTGAAAATTTGACTTTCAGATACAAGACTCAAGAGAAGCACAAAAAATAAATGATAATTCAGATTCTCTCAGAGAAACCTGGGGAGACTTGCATGACCTGATGCAAAGTGATATGTACTGCCTACAAACGTAAAAGCAATGTTGTAGGATGATCAACTGTCAATGACTTGGCTATTCTAATCAGTGCAGAGAACCAGGACAACTTGAAAGAACCTATGATGACAGATGCTATCCAACCCCAAACAAAGAACTCGTGGTTTCTGCATATAGTTTGAGACATGCTTTTTTATATAATTTTTCTTGAGGTTTTGGTTTTGTTTTAAATTTTTTAGTCTGTATTGTATTCTGCAACACAACTAATATAGAAATATGTTTTGCATGACTACATGTATATAGACTGTGTCGAATTGCTTGCTTTCTCACTGAAGGGGATGGGAAAGGAGGAAGGGAGAGAATTTGAAACTCAAAGTTTTGAAAAGAAATGTTAAAAATTTTATTTGCATTTAAGTGGGGGGAAATAAAGTGCTAAACCAGAATGAATGAATGAAAAGGAAGGAAGGAAAGAAGGAAGGAAAGAAGGAAGGAAAGAAGGAAGGAACGAAGGAAGGAAGGAAGGAAGAAAGAAAGAAAGAAAGAAAGAAAGAAAGAAAGAAAGAAAGAAAGAAAGAAAGAAAAAGAGAAAAAAGGAAAGACCACTTTGGCAACCATAATGAAGTGGAATGGGTAGAAACTTTAGGTTAGGAGACTGATTAGAAGACAGCAGTCAAGTGAAAGATGATGAGGACCTGAACTAAAGTTGGTAATTGGATGAATGAAAGAATTGGGGTAAAATGGGAGAAATCATGTTAAGGAAGAGGTGGGAAGATTTGACAAATGACTGCATAGATATGTGGGGTGAAGAAACATTAAGAGTCAAGGGTAAGACTGAGTTTAATAACCTGAGAAAATAATGAATAGTGGTACCTGCAACATTAATGTAGAAGTTTAGAGGAAGGAGGTTTTAGGAAAAAGATAGTAAGCTCTGTTTGATCATACTTGAACGTCTCAAGGATATCTATTTTGCAATGTTAAATAGGCAACTGATGACATGGCACCATAGCTTAGGTAAGAGAGTAGGTTTGAGAGAGAGGAAAGTAGTACCAGGAAAACAATATACATAGCAATTATAGTAATGTATGCAAAAATGACACTAAAAAGGAATGCTGTGTAAGTATCATGGTCAATGGTAGCACCAGAGAAGAAAAAGAAATACAGTTTCATTCTTTTGTTGGAGACTTAAGGAATTGTGACTATGGAATGGCAGGAATACAGAGAGAAACACTGCCAGTTTTTCTCTTTGTTTTTGTTTTTAATTATTTTTGTTTGTTTGTTTGCGGCTTAATTACTTTCCATACATAAAAAGGAGGGCCCCTGAAACTGAATATGAGTAGAGAATGACTATGGTTTTCAAGTAATTTTAAAAAACTCAGTTTTTTTTTAAAAATTAAAATAAATACTCAGAAATTGAGGATGACTTATAGGATGACACACAAATCTGGGAGACTTAAAGTAGGATGTTTCTATCATAGAGAATTTGGGATAAGGGAAGGAGGATTTTGGTGAAAAAATAACAAGATTACCTTTGGATATGTTGAGCTTAGGGTATCCAGATGTCAGAAAGATACTTGGAAAGGAAAGACCAAAGGCAAGCAGAGAGGCTAGGGTAACAGATTTGAGAATGATAGGGATGTACTTATACTCATAGGAGCTGATGAAATAATACAGCAACATAGCTGGGGGCAGGGGTGGGGGAAGGAAAGGGCCTAGGACAGAACCCTGTGGAATACAGACAAGTAGAGGGTATAATATGGGTGAAGATCTAGCAAAGTAGACTGAGAAGGAGCGGTTACATATGTAGGAGAAGTAGGACAGATTGATGTCCCTCAAACCTAGAGAGTATAAAGGAGAGTGTGATGAATAGTGTTGAAGGCAGCAGAGAGGTCAAGGAGCATGAGGACTGAGGAAAGAACTGTATATTTAGCATCTAAGGGATCACTTGTAACTTTGGAGAGTTTAGAATTTAGGTGGAATTACAAGGTGGAATCTGGATAGTAAGGAGTTAACAAGAAAGTGATAGGAGAGCAAGTGGAGGACCTTGTAGATGGCCTTTTCAAGAAATTTAACCACAAAAGGCAGAAGAGAGATACAGAATCATGGATAATAGTGATGACTGGGGACATAGCATCTCACAGAATATTCTGGGTCAGGATTTGATCAAGTTTGTTTAGGGATTCAGGTTCAGGATTAAGTTGAAATGAGTCACATAACTGTGGACCATAAAATGTAATACAATATTAAAAAGGATACAATTCCTAAATTTGAGGAGGAAAATAACTTAGAAAAAACAATATTCTTCTCCATCACCTCAATCAATACAATAATCAGCTATACCAGACTGGAAATGAATTATCATAGGGAAGTGGGAATTCTGCCAAAAAAATACACAGTTACTAATTCCCCAGACACTGACTTTTAGCTCTCAGGCAGCAAAGAAGCCAAATCTTTGTCCACTAATGGACCAGTTCAACCCACATAAAACAAGATCAACAAAGATTATCATAAAACAACATACTTAACAAAAAAGTAAATTTAAGATACAAGTACCTCTGGCAGAAGTAATACATTCATTTAAACTTATTTACATAGAAATGAGAATGAATAAATATATAGATCCTTTCCTGAAGCCAAATTTAAGTAGGAAAGACTGGTTAGAAAACAAACAAACCTGCTTATATAAACTAATGCTGAGTGGGGAGAGCAGAACCAGTAGAACTTTGTACACAATTACAGACACATCAAATGTGTGATGACTAACTTTGATAGACTGGGCTCCTCTCAGCAATGTAAGGTTATAAGACAACTCCAAAAGACTCATGATGGAAAGGGATATCCGCATCCATAGAAAGAACTACAGAGTCTGAATGTAGACTGAAGAGAACTACTTGCTCTCTCTTCTTCTTTTTTTTTTTTGTTTCTTCTTTCTCACTGTTCACTCCATTGGTTATAATCCTTCTTAACAACTTGCCTAATGCTTAATGTGAAGGTATTTGTAGATCCTATATTTGATTGCATGCTGCCATGGCAGGGTTGGGGTAGGGGGAGTAATTGGAACTCAAGGGACTGTGGAATTGAATGTTGTATTGTAAAAATAAATTAATAATTTTTTATAAGAAAAAAACCCAGAAGTAAAAGAGTGTAAGATGAGCCTCAGAGTTATCAACATAACCTTTACCAACTTTACAATATTGTCAAATATTTCTTGTGTTCTGGGTAAGATTTAGATAGTGCACTAAGACACTTGGATCGAGGAAATGAATTGGATCTTCTCATATTTTTTTAATTGCTTTGAAGTTTATACGTACTAGCAATGTGACCTTGGACAAGTCACTTAACCCCAATTTCTCTGCCTTCCCTCTGCAAAAAACAAAATGAAACAAAAAAGCAAAAACCAAACCTTTAGGGGCACCTAGGTTGCACGGTGAATAGAGCACTGGCTCTGGAATCAAGAGGACCTGAGTTCAAATCTGGCCTCTGATACTTGACAACACACTTGCTAGCTGTGTGACCTTGGGCAAGTCACTTAACCACAATTGTCTTGCCTTCCCCTCTTCAAAAAAAAAAGGCTTGATTGGATATGATAGAAGGCTCATAAGGAGTCAATTACTCTCTGATTTGGACTTTGATAGTATTCATAACTGTAATCTTAAGAAGGCAAACATATTATATATATTGATATTTTATTACTTCTTGAAATAAGTTCCCTACCTACAAATAATTGACTGTTTAGCTGCAATCGAAAATGCCCCTCCTCTTGCGTCTCCAGTATCTTTGCTGGAAGGTCATCCACCTGAAGCAAAGTCTGTTTGAGGTTTCTTTCGGCCCATACATAATGCCACTGGTTGTCATTCAGGGGGGATGGGGAGAGAATTGTGAGCTCCATGGGGCCATTCCCAACATCAATGGCAAAAGTGACTTCTGCAGGAGCTGGAACAGAAAATGGGGAACATTAGGAAAGGTTAGAGGAGTACATTAATAAGCAGTATGTGAAAAGGCACATGGATAATCAGTTTATCAAATTTTAAAAAAAAGAATATCAGAGAACCATGGCGTCTCATAATATGAAGTGACTTCAATTTCAATTTTTCCAAACTATTTCTGAACAGAAATTTCATGCACAGTACCATCAATAAGTGATTGTCCAGGATAAAATAATAATAACAAGCATTTCCATAGTCCTATTAAGGCTTCTCAAAGTACTAAACAGATGTTATCTCATTTGATACTCAAAACAATCCTCAGAAGGTGCTATTTTTATGTCCATTTTATAGATGAAGAAACTGAGACTGAAAGAGGTTCAATGACTTGCTCAAAGTCATTCTACTAGCATCTACTTGAAGACTCCATGGAGAGGGGAAATCTATTACTTCTGGAAACAACCTGTTCCACTTTAGGACAGCTTTGATTATCAAAAAGTTTTTCCTTGCATTGTTCTGAAATATGCTTCTGTAGTTTCTATCCACTGCTTTTAGATCTCCTCTCTGAGTTTAAACAGAATGTGTCTAATTTGTCTACATGGGAGTCCTTTAAATAATTGAAGAAAACTGTGATGTCTCTTTTAAGACTTTCTGTTCAGCAGAACTCTAGTGACGTGTAAACCACAACTTCCATCCCATTTTTACATAATTTTAATTTTCAACACATGTTCCCTTACTCTCTCTCTCTCTTTTTTTTTTTTTTAGTAAAAAAATCATCCATTGCTCCTCACTATATACTCTGGGACCAGACATGGCAAATCTGATCTCTCCTTCATGTGCCCTAAGGATAAACTCCCCCAGTTATTTCAACAAAATTTATATGATTTAAAAAGAAGTTTATCAACAACTTGTTCACTTTCATTTGAATACTGTCCAAAACACCGCTGTTCTTTCTAAAATTTGTAACTGATACAGTGCTTCAGATTAGGTATTATTAGGGCAAGATGAAGGAGGGTTATCACCTTGCCTCTCTATGTTACTGAAGATATCATTAGCTTTCTGATGGTCACATCACACTTGCAACTGATAGTAAGTTTCTTATCCACTAAGGACCACAAATCTTTTTACCTAAACCATTAGCTATTCATTCTTCCCCCTTCTTGTATTTGTGAAAATACTTTGCTTTTGTTAAACCAACTTTAACATTTCATAATCATTCTCATTAAATTTCATCTTTATAAATTTTGACCAATGTTATAATCCTTCAATAAATATTTTAAAAAACTGCGACCCTTTTGTCCAATATGATACCGATCCTTCCTCACTTTACTAATTCTTAAAATCTAATAAGAATATGATCCATGCCTTTATCCAAAATATTGGAAAAATACTAAATAGCACAAGCATAAGCATGGAAACTTGGAAAAATCTGTTGGATACCTCTTTCAAAGTTATCACTGGATGCATAATGATTATTCTTTGACTCCAGTAATTGAACCTATTTTTAAAGTGATTGTATTATATTATAGGTCATATTTCTACATAATTTCTATAAGAAGGGCATAAAAGCTTTATCAAATCTATTTAAACTATACCTACAATTTAATAATAATTTTAGGAAAGCAAAGTTATTTTGAAATAAGCTCTTTTTTTGAAGCTGTGCTGGTTTGCATGATCATTACTTTCTCTTCTAGATGCTCAATGACCATCTATTTTGGAATGTGCTGGCAGAATTTTACCATGAATTGAAGCCAAGCTCATTTTTCTATAATTTATAGGCATTGTCCTCTTCCCTTGCAGGGTTCCACTGATATAGATAACAAACACACTGATTTTTGTGCTAAAATTCACCTCTGCTAATTAGTACTTGTGTAACCATAGGCAAAGTACTTAAGTGCTTGAGGACTCTTGTTTCCTTATATGTAAAATGACAAAATTGAACTAGATGGTTTTCTTACATCACTTATAACTCGTGTGACACTTATTTCACTTATGAAGTTAAATCTTTAGCCTTACAAATATTCCTATAAGTTTACTGTTCTTCAGTCCTATAGCCCCTGCCGTATTATTTTCAGTCTTTAAAAATAAATTACTAGTAGTGGATTAGCCATCCCATCTGCCAAGTCTTTTTGTGCTTTTGAATGCTAGAATCTCACCTGGGCCAGGTACTCTTTTTATGACCTTCTATTGCTTGGCTTTCAACTCCTTTTTAAATATATGAGCCCTTTCCTTTTAAGCAACTTCATCATCATTATTATTATTATCAGAGAAAACAAAATTAGATCAAGTATACTGAAGTTAACATTTTATTGAACATGTTCCTAAACACAAATCAGAACATAAAAACAAAAGAGAAACTAGGGTATTGGATAATGAAGATTATACTCTAGGGTTCTCTAGCATTTTCTTCCCCCCCAAAAAAAACACCTGATAGAATCTTAGAGCTTTGAAGAGACCTTGGTGATCAACAGGTTCAATACCTTCATTGCATAAATGAGGGCACTAAGATGTGGATGGGGTAAAGAGACTTATCCAAGGACAGAATATAAGTGAGTGAGACAGAATTCAAAGTGGGCCTTTTGACTCTAAGTTGATTGCTCTTTCTATAATACCTGAAATATTAATAATTTCTACAGCAGGAAAGAATCCAGTGGGAAGAGAGAAAGTAGGTTGTCCCTATATTGTACCAGCTAGATTATTCCCTCTCCCCTTTCTAATTAAACTGAATGGAGCCAGGTAGTGCATGCCTGCTGTCTCTGCTACTGTAGAGGTTAAGGATGGTGGATCACTTGAGCTCAGGAGTTCAGAACTGTGCAAGTTCAGAGCAAATCATGTCCCTAGGAAGTCCGACACCTCTACATGAGGCCTCAAGGATGGGAGGAGGGACAGACACCAAGCTGCCTAAAAAGAGGTGGGATTCCTACTATCAGAAATGGGCAGGCAATAGCTTACCATTTGAACAGGGAGTGAATGGCCTTTGTACTTTAGATAGGTACATGGGAGAGAGAAAGATAGAGAGAGAGACAGAGAGAGACAGAGAGAAATGGAGAGAGACTGAGACATATGAATGAAGTAATTTCATTTTAGATAAAAGTGCAGAAGGTAAGAGATGGTGTTTCTTTGATCATATACTTGGATTCTCTACAACTCCCTTATGCATCTTCCTTCTCCTTAGAAATCCTTTCCCCCTTTCCTTGTGTCTCCTTCCTTGCCTCCAGCTAGACACTGTAATACAACATTGTATTCAAAGATAAATTTGTGACATCATTGGAAGCATTAATTCCTATGTCTAAATCAGGAGGAAAACTAAAACTTTTGTCTCAATGTCTTCTCTCCTTCCCTAAACCTTAGAGCAAGAAGTACTCAGTTCATAGCTTTCCAAAGGTACCAAGTCTTAATTTGAAAACAAAACAAAAAAAACCCTTGGTAACATAACTTTCTGTCAAATATGAAGTACATCAGTATTTTTATTTATTTTTATTAACTCAGGTAAATCATCATATACTCACAGACCGAAGCAGGAAAGAAATTATGCCTGGATAAATGAAAATGAATGATTCACATCTGTGGATCTTCATGAAAACCTATAGCACTGCTTTTGCATTTGCTCTTCAGGATGCTGGTGCCTGTGCTGAACTCTGAGTTTTCAATCAGGCAACTAGTAATGAATGATCATAGGACTAACACTTCTACATGAGATCAAGTGGTAAAAAAAAAATGTGGGATTACTGACCAAAAATTTACAAAACACATCTCTGCAAAGATAGAATTCAGAGTATTCAGTTTTCTTTGCTTCCCTTCCTCTCATTGATATCAGACCCTGTGCATTTACTTTATTCTTTATTATCATAAAGATATTCATCAGGAATTAATTATCTCTGAAATTAGCACACAAGATACTCAGGCATAAAAACCTGATCTTTTATTAAATCAGCTTAATAATTATTTTGGGGCTTAATAATTATTTTTGGCCTATGTTTGACACTGAGGAGAATGCCCCCAACCCCCTAAAAGTGTAAGACATCCTTGCACTTAAGAAACTTAATAGGCTTTGGGGAAAGTTAAGGTTAATTAGTATGAAATGGTTTTCATGTAAATAGTTTTAAACTGTTTAACCCCTCCCCTGCCCTGCCCCATTCATACCACCTGCAACAGAACATTCTCTAGATAGATTGATAGATATAGTAGATAGATATGTGATAGTTAATAAATATGTATTGACTAAATGATATGATATCACCATTCAAACTACATCCAGTTCTATATCTTGGGTGAGTCATTTAACTTAAGTCCTATATGCCTGTGTCTTGTGATTTACAGACTGTAGTTTATTCATCTGTAACATAAGTATGTTAGACTTGCTACCATCTAAGGTCTCTTCAAGGTCTAATATTCTCTGAATCTATGAACAGAGGGGTTTGTTTCCTATTTATCTGGGAGATGATCAAAAAGTTATAGCTATGGATCTTAAAGAGGCACTGTGGTAAAAATGAGGAGAGCTGTTTACTTGTAAGCTGGAAATTTGGATTCTAATATGAGCTATATCACCAACTCATTGGATGATGTTGGAAAAGTCATATAACTCAATAGTCCTTAGGTTTCATAAGCTAGAAAATGAAAGTATTAGATTTGATCACCTTTAAGGATCCTTCTTGTTCTAAAACTTTATTCTAGGACTATATTAAGAAAGTAGACATGTAGGCTGAGCTCAAATTCATCAGTCTTATCCAGGATCACTTTCTCTGATATCTAGAAGCTTAAGTAAGTACATCAGTCTACTAATAACACACACAGAATGTGGGAAGGGACTTTTTCTTTTTTTGATTTTCTATCCCAAGTGCTTGGAAGAGTAACTGCCATTTAAGAAAAAACTTGCTGATTGAGTGACTGTATGTATCTATAGACTGATAGAGGGTATGCTGGATGTATTCCTTTTCTTCCTTTCAGCTTATACTCTCTATATGTACATCCTTATATCCCATAAAATATTTAGATAGTCACTACGCATGCTGAAAAGCAACTTAGAAAGAGGAAAATGTTCATAGTTAAGTCTATACTCTGACAACTCAAGGACATTTGAATGCAGAATTACAGCACAATTTTTTAAAATGTCCCAGGTTCTTTACACTTATCAAATAGATGATATTTTGCTATAACCACAAACATAGTAAGAAAGTTGCCAAAATAGATAAGACATTTTTTTGGACAAATAATTAGACTTTCTTTGCTACTGCAAAAAAAAAATCATTAAGGTTTGAGGACATACTGAAATGTCTCCTTTTTCCATAAAATACTCAATAATCCCAAGGCTGCTAAATCCAGATGTGCTAGTTGGAAGTGACCCCAAAGTCAATGGATTGAAAAATTCATAGAAACCTGTTGTTTCCTGTCCAGCAAATTGGATGTATCAAGTTTGGAAGCTGTTACTCAGATTGTTAAAGGAGGAACACTCCACAGGGATAGGGGAAAATTCTATTCTGAATCTCTGCATCTGTTAAAAGGCCATTTCCTTCCCAAGCAGCTGGTCTGTTGAGGTTCCTTGCTATGAACCCGTTAGGCAGAAAATTCCATCTGGCTACAAGATGCAATATGATGATATGCTAAGGAGGAACCCAAGATTTGGGGGAAGGGGAGTAGAAAGCTGAGAGATCTTGAAACTTCCAATATTTGCATATATATTTGTTTAAAAGTATCTGTTCTATATTATGCTAATATGTTTCCACTAAACAATGATCTCAGTGGATTTCGATGTTCTGCCACATTTAATATTAATCTGCATTTTTTTGTCATACTAAGAATGAAGTCAAATATCACAAAGTACAAACAAATTGGACTTAGATGTGCAATTAACACTAAATCATACCTCATTACCTTGTGATAATGCACCATGACATTTACCACTGTGTTAATGAATCAAAATGCTGTGGGGCATGATTTTATTAAATTTTTTGTTAAGGTTATTATAACCATATTATGAAATGTTTGGTACTCAATTCTACATTTTCAGTGCCCAGCAGAGTTGAGAATAAAGGATCCTATTTCACATCCAAAACCACAATTGCTTCCTTCCATTAATACCTGAAATGACTGGAATAAAAGGAAGTTAAAGTTACCAATTAAGGAGATCTCTTTCCTTATGTGCATTGTGTTGAGATTGCAATAGAACCATTTAGCACCTCTGTTTATAGAAAGAGCCCTATGGAATCATCAGAAGTAGTCTCCTTAGGCAAGACCTTCCATTTGCTCTTTGAGGGGGAAGAGGGGAAAGGATGCGTATTGGGATGCTCAAATTTCAGAGTGTATTTTGCTTAAATACTATTTGCACTGTCAAGGGTATTTCATACTATTAGATCATTGATGCCAATCCTGTCAATTAATTCAATCTGGCTGTGCAAGGGCATCGAACCAGGGGCTAAAAATAAAAGAACTATCTATTTACAAGCAAGCGGGTACTAAGGTGAGGTAGCAAAAGCTCCCTGTAAACAAGTCTACAACCTAACAGGCAAGGGCTAATGGGGTGATGACCATGACCTGACCCCTTAGTAACATGTCTATGATGTTGGAAAATAGATCAAGCAGTCTCCTTTTGATAAAAGTATCAGACTTGTAGAAGGCCAAAATGGAAACAATCAAAATAAGAAGAGAAACTCAGTCTTTATACAGGATTCAAATGATCTGTGATTTCTCTAATGGTGGATAGTTTAACCATCTACACTGATTTTTTATGGTAACTTCTAACTGATTTTGGCTTAAAAATACTCTTTGAGCCTCCCATTGAACTTGGTCCTCAGATAAGAGTCAAAAAGTAAGGTGTCAGGCATATATTAATTTTTTTTTCTCCCTTAGCAGGACCTGCCATTATTGGAGGCTGTCACTCTTCTGTGACAGTTTCCAAGAATACAGTTACCTGCTGACTTCATTAAGACATATGAGTAGGGGCAGGAGCATCATGGAGCATCACTCTGACAAGGTGAGCAAGACCTATGAAAATGAATGGTTGTTATTTTTGGTTCAAATGCTTTCTCAAAGGATCTCATAGAATGAAATCATTTAGTGAAGATGTTAGGCAGGAGGTGATATTTATCATAGAATCATAGAATTTTAGAGGTAGAAAAGACCTTATAGGCAGTGAAGTTCAATCCCTTTTTCTAAAGATGAAGCAATGCAATTGGAAACCCAGAGAGTTAAGCTGTCTGACTAAAGTTCACAGAGGTAGTAGTCAAGTCGGCATGTCATCCCCCATTCAGGTGTGTCATATATGTTAGATTCCTAAATGTAGTCACTTACAGCTCATTTCCAGTCGAATGAAGTCTTTAATGCCCAGATTTTCCAAGAAGATACCAGACAAAGCCGTGGTTTTGAAAAAGAATGAAATATCAGCACTGAATTCTGCATGAAAGGTGGGGAAGTGAAGGTAAGAGGCTTCTGTATTAAATGAGGCTGCATTCCAAAAATGCCCTGGGGGGGAAAAACAAACATCCTTCATTGGTCTGGAAAGCAGTGGTTGCATGGAATGAATTAGAATATCCTTTACCAGGGTTCCTTATCATGGAAGGGGTTTAGGGAAGTAAAGCAAGTAATGGTAGAGAGCTGTGAAGGGCCAAGAAGGTAAAGGAGTATGAATATATGAACGTGGTGAAGCATCTCATACTTATATAACATGAACCAAAAGTGTCTTTTGGTTTATTACTCACGGTCGCCATAGCAACGTAATGGGCCAATTCTCCAGGCTGCTTCTGAGTTTGATCTGTTGGTATCAGTGATAACTATCTGGGTGACAGGCAAGTGGTCTTTGAAGGAAAGAAGGCCGGTATCATTTGTCCTTAAAAACAAACAAACAAACAAAAACCCATAAATACGGAACACATCTTTTATTTTTGACTATTTTCAAGGTTAACACTAGAAACTTTTCAGTATCCTGCTTTTCCAATATGTTCTCTGAAGCTGAAGGCAAGTGTGCAGGAAGGAGAAAGAGTAAAGCAGGAATGGAGGGCAATCCTGCCTCATTTCATTAGCAATCTAAGAATCTAAGAAAGCTTGAGAATTTAAATCTTAAAATCTACAACCAATTTCCAAATACAAGATTATTTTCATTTTTGCTAATAGTTTTCTGAAAGAAAGAGAGGTTTCAAAATTACAACTAACTACCCCCAAAGACTTAAGAACACCTATAGCCATACAGATATCAATTTAAATAGTTAACACTAAAGCTATATTAAAGATCACTTCCCCTACCCTGTAAAGTGATCTGCTATCTCAGTATTTAAACATTGCCAAGAGTAAAAAACCTACTTCCAATAACTCCAAAGGCTCACTTCAGACAAGTGCTGACAGGTTTTAATCAATCTTCGACCCTGATCATTGTTTTTGTCTCTTGCCTGAAATGGATCTTAGTATGCATAGCTTTCCTTTTCTATCTTTAATCTTTTTCTTAAACAAAAAATCCTGGAAAATATGATTATGTTCTTTTTTCTAATGCTTATCACACACTGATAATGATCATTGATTCACATCCTTCCCTTACCCATTAGACTTTGTCAGATAAAATGGGAACTTGCATCTTTAGAGACTTGTCCTAGCTCACTTCCTTAAACAAATAATTTGAAATCTTTTGGGCCTTAGTTTCCTTATCTGTAAAATGTGTGATTTCAACTACATGACTTTTTATATCCTTCTAGTTCTAAACCTATGAGTCCATGATCTATTTTCTCTATGCTCATTGTAAATTTTGATCAGGATTTTCTCTAAAAATATGAATTATTTATTTTAAAAAGGGAAATTATATGAGATTAAGTATATAGTCATTTAGGATATGAATAGGTTTAGGGAGGTGTATATGTAGGTATTTCTGTCTTGAGCAATGTATACTAGAATAACGCAGTTTTACTTGAAAAATTGAGGAGAAAAAAAAACTTACTTTCTCTGTACATGCATAAATCAAGCAACATATCTGAAATTGCCCAACATAACCAAGACTAAAAGTCAGTTCCAATCTACTAAACCATACTGCCTCCCTGAGAGAGTTCAGTAATTGAAGTGGGGGCAATAGATACTAAAGTAGCTCCAAGATCTCACAAAATTGCATAATTTTATTATTAGATAGAATATCAGAGGAAATCTACTCCAATTTTCTCAGTGTATAGATAAGGAAATTGAGTGGGAAGAAGTTAAATGATTCGTGTAGTTTATAAGTGCCACATTGGACTAGAAATGACAAGAGCTTTGAAATAGTCACAGGCTCTGGTAGCAACCTGCTTGGTGGACCTCTTCACATGTACAAGGGCAAAACTAGCCCAGATTAGCTTTAAAGCAACTTCCAAATCTAATTTGATCAGTCTCTGATTTTCTCAAGCTCACAGTTTCCTGATTGCCAATCAAGAGTCCTTGAAAATATTCTATAATATTGCATATCCCTTTCCTTTCCCCAAAAGGGAAATCCATATTCTTGCTGACTGAATTAAATTTTCGTTTGATCATCGCTTAGCAGTAGCATTTGTCAAGAACACTGAATTTTTTTTCTAGAAGCTTAGTTGGTCATAATATGTCAAGTTTCAATGAGATCCATTTAGCTAGGTGTGCTGGAGTGAGCAATTAAGCAAAACAAAATAAAACAAACAAAAAAAGGCTGAATAAGAGTCATAAAAGGTGAAGTGGAGGTACTGAGGGTCTTTAGATCTCTCCTTAGAGCTGACGATTCAATCTACCTAGCAACTGCAACCTTGGAGGAGCATTCCACAATCTTCCGCCTTGCTTCTCCTTTGATCTTGAAATCTCCATTTTTATTTATAACTTAGTATCCTGAATCTTATTCCTGATCAGTGTAATGTTTCTTCTTTACATTTTGACATTATTCTTTATGTTTCAGGTCCTAAGTAATATGCATGGCTTGACTTCAAAGTTCTCAACCATTGATTTCCATTAATCAAGTTAGAACCATTCAGAGGCAATGTTCAAAATCCTTTTTATATCTCCTATACCATAACCTAATTTATTGAAATATCCCCTGGCATTTGACAATTTGAAAATTTCTCTATAGAAAATTATCCCTTTACCTCATTAGGTGTATGGTGAGAATCAGGCACAGAAAAGGAATAGCACTAGGTAATAGTCACTGAATAAAACTGGCTTCCATGAAATAATGTGTTCTCATTATCTTGATTTCCGCAAGGACTTCAGGTTCATATTTCTTGAGTTTAACCCTTCCATTACTTTTATCTGTCCTATAAATATATGTTCTCTCTAATAAAAAACTTGTCTCCTACAACATTGTAGGTGCTACTGATGTTAGCAACAATTAATCCTCTCTGACTCAATAAATACTGACATTAAAAACAACAATGAAACAAAAATGTTTCACCAGATTAATTTTTAATCTCTAAATTGTAGGAATTAACCTCAGATCCTCATCCTGATGAAATAGAGCCTTATGCTCATAATCACACGTTACAGACATAATGATAATATCATCTAAAGCTCTTAATAATTATATTGCAGTTCTTCCAGAAACTGATTTTACACAATGAATCAAGGTGAAGCAACTTGACCACTGCCACACAGATGACATGCAGTGACAGTTGCAGAGAAGGAATTTAAACCTAACTACTCTGTCTCAAAATGAAGTAATACTTCTGCTTTACCATATTGACTCATTTCACTTCCATTTAATGAATGGGCATACTCAGCGTCATAGCTTTCAGCTTATCATGGGATCTGAGGCCAAGTCAAGTGAGTCTGGCAAAGGCTGGTACACATATTGAGGGTAGATTGCTCTGTTTCAGTAGGGAGCTGGAAAGTACCTTGAAACTTGATGGTAGAAAATAAGCTTTTAAGGCTGCTTTTTTTTTAAAATGGCTGGGGCAATTTTCTATTTCTATAGTAAATTTCCCTTCATTGGCCCCCCAAAACAGATCTTAAAAAGTTTGTCCATGGGAAAAGAACAGAAAATATGGTGGTTTTGTGGCCTGCAAAGGCTTTAACAATTGTACAACCATGCAGTTTTTCCACAAACTTTGTGCTGCATCTCACAATGGAGCAGACTAATTTTTAAAGATTTGTCCCCATCTCTTCCAAAATCCTGAAGAGCACATCAAATACATTGTTATACCTAGTGTATATAAGAACGATGGGTAGCTCAGTGGCACAGTGGATAGAACACTGGGACTGGGTTCAGGAAGACTCATCTTCCAGAGTTCAAATCTTGACTCAGATTAACTGGGTGACCCTGGGCAAGTCACTTAACCCTGTTTACATTTGTTTCACCTAAAAAGTGAGCTGGAAAAGGAAATGGCAAACCATTCCTGTATATTTGCCAAGAGAATCCCAAATTGGGTCATGAAAGGTCAAACACGACTGAAGACAACTGAACAACAACAGTATAAGAAGGCATATCTGTCTCATGAAAGCAGCCAGGGTGATTAACAGGGGGCTGGCTTCAGTTTCAGGAACACATGGGCTGAAATCTCCATATACCTACTAGTTTTGTGTCCGTAGGCAAAGCATTTAACCTCTCTCAGTCTCCTTTTTCCTTATCTGTAAAATGAAAATGATAATAATACCTATCTGATAGGATTACTGTGAGAATCAAACAAGAAAATGATGTATGTAAAATGTAGTTCAATCTTAAGGTGAAACAACACAAACTATTGCTCCCATTGCTATATTTAGTTTTATTTATATAAGATTAAAAAATAAGGTAGAATCCATTGATGGGAATTCCTATAAATTCAGGTTTTCAAGCAAAATCTCAAGAGGACAAGTTCAAGAAAAATCAGTGTCATAATCCACAAGTCAGAAGGATATCTGAAAGTTTTTAAAGTCTTTTTTTTCCCCTCCCACCCTTGGTCCTTATTTTTTGTTTTATTGACTTGTTTGTTTGCTTTTAGTTTACAAGATTCAGTTCCAGAATCACTTGAGTTTCAGATTTTTCTCCCCTTCTTCCCCCCCCCCCACCATGGTGGCATACGATCATGTATAGGATCTGCAAATCCTTTTACATTGTACAGTAGTCTGGTTGTATAAGCGTTGTAGCCAATGGAGTGAACAATGGGAAAAGAATTTTTAAAGTTAAAATGGGAGGTTATAAAAATCTGTCCATCCCTATTAAT
This sequence comes from Pseudocheirus occidentalis, assembly GCA_028646575.1. NCBI lineage: Eukaryota > Metazoa > Chordata > Mammalia > Diprotodontia > Pseudocheiridae > Pseudocheirus > Pseudocheirus occidentalis. The sequence goes on along the minus strand of CM053596.1, from coordinate 222,601,957 downwards.
TACTTTCTTAATATGTTTTGTTATGTTTTCTGTATGAATTTGATGTTCTAGGCTACAATATTTGATGACCTTCAAAGGCTCTAAGAATCAGAATCTATCAAATAGTAGAGGAAAAAATCATTCAAATTCATTTCCTTGAAGTGAGATGAATCATTGTGAATTCAAGACACATTTGAAAATGAAAATTTGGTCTTTTCAGTAGTTTTCCAGAGTTCTTTCTCTGTTTTAGGAAAATGCTTTTATCAAGAATATTTATAAATTCTCAAGGTGCCATATCAAGAAATGAAAACTTAATTAAACTTAAGAGTAGCAAGAACAATATTAAAATATTTTTAATTGGTGATGAAAGTTGTATGGGTACAATGTGGGACATTGGATAGAGACCATACAGTTTCATCAAAGTGCTGAATGTGGCTTATCCTCACCAATGCATCAAACAAAACATTCATTTTCAGTTTATTCTTAAAGAATTGCTATTTAGCTAAAGTAAGATTTCTCTTTTTGTAGAACTGAACTAATGAAAGGATCTCAATGGCTATTTCGAAATGACAATTTTATTGACCTCCATCTACTCCTTTCTACCTACAAATATACCCGTGTTTCTCTCATGCTTAAAAAGTTCTCACTTGATCCACTGATCTCCAAGGACTATCCTGTATCTCACTTCCCTTTTATGGCTAAATTCCCTGAAAATTCTATATACAACAGTTGTTTCCACATTCTTTTACTCTCCTCGTAACTCTCTACAATCTGGCTTTTGACCTCATCATTCAACCAAAATTGGTCTTTCCAAAGTTATTGTCTTAATTATAGTACTCAAAGGATTTTTCTCAATCTTCATCCATCCTCATCTAGCATTTGATACCATCAGTACCTTTCTTCTCCTTGATATTTTCTCTCTAGGTTTCTTTGATCCTATTTCACCCTGGTTTTCTTCCTTCTTATCTCACAACTCTTTCTCTGTCTCCTCTGTTGGATCTTCATTTAGGTCAGAGTGATAACTGTGGGTATTCCCCAGTGATCTGTCTCTTTCTTCATATTCAGTAAAGCTTAACTTGATGATTTCATCTGCTAACATGAATTTGATTACCATCTCTATGCTAATGACTTAAATCTATTTTTCCAGCCCTAACCTCTCATTAATACTCCACTGTAGCATCTCCAAATATCTATTGTATAACTTGAACTGTATGTACCATAGACAACTAAGACTTACTGTCTTTTCCCCCTAACTCTCATTCACCTCTTCTTAACTTCCCTATTATTTTCAGGATAACACCATCCTCCCAGTCACCAAAATTGAAATAATATCAGTTATTTCTCTTATTGCTCCTCTCCATTCTCCCTGTTCCCAGGGCATGCCTTTTTCTTGCCTATTATTTTATTTATATATATATATATATATATATATATATATATATCAGCCCAACATAATAGACATACTCTCATGTTCTCTATGTAGAATCTATCTAATTGCCCTAATAGTGATAACATTTTTAGAACGTGTATTATCTTTCCAATATAAAAATGTGAACAGTTTAATCTTATTGAGTTTACCTTTTTATGCATCTCTTTTGGGGATACTCCCAGCTGGTCATCATGTTGCTTTCATCTGAGTGTCCACACTTTAATATTTGTACTTCTTTTATGAGACTGAAAATAGGCCTCATGCAATAATCATAAATGTACCTATTTTCTTCCTCATGCTTGAGTGCAGGAGCCATATCTCCTGCAGTGGTCATCACTATGTAAGGAGTCAGTAAGTATTTCTTGAACTGTTTTATCAGGCATGAAATAATTTTCTTGCAAATAGTGTCTTGTTACCATGTTCTGCTTTCTTTTGATATGTCAATTAAGACATTTGATATTCCCTTTAATTTTTCCTCCCCTCTCCTACTTCCTCAAATAAATCTAGTAAAGGGCATGACAAATAGAACAGCTAATCTAAAAAAATGAAGCAAAGAATTCATAGAATGTGAGACCCTGCTTTGGTCTTTGAATGAACATTAACCACCGAACAACAAACAAATTAATGCAGGGTCCTCAACATTACCATCAATTACAATGATTTTTAGATATCTCCTATTTCCCTTGTTAATCAACATTGTTTGAAAACTGTACTTTTCCTTTCCTTTTTGGAGAAAATATTAAAGGTATGAAAAAACGGAGAAAGAACAAATTCAGATGAAAGGAGGTCCCTTTAATATATATATATATATATATTTAAACTACAATTATCTATGCAGATTTTCCCTATAATTCTAGTAGTTACTTAAATGCTATACTGGACTTGGAGGAGACATAGGGAGGTAACTGAAGTTCTTACTAAACCAAAGTGCTTTGCAGATCCCTGATTAAATATGTCTGGAAATTACCTCTCCCAACAGAGATAACAGCTACCAATACACCAATAGATAAGCCTTGAGGAATTGCTTGTGGAACACAGAAGTTAAATGGACACAGAGCTTGGAAATCTCTCAAATGAGGTTTGAATCTAACTCTTCCTGATTTCAAGTATAGAATTATGCCTGGTTGTCTATCTATTTGTACTTTATTTACATAAAATAATAAGGAAAATTTAAAAACACCAGCCCTTTATCCCAAGTTATGAGGGTAAGACTGACAGAGTCTCAGTTAAATTGGTGTCTCCTGGTTTTAAATCTTTGCATTTCTAGGCCTTATTAAATTCTAGAAGCAAAGAATGGTCGCCTTTGTATCCTGGGACACATTACAAACATTTTGAAGGAAATACTTAGAAGCATGGCTGTAAGGAGTTATTCTCTCTAGGAAGAATTAAATATAAGCTTCAGCCATCAAACTAAAGACCAAAAAAGAAAAATGTAAAAAAAAACAAAAAAACCCTAATTGTACTTACCTGAGCTCACCTATGCCTTTTGAATTCTGCCATCCTCCAAAACCTATCTTGAGTTTGTTCATTCAGCAGTATTTACTAAGTTTCTTCTATGTCATTCAGTCAATGGGCATTTAGATAAGTGTTTATGATGCACTAGGCCCTGTAGTAAGAGAACCACCAGAAACTAGCACTAATAAGGATCTGTAAATGCCACTCATTTCAGAAAGGAGGATTATAGCTGTGACTTAAAGGCAGACAAGAAAGCTAGGAGGAAGAGATGAAGGAGAGAATACTAGGCACAAACAGGGAAAACGCTAGAATCAGCAACTGGATTGTCTTGTGTCCATATCACTTGGTAACAGAATATGTGGAAAAGTAAGGTATTACAATACTGGAAAGTTAGAAAAATGGCAGGTTGTGAAGGACTTGGAAGGTCAAACAGAATTTTGGATTCCAACGTGGAGGGAGTTTATTAAATAAGAGGTAGGGCAGGGCTGAGAACACAATCAGACTTGTTTGCTGATATGATTAGTTTGATAGTTGAATGGGGGATGGGTTGGAGCAGGGAGAGAACTAAGGAAGATGGACTGAGTATATGGCGAGTGGTCAAGGAGTGAAGTTATGTTTAAAGGCTCGTATGAGGGTCATAGAAGTGTCAGAGAAGGGGGCACATGCAAAAAATGTACACAGGTAAAACTGACAGGACTTGGTAACAGAGTGGATATGGGTATAGTGGTGAGAGAATGTAAAGAAGTGAGATTTATAGCTTAAATTGTAAACTTGGGTTACTGGGAGCATGGTGGAAACCTCAAGAGTATTAGGGGAATTCTTAAGAAGAAAGGGGGAAAAGTTGATGAGTTCTGTTTTAGGCATTTTGAATATAAAACATCTATGACACCGAGATGTAAGAATGAAATTCAGTTGAAAGGTTTGGGCTATATGAATAAATTTGAAAATCATCAGCAGAGATGATAATGAATCCATAGTAGCTGACACAATCACCAAACAAAATTATATATAGGAGAAGAGAAAAGGGCCTAGGACAGATGCTGAGGCTGTAGCCATGACTAATGTCATGGCTGGGATGAAGATTTATCAAATGAGACTAAAAAAGTTAAGTCAGGGGCAGCTCGGTGGTGCAGTAAATAGAGCACCGGCCCTGGAGTCAGGAGGACCTGCATTAGTTGTGTGATCTTGGGTAAGTCACTTAACCCCAATTGCCCTCCAAAAAAAAAAAAGTTGTCAGTAAATATGAGAAGCAAGAGAAATTTGTGTCCTGGAACCCTAGAAAGAAGATACCAAAGAAAAGAAGGGGATATTCAGGAAAAGAATCATTTGGCATATAAGAGATCAATGGTAACTTTGACGAAGTAAGTTTCAGTTGAATGAGTTCAGAAGTCAAATTTAGTGAGGTAAAAAAACAAGTGAGAGAAAAAAATGGAATCTCTTATAGTTGATAGCTGTATCAAGGAGTTTAGACACAAACGTGTAAAAGGGAGATTGGACTGGATCACATTTAGGATGGAAGAAATTGTTAATTTTGTAGTGAGTAGTCATATACCTAGGGAGTAATGAAACTGGGACTCAAAACTCAAAGCTTGGGACTTCAAGACTGCTTTTGTTTGTTTGTTTGTTTGCTTCTTTTTGTCACTATAGTATGTTTACTTCAAAGAAGGAACATAAGGAACAATGCTAAAAATAACCAGAACTGTTAAAATGGAATGAACTGTAATTAATTCAGTGATCAACCATGATTCTGGAAAATTAATGAGGAAACATCTACGTATATCTACCTACCTCCTGAAATAGCAGTGATAGACTTAGGGTACAGAGTGACAAATACCTTTTGGAAATGGCAAATTAGGGAACTTGTTTTACTTCACTACGCAAATTTGTCATGAGGGTTTCTTTCATTCCTTCTCTCTTCTTTCTTTTCCTTCCTTCCTTCTTCTTTTCTTTTCTTCCCATTTTAATAGTAGGGATGAAGGAAAAGAATAAAATTGTTAGTTGAAAACTAAATAATATAAAAAAATTTTGATTTTCCTTATTTTTTGTGCTCTCTTTGTCTCTCTGCCTTTCTCTGTCTCTGTCTGTCTGTCTATCTGTCTCTCTTTGTGTGACAGAATGGATTCCATTGTGGGAGAGTCTTTACTGCCCCATAAAATGTTTAAACATAGGCTGTAAACTTTTAAGTTTCCAAAGAAAAATATGATACTTTCTGTCTTTTGTGCTTCCTACAATACCTAGCACAATGTTGAGAATATAGAAAGAAATGGATTAATCAGAAAGTTGGAACATCAAAGTTTTAGGAGTGACCTCAAGATATCAACAAAGATATTTTGTCCCAATCTGAATAGGAATCTCCCCTACAGAGCCTTTGACAAATATTCAGGTTGTTGTGTTTGGCCTTTGTTCTCAAAGAACACCATGATATCAGGGAGATGATGACATGACTTGCAATTGATTGTGATTTGAGCATAAGGTCACCAGGATCACTTTCTCCTCTAGAGCCATCTGGGTCCATTGGCCAGATATTCATCAAGACCACTGGAGATGGTCCAGGATGGAATGCAAGACCCTGACACTTTTAGGCTAAAGTCTTTTCAGGTTCTCACTTTGAGTGAGGTAATGCCTATAGAGTGAATAGGTCTCTTTCAGAAGTGAGTCAAGGGATGGCCCCTTTAATTAAAAAAAAAGAAAAGTCAAACTGGGAGGGGAAGAACCTATAGGTTCCTGGCCAAAAGAGAAACAGTTACTATTGACATTCACTCTGAATTAGGAGGGCAGGGATGTATTATTGTCCAATCTATGAGCTCTAGAGTGAATTGGGTTCAGGACTTGGTCTTTGAGAAAGAAATCTAGTTAGTAAACCCCTAGTTAAAGAGGCACCTTTTAGCCAACAAAATTTACATTCCTTTGGGCAGAACACCTTCAGGTAGGTGAAGAGGAAGGGAGAGGAGTTATCCAACTTGGCAGCTCAGACTACTCACAGGTTGTGTTTGCCCTTTGTTCTGGAAGAGAACAGGACTCATGACAAATGTTCAGGTAGAATCTAATTGAAGATCTACAGTGACAGAGAAACTGTTCCCTCATAAAGAATTCCACTTAGAGAGAGCTCTAATTTTAAGAAGTTATCCTCAAACTAAGACAAAACCTGCTGTGTATCTTCCACTTACTGTTCTTAATTCTGCTTTCTGAGGATAAACCGAATAAAACTAATGAATCTGACAAATGTAGTTTTCAAATATGTGAAAACACCTATGATATTTAGAAGGAAAAGAGGTTGAACAATTGATAGCATGATGGTTTGGAATGATAAAATGAGTTCAGATCTGGCCTCTGATGCTTACTAGATATATGATTCTAAGCTGGTCACTTAACCTTGTTTGTCTTGGTTTCCTGATCTGTTAAATGAGCAGGAGAAGAAAATGGCAAACTAATCCGTTATCTTTGCCAAGAAAATGCCAAATGAGAGCACAAAAATTTGGACATGACTAACAGGACTGAACAACAACAAAAATTGTATTTAACAAATTATGTCTCCTCCAGGCTAAATAGTTACTTTTCCTATGTTTTGTAAAATGTTATTTTTGGTTATAAGCCTTTTCCTCTTTTGTCTCTTGTATATACTATTCCAATGTTGTTTCAATCTCTTGTATAATTTTGATTATAATTCCTTTGTTCTAGAAATATTTATTATTGTCTGCTTGCAATGTTTTTTCTTTTGATTTAGAACAAATGTAATTAGCTTTCACATTTCCGTCTTTTATATATATATATATTTATTTATTTATTTTATTGCTCAGTTAACAAGCAATTGTTTTTCTTTTCTTCCCTTCCACTGGATTATGGATTAGTTAAGCAAAATGAGTTCCCACATTTTCCATATTCGAAAATGTGTGTCTCAGTCTGCACCCTTTGTCAGGAGGTGGACAGCATGCTTCCTCTTCAGTCTTTTGGAATAATAATTGGTCATTACAATGATCAGAATCCTTAAGGCTTTCCAAATTGTTCTATTTTTACAATGTTGTTATTGTATAAATTATTCTCCAGGTTGAGTTCACTTTACTTCGTAGCTGTTCATACAGATCTTCTATTTGTTCAATTTCTTTCAGGTAGTGGCTTTCTATCTCATTGACTTGTTATTCTAATAGTTCTGGGATATTCTCTTTTATTATTTATTGAAATATATGCATTTCTTGTTTTGTCTTGATTTTCAGAGAATCCAATATTTTAAAAAATGTTTTTCCTCATCCTATTTTCCAGGTAATATGTTTGCAATATTAAGTAAATTCTTGTGATCCAAGTTTTTAGGTTTTTTCCCTTTATTCTACTTGTTCTTGCCCCATCTTTAGAATTTTATGCGCTCTTTGCTACTTCTATGTTTCAGTATGCTCACTACTTAGACAGGTATTCCATTTCTCTTCTAGGTTGTTTATTTTCTTTCTAAGTGCCTATGATTTAATACTATATTTCTTATTTTCAGCTCCTTTGTTTCTTTCATCTTTTTTTTTATTTACTAGGGTTTTTTCTACTTGTATTTGACTTATACTTTGGACAATTTTTCTTCTATAAGGATTTTTCTTATGCTTTCAGTCTTTCCAATAGAAATATTTTAGCTAATAAAGGTCCCTTTCTTGATTGAGTCTATAAAAATTTTCTTGGTTCTTTAACTGTTAGAGTTATTATCACTCAAGTTCCTCTATTTAGGATCAAAGAAGGACTATAAGGAAGACCATAAGGAGCCACAAGAAGTTTTCAGTACTTACCTAGCACAGAATAGCCAGGAAACCTGACTCATAATAGCTTTTCAGTATTTTCCCTTCTAGAAGACATAGTATGTGACACCAAAGTAATATTATGGTGGTGAAATGGTAATTAATAAGAAATGTTCGTGATCAATAAAAAGTGTAAGATTGATAGAAGAAAAAGAAAGGAATGAATCACCAAACAAAATGTGATTAGCCTTCTACTACTTCACAGGTTCTGTAACAGGTTCTTTTCATAGAAATATGTACAAATTGGGAATTCATTGCTTGAGCAAAACATAGAGAATTTGGGAAAGAGTTTGAAGGGAGAGGAACACCAGATGGCTAAGAGGCCTAAAAAAAGCATCTGTGTTGAAACACTAAAAACCAAACCACTGGGGATTTATATAGTACCTCTCTGCTAAAGACTAAAAGTGTTTCTACCTATTGTCTCAAATACACCATTCCTGTGAATACTAAGTGAGCGGCAAAGTATTTCTAAGTTCTCACTATAATTACAGTTGACATTTTTCAATCCTTTAAGTTTTGTATACATGATCTCATTTAAGCATCACAAAAATCCTCCAGGTAGGTCCTATAAGTATTCTCCACATTTTACACATGGGAAACTGAAGCTTTGAGGGATTATATTACTTGCTCTTGGCCCTGTAGCTAATACTTTTAAGAAATGACATTTGATCCAGATTCCACATCTAGCACTCCAGGCTAGGCTTGTACTTGAAGAAATAAAATTATTTTTTTCTAAAGGTTCATCTTTATAGCCATGTTAAAAAGATAATTTATGATACAGGATGAATATTGTTTATCATTTATATGGATATGAAATGCTGTGTGAAATATTGGATAGAGGGTTTGTGATTCAGAAAGACAAAGGTTAAAATTCTACCTCTGGGACAAAATTGTTATATGACCCTGGGCAAATAATTTTATCTTTTTTAGTGTCCAAGCTGCCTATTTTAAACTATAAATTATAGAAAAAAATGTCATGGATCTTAATGCAATTAATCAGCAAATTTCTATCAAAAATCTACTACCATCCAAACACATGACTAAGCACTGGTTTTCTGGAGAGAATATGTTCTTGAGATTTTCTCTACACACATACACACACACACAAACACACAAAATCATGAATACAATGACAAAAAATAACAAAAATTAGATAGTTCTATGCAAAATTAGAGAGTCACAAATGAAAACTAGTGAAAGTTTCTTTAAAAATATATGGATTCTAAATTCTAAGAAAAGTTTGTAGCTTTTTCAGTTTTTTTAAAGGGGAAACAGAGAATATGTGTTTTTCCTTTGTTATCAAAAAAGGCTCCAAATTTCAATGCCCACATAATTATTTGATATACCTACAAACGTATATTCATATAAAATTATCATGTAAGCATTTAAATTATATATACACGTGTATATATATGTGCGTGTGTTTATGCTAAATTTGGTTGGTATATAAGTTGTATAGTATGTAATATATGTATACACACACTTTATATATACATATACACATATAAAACATTCCACAGTGCACATGTCATATATCATATTTGTAATAAAACACATGTCTATAATTTCAGTGTAGATGCTTATATATACATACATGTATTTCATATATAGAATGTCTGTCTACACACAACATGCAGTGAACATATGTGTGTATAGGTACGCATGCATTTATGTACATATGTGCATGCATGGCATGTCTGTATTCACATATTCCATGCAGTATATGTGATGTGTACATGTATATATGTGTTTCCACACCTATATAAATATATATGTCTTGATAGATTTAGTTACACGTGTGTGTGGTTGCACATGCACACATACTCCATACAGTTTTATAAGAAAATAGCATGTGCATGCATTGGAAATGGAAGACAAGTTCATTGTTAAAAATAAAATAAAGATACATGTATTTCTGTAGCTTAAGTAAAAAGATACTGAGGAAACGGGATTTAGGCAAAGAACACTGATCTGGGAGTCAAAAAAACAAACTACTACTCCAAGCTTAGCTACTGTGACCTAGGACAAGACACTTCCTCTCTCTGGTCTTCAGTTTCTCATTTGTAAAGAGTTGAATTAATATGTATCTCTAATATCTCTTTAACCCCCCAAGAAACTCTTTAATGTTATCTGGGGGAAAGAGCTTTTAATTTGATTTCACTAGGAATATCTTATTTAGGCTGTGGGGCATCAAAAGGAGACATACTTAGGCTGTTAACACTAAATTTCCTTTTCTTCCTTCACTCTCCTCCCCCTCCCCACCCCCTCCTTGTCTCTCTCCTTCAAGGAGATGACTGTTTAGCCCATATTCCACACAAACAGTTCACTCATTTGCTATTTTCAGTGAATATGGAACAGAGTTGTCACCATGTCTGCTTTCTTTTTCTACTCTCAACAGCCTATCAGTCTAAAAAGAGTAGTGTCAGAAAATAGCCAGTTCCAATGCTGCTGACAGTCTGAGTCATTAAAAGGAAAAGGCAAAGTTCTCAACACAGCCTTTACTGTTGCTATTTGCCTTTCCTCTCTGCTCGAATGGCAGCCACTCAGAAGACTGCTAAATAGGATATCAGAGTTAGCAGCTGGCTCAGGTGCTGAGTTAGGCTTTACTTAGAATCATTTGAGCTCAAGAAGTGAATTCGTTTCTGATGTGATTTCTTTCTTTCTTTTTTTTCCTCCTTAGTTCCCTCAAACTCACCTCTTAGGAGCATTTACTTCCATAAAAAGATATGAATTCTAGTCTGAACTTTGTAACTCACCATGTAGTGACCTTGGACAACTCATTTAAACTCTCTGAGTTTCAGTTTCCTCATCAATTAATAAATCATTCAACCTGTGTACTAAGCATTGCAGTTATGAAGAAAAAAAAATGGAACAGCCCTTTCTCTCACTGAGGACATGTATACACATTTAAGTACACATACATGAGTGCACAAACACACCACAAATATAAAATACAAAAATAAATGGCAATTTTTGTGGAGAAGGGGAGTCACTTACAAATGGAAGGGATCGAGTAAAGCTTCATGTAGATTTTGTAGAAGGTGGCATTTATGCTGAGCTATGAAAGACATTAATGATTCCAAAGGGGCAGATGTATGGAGAGGGTGCATCCTAAGCATGGAAACAAGCTGCACAAAGCCACTGACATGGGAAATAGTCTATATGAGGAACAGTAAGGCCAGTTTGGCTATTCTAAAGAGTATATGAAGGCAATTACCATATGATAAATCTGGAAAGGTAGACTGCAGTCGGACTGTAAAGAACTTAAATGCCAAAAGGAAATATGGTGTAGTATACAGTATTAGATTTGGAGTTTAGAAAACCTGTTTTCAAATCCTTCCACTGATATTTACTATCTGACTGAGTGTGAGCAAACCTAGGGGGTTAAGTCTCAAGCTGGACATCTCCAGACTTCATGACCTACCATATCTTTCCCTGCTGACCAAATGAGTTTTCACATGGATATGGACTAGTCAGGTATACCCAAGTTAAGAGTTGTGGTTCCTTATTTAATACCTTTTCTATGTTGAAGTGAAGTAATTATTTTAAAAAATATTTAAGGGCCCGCATGTGTCCCATTTCATTCTAACACAGAACCTAAACCAATAGAGAACTAGCTTTTAAAATAGCCTTATCCATTACACCCTTCATAGTTGGTAACTGGGAGGAGATTGCATAATGGTTCACTTTATGGTTAAGGTAGGAGAATGCTGATGCAAATGTGAGGCATGAGGTGATCAAATGACCACATATGATACCGTAGCATCCTTTGACATGAAATCAATAGAATATTGAGAGTCTTCTCAACGGAACAGAGAGAAATTCCTCACTGATACAGAATTAGTTCAGGGAAGGAGTGGCTGAAGTAATCTGCTAATGAGGCTAAAGAAAGTACTATGTTCAGCATTAACCAGTTATTTTTTACCATTGTGCAGAATTTGAACTGCCCACTAATGTAAAATGTGTGAAGAAGAGTTAGAAAGTCACTGTGACTGGAACATACTGTATGTGAAAGGGAGTAATGTATAATAAGCTTGGAAAGTTAGTCTACAGAGAGGTATCAAGGACTTTAAATGGTAAGGGCTAGTATGTCATAGTGAGTAGAGATAAATTAACAGGGGACAAACCTGAATAAAGCCTGAATATCACAGGTCTAAAGCATTGGCAAGTCTTGATTGGGGGAATATATATGTTTAGTGAGTGACAAGGATCTTGAAGAGCTGCTGGAAGGATGATTTTGACTGGAGATGTCAAGGGTCAACATATGGACATTGTGCACATAGATTAAGGATAGCATTTTTAGAAGACAGAGGTTGGAACAGGAACAAAAGAAAAAAAATCTTATTCTTAGTTTTGTCTACATTTAAGAATTCTCTAAAATGTCTAGTTAAGTATACAGTTGTAGTGAGGTCCTATTTAATTCAACAATTGCCTCAAAAATAAATAAATAAACAAACATTTCAAACAGTTCATTTCTGAGCAAGTTTCTAGTCTGACTGCTTCCTTGCTGTCAGGGATTTAAATCGTACAATGGACAAAGCCATTTCACTCCATGTCAGCCTGTGTAGAACTTAAGCTGCCTCTGTCAAGAATTTTTTTTTCCCTGAAACCAGAGATCAGAAGATGATTTCTTTCCCTTAGACAAATAAAACAGAGAATAGCAAAAGCAGGAGATTAGCCTCAATTCCCTCATGAGAATGACAAACAGAACCCCCTGGCTTGCTTTCTCACCTAGCAAAAGTTACTCCACTAGATTTAGCCTTATCATGTAGATGGCAAGAAAAGAAAGGAGAAAAGGCAATTTCCCTTCTCTGGCTGGTTGGATGATTGATTACTAACTTGAGAAAGGATAACCTCAAAATACAACTGTATCCTCTCCATTATTACACAGCTATAAGAGACATTGTAGGGACATATTGACTTAACACATGAGTCTTCCTTAAACAATAATTTGCATGGGGGCTAATGGAAGACAGTGAAGTATATAATACGGAGTTTAAAGCTCATATGACACTGATATTGAGTTTCATGAGGATTTGATTAATGTCTAGAAAAGTTGCAAGTACAGAAATGGAAGAACACCAAGTCTGAAGACCTGGGTTCTAGTCATGTCTCTCCTAGTAACTAATATAATCTGGGGCAACTGTCTGCAGTTTGCTCAACCAATTATCTTCTGTTAAAGCTTATCACAACATTGCTGGACTATTTAAAATACCTCCTAACTACTCTGTCTGCCTTTTTTTCTTTCCCATCATCATTCCACAATTCAGAAAACTATTGGAATAGCCTTTCTTACAAATGGTTGTGTTCACATCACTCCAATGCTCAAAATTCTTCAGTGACTCATTTCTACATACCCTCTAAACTTCTAACTCTTTTACCTGTATATTCCAGGTGCCCTGCAATATAACACCAATCCAGTTTTCTTCAGGTTCCCAATTCATCTGCACACTACATTTTTTTTCCCTCTTCAAATGAATGAAAAAGGAAGGGGAAAAAAAGTGACAATAAAGAGAATCCCTCCTTTAAGTGATCCAGTTGCAACTTTCCATTTGTTGTACCTAGCCTTTACAGACACACATATCATCAACAAGTCATCACATATATCAAACTGCAGATCTCCTAAACAGTGGCAATATGGAAGAATTAGACCTAGTTCTTTAACAGTGAAAGAACTGGCTTTCCTAAGTCAACTAAGTAGTCATTTTGGCTTCTGCATAAAATATGACATACACATGCCCAATTATCTTCTGTACATGATCGACCATATAGTATAATTCTGTATGGAAGCACTTATTATATACACATAGTAGATAAAGAGCTGAATCTAGAGTCAGGAAGACGTGTTTGTTGAAAGCTAGCCTTTTAATAAGATATATAAATATAATAAATCTAGCCATTTAATAAGAGTGTGGCCTTGGTAAAATCTCTAAACCTCTCTGTCTGCCTCAGTTATATAAACTTTAAAATGGGAACAATAACTTTATGAACCTTAAAGTACTATTTACATGCTATCTATTAAAAACTGTTAGATTATTATATGTTATTATTATTATATCTACATTCCCTTTGCTGCGAATCCAGGGACTCATAACTTTGATCTTTCTACCATGGGGCAAGCCCACTGTCAGAGAATACCCTCCCATCCATCTACTCCATCTATTGTCTATCTGTCTGCCTGTCTGTCTGTCTGTCTGTCTCTCTCTCTCTCTCACACACACACACACACACACACACAGTTTTTCTTGATCAAGAAGTAGCACAAGGACTCCTGTTGTCAGATTTATTGTATTGGTAAACATCAGAGCAATTGTTCCAGTATATATGATACTATATGAGAATTATAACACTATCTTTAAGGAAAAGATAATATTTGAATGTCCCCTTTCTTCTAGTTTCTCTGAGGTAGGCAGATTATATGTGTGTGTATACACACATATATATATACATACATATATACACATATATACATACACACACATATACACATACACACACATGCATACACACATGGAGAGAGAGAGATTGAGACAGAAAAGAGGGAAGAACAGAGAAAGAATGACAGAGACAAAGAAGGAGACAGAAAAAAAGACAGATCTTATTGGAATTTGAAGGGAAATTACAATGGAATATATTATGGGAAAGTATCATTATGATAATCACTCAGTGACCTATTCTCAGTCCCTCATAAAGGATATCAACAAAGGATTTTTCTAATATATGTAAACTAAAACAACTTTCCTGAGCACCTAGATGAGTGTCCAATACTACCTCAGAAACCATGCTACTGTCTACTCAGGTAGTTGTAAATGGGAATGTAGAATTTAAGGAGGGAGAAACATCTGCAAATCATAAAGAGGGTCCTATTCTCCTAGCACTGTTCAGTTTGACATTTTTTGTCAGTGACTTGAATGAAGACTGAAAGGGTGTGCTTAGCAGCTTTACAAATGACACAATGCTGGGATGGATATCTAATACTTTGGATGATGGAATTAAGACCCAGATAGATTTTGATAGGTCAGAACTATGAGCTGAACTTAATACAATGACATTTAATAGATATAATTGTAAATTTAATAGGGCTAAACATAGAGTTCTGTAGTGAGAGTCTCAAAAAATCAATTACACAAATATAGGCTGTTTGAAATGGCTAGACAATATTCATTTTGCTAAAGTTTCTACTTAATTATAAACTCAATGTAAGAGACTGGGTAGTGTCATGAATAGAAAACTATCCATAGAGATAAGAAGATCTAGCTTCCAGTCTGAAGTAATACATTTAAGTTTTGTGACCCTACGCAAGACATTCACATTCTGAATACCTCAGACAGAAAAGACCACAAATTACAGAGTGGGTACCAATATACATTCCTCTATCAATTGTCCCTTTTTCCAGTTACTTATGCCAATGAAATTATGGCCCAGACCACAATAAAAAATAACAAACCAAAAAAACCACCTCAATATGAGCTAGTACCATCACATCACAGTTGCCAAAAAACAAACCAACCTTAATGTGATCTTAGCCTTATTGAGAGAAAGATATTATGTAGGTCAAGAGAAGAGCAAACATAGCATGTGGAAAGAGCTCTCTGTCTGGAGTCTTAGGACTTATATGGCCTTGAGCAAATCACTGACCCTCTCTAAGCCTCACCTTTGATATCTCTAAAATGAGACAGAGAATACTGATGGACTCTAAACCCTTTTTAAGTTCTGAATCAATGGATGATGTAATTCTTCCAAGTCAGAGTGATGGGGTACCAGTTCTGGGAAACCTCTTGAACTCTGATTGAATCTTCCCACTTGATGAGACATTTGGTTACCTTAAGAGAGTCATAGTTATTCCCACCCTTTACCTGTACTTCCTTGAATTTCTTCACCTTGACAATTAGTGGGTGAGCAATCCAACGCTTGGTGAGTTCTGCTTCACAATGATAGGAAGAGCCAACACTGAAGGATCTAAAAGTGACATTGCTATGAAGGCTTGAATGTCACAAGCCAGTTATCCCTGTTGTAACTTTTCTGACACCTCCTGCTTAAAAACCCAAAGGTCTGAAGGATCATGAGACCCCACTTTCAGTCTGTATTCATACTGAAAATCAAGATCAAGCAAGCCGTTTTGCTCCACTGGAGGTTTCTGTCCTCCCTGTGCTTGCCTTAGGACATCTGTGTTAGGGTTTGACAGGTGTACCACCCCAGTAAAATTCCCAACCTGACATTGTCCCCAAATTGGGTCATGCCGATGCCATGTGGCAGGGCACTTGGTGCCAGAAGGAGGGAACCATAAATGTAGAGGTTTAGGGATGCTCAAAACCCCCAAAGTAGCAACATGCTGGGTCCTGTCAAATGAATTCATCTCAAGTCTTCTCTCAGCCAAAGTAAAGCAAAGTTTATTAAAAATTCGGCATAATGGGTAGACTCTTAAAGAGCCTAAGTATCTGTGAAGCTTGTTTTGACAAGGAGGCCAGAATAATCTGACACAGAGTGAGTCTGCATTAGATTATTCTCAGCCCTTATATACAGAAAGATTTTGGGAGAATTTAGGGGTGGTCTAGAGGAGGGGTTTGAGAAAGAGCCTAAGGAAGATCTTTGATGGAACTGAGGCCAGGCTCCAGGAATGGGATTAAAGGTGGGAAATAGCTGAAGGCTACCTGGAGATGACAGACAATGGAGGGCTGGGCTAGTTTAAGGGTAACAGATTTGGGTATAGATATTTTGATAGGATAAAGGATGGGAAGCAGCTGGACAATGGAGGGCTAGGGTAAGAGTAACCGAGATCTGGGCCTAGGATAATGAAAGATTTATGGCCTCAGGAAAATGCATCATCAAGTAGGAATATTCATTCAGAGTTCAAGGGGTTTCCAGAGCCTGTATATCTGGAATGCTGTATTGAGTTCCAAATAATACTGAAGGGTAATTAGAATGGCTAAAAGACCTGAAACCATTTTATGAGTATTGGTTGAAGAAATATTATTTATTTAACCTGTTGAAGAAAAGATAGGACAGAAATAAGCCTTTGAATGCTTGAAGTTTTATGCTGTGAAAGAAGGCTTAGAACTATTATTCTGGGACCCAAAGAGCAGAACTAGGAAAAATGGGACAAAGTTAAAGGGAATATTTAAATAAAGAATATTCCCTAACAATTAAGTTAGCCCCTAAAAGGAATTAATGGGCCTTCAAATGATTATTTTTTTATTAAAAAATATTCTAAAGTCTTACGGAAATTTTAGAGGTTGGCTAATATGTAAAGCAGATCATTTCATTAATGTATACCTACATAACTAGACACTTGTTTTTGTTTGTTTGTTTGTTTGTTTTTGAGACAGGGAGTGATCACATGGACAGAACAAAACTTGTGATTTCATCAGTGAAGGGTAATATATGTTATTGAAATCCCTACTAATCAAAATTTGAGACTCACTATAATTAATTATCATAGAAGTTTTCCCAGGACAGTGAGAGTTTGACTTGCCAAGGGTCACAAAATATTATGATAAAGAGACAGAATTTGAATACATGTTTTAATTTGTTTCTAATATAAACAATAATTGTTTCTACTATGTTGTCACCTTTCATAGAGATAGAACATAGAAAATTTTCCATTATGAATTATTAATCAAGTATTAATAATAAAAAATATAATACCTGAACTATGAGTTATAAAATTTTTATATTTTTGACCATTTATTTCAGGCCATATACATATTGGTTAGATTGCTTTTGAACTTTGAAGAGTTATCCCTATACAAACCACATATACTTTCCTCATAGCAAATCTTAGATATAGGTTTTATACCTATTATCTTCATCTTACATAAAATGATATTTTGACTTTTGAGCAGTGAAATAACTGACAGTCTCAAAACTAGTGTGAGATCTCAAATTTAAAGTCATATCTCCTGAATTAAGGAAGAATAAAGAGAAAAAAATATATACCAATTACTTTAAAAATTAAAAACAAGCAGAAACTCAATAACCATGCTTCACACACTATAGAAGGCTGGTAAAATTCACAAAGAGATAAGTAATATTCTCAAAGACTTACAATAGAATGATGCTCAAATATTGTACTGCACAACAGGGAATCTTTATAATACCAAGAAAAGATTTTTAATTCTTACAGTATATTTTCATTTTGTTGTAAAGTTCATTAATAATTGGGAACAATCAGGAACTGACAATTCCTTAAAGAGTTTTAAAAATAAGGATATGAAATCTAAATTTTAGCAGTATCTCATGTTAAATTTTCCAGTCATGGCTCCTTCAAAAATTAGAATTAAAAGCAAATAACCCTCTTACCATTCTTCTTTGTCTGCATCACAATTGCAGAAGTGCCTCATGTCCACGCAACTCTCCTCTAGTCCACAGGCACACTGCTGAACTCCTGGAAGGGAACCTCCCCAGTAGGGATGCCTTTCATTGGCTCTTCCAATCCACCATGTAAAAGGCATGCCATCTGGAAGACAAAGATCACACAGATCAGACAGTGCAGACCCAGTGGATCTCTCTCTCTCTCTCTCTCTCTCTCTCTCTCTCTCTCTCTCTCTCTCTTTCTCTCTCTCTCTCTCTTTCTCTCTCTCTCACACACACACACACACACACACACACACACACACACACACACTCATGCAGAACAAATTTAGAATTCTCATTTCCTAAACTGGACGAGATAGTATAGGTAAGAATAGATTTATAATCTCATTTTTGGATTTGGGTACTTATATATGGGAAGAATTTTTAAATTGGTATGATCAAAGTATATAATTCACATTTCAAGGTAAGGCAATGTTAGCTTGAAAACATTTTAGCCTTAACTCTTATTTTTAAATTGTTTTCAATTAAAAAAAATTCTATGAATGCATTTTCTTGCCTTTTTTGAAGGCAATTTAATGAACATGATTGAATTTTTCTTTATGCTTAAGGATTTTTTTAAAACCCTAGTCTTATGATTCTGAGCATTGCTAGCCACTGTCTAGGATTTTAGATAAAGAGGACAATGAATGCAACAGAAAGGGATTGAGCAATAGGCACAATAAGCAGAAGATTTCCTCTAGAAAATGGTTTTAATACATACTGGATTTTATTATATTTTCTTATAATTTTCTTCATTGGATATTATTTTTGTTAATATCTTTGCTTTTTTCTTCACCTCAATTTTTAAAAATACTCCTACCCTCTTCCTCTTGCAATAAGCCATCTCTTATAATAAAGATTTTAAAAGAGAAAAAAGACAATTTTGCAAAACCCACACATCAACAATAATAAAAAGCAACATCCCAAAAATTCATAGTTGTCTCACACTCTTTTTTTTCCTGAAATAAGATAAGAAAAAAAGAAATTTGGTTAAGAATCATGTCCAATTTGTTTCTGATGAATCAAGGTTATAGAAGGAAGACAATTATTGACTTAAAAACAAGCAACTTAAAAAAAAAACCTATGTGTTAAAAAAACAGAACAACAACAGAGTAACTTGTTCCTATTTTATACCACCATCAGGGTAAACCCATTTCTTTGTGATGGTACAGGAATTTTAGAAAAATAAAAAGCAAACAAACATAAAAGTGGAGCCAAGATGGGGGTGTAGAAGCAGGAAAACTCTGTGAGCTCCCCCCATAACCACCTCAATACCTATAAAATATGACTCTAAACAAATTTTAGAACTACGGAACCCACAAACAGAGAGAAACAAATGTCCTGCTAAAGGCATCCTGGCAGGTGGACAGGAAGAGTCCATCACAGCATGCTGGGAGCCTAGCCTAGTCCTGCATAAGGCTGAGGTTTTAACTCAAGGGCAGGCCCCACCAGCAGTGGCTGGAGGGGGATTTTGGGAGAGTGGATCACCAGGAGCTGTTGTGGTTTCCAGTGATATCAACCCATAAATCCCAAAGACAAAGTAAAAGGTCAGTGAAGAATTCTGTTGTTACTGGGGGGGGGGGGGGAATGGTGTGCAATCTGGCCTCTGCCACTGGGAGTGAGAAGTAGTGGAGGTGCCATGGCCATGCAGCCATATCCATGTGGATGCTTCAGAGCTCCTGGCCTGCAGATCTTAGACAGACAAAGAGGCCATTCAGAGAGTAATCACTCTTGCCTTAACCTGCCTGGATCAGGATCACAGTCTTGGGTGGTGGTCCTGAGATGTGTGACCAGTGAGCCAGAGCTTGTGGGGACAGCAGAGAGGGCAGCCAACTAATAGCTCTGGCAGCTGCAAAAACCCCAGCAATTTGGGACAAAGCTCTCCTCTCTGGAAGCAGAATTCTACTGTGGCAAAGAGTTCAAAGTCAAGTAATTAAGTGGCAACATGAGCAAGCAAAGGAAGCGAAGCAAGCACAGCAATCACACTTTAGATTCCTTTTGGGGAGACAAAAAGTATCATAGCATGGAAATAGGAGGAAGACAACACAATCAGAACTCCTGCATCAAAAGCTTCAGAGAAAAATATGAACTGCTTACAGGCCATGGAGGAGCTGAAGAACGATTTTGAAAATCAAGTAAGAGAAGTAGAGGAAAAATTTGGAAGAGAAATTAAAATGGTTTAAGAAAATCATGAAAAGGGTCAACAACCTGACTGAAGTAAATAACACCTTCAAAAATAGACTAACTCAAATAGCAAAAGCCCAAAAAGCCAATGAGAAAAGAATGCCTTAAAAAAGCCAAATTTGCCAGAAGGAAGTAGAATTTCAAAAGCTCACTGAAGAGAAGAATTCCGTCAGAATTAGAATGGAACAAATGGAAGCAAATGACTTTATGAGAAATCAAGATACTATTAAACAGATCAAAATAAATGAAAAAATAGAAGGCAGTGTGAAATATCTCCTTGGAAAAACCACTGACCTGGAAAATAGATCCAGGAGAGATAATTTAAAAATTACTGGACTGTCAGAAAGCCATGGTCAAAAAAATAACCTAGAAATCATCCTTCAAGAAATTCTCAAGGAAAATTGCCCTGATATTTTAGAATCACGGGGCAAAATAGAAAATGAAAGAATTTACCAATCACCTCTTGAAAAAGATCCCCAAAGGAAAACTCCTAGGAATATTATAGCCAGGTTCCGGAGTTCCCAGAGCAAGGAGAAAATATTACAAGCAGCCAAGAAGAAAGAATTTGAATATTGTGGAAACATAATCAGGATAACACAAGATCTAGTAGCTTCTACATTAAGAGATCAAAGGGCTTGGAATATGATATTCTGAAGATCAAAGGAGCTAGGAGTAAAACCAAGAATCACTACCCATCAGAACTGAGTATAATGCTACAGTGAAAAATATGGTCATTCAATGAAATAAGAGGATTTTCAAGCATTCTTGATGAAAAAAACAGAGCTGAAAAGAAAATTTGACTTTGAAATACAAGAAGAGAAGCATGAGAAAGTAAACAGGGGAAAGAAATCATAAGGAACTTATTAAAGTTGAACTATTTACATGCCTGCATAGGAAAACAATCATTGTAACTTATGAAACATTCATCAGAATGAGGATAGTTGAAAGGAATATAAATATGTGCATATATACACATACACATACACATACGTATACATATACATATGCATATACATATACATATACATATATATACACACACATATACATATACATATATATGTATACAAACATATACATGTCTATATAAGAGGGTTTATGTGCATATGAATACATATGTGACTATGTGTATATGTGTGTACAGGTATACATAGATGGCACAGGATCAACAGAATAGGAAGGGATAATATTTAAAAAATACAATTAAGAGGTAAGAGAGGAATATAATGAGAGGAGATAGGGAGAGACAAAATAGTGTAAATTACCTCATATAAAAGAGGCAAGGGAAAACTGTTACTATGGAGGGGAAGAAAAGGAAGGCAAAATGTAATGGGTCAACCTTAGCCTCATTGAATTTGGCTTAAGGAGGGAATAACATACACATTCAATTAGGTATCTTACCCTACAGGAAAGTAGGGGGGAAGGGGATATGAGGGGGGATGGTAGAAAGAAGGGCAGATTGGCAGGGGAGGGTGGTTAGAAGCACACACTTTTGAAAACGGACAGGATCAAAGGAGAAAATAGAACAAGTGGGGGGCGGAATAGGGTGGAAGGAAATATAGTCAATCTTTCACAATATATCCACTACGGAAATGTTTTGTGTAACTAAACATGTACAATCTATATTGAATTGTTTATCTTCTCAATAAAGGTGGGTGATGAGGGAAGAAAGGAAAGAATTTGGAATTCAAAGGTTTAAAATAAAATGTTTAAAATATGTATTTATGTATATATATTATCTCTCTCTCTCTATCTGTCTATCTAACAGATATATTTTACATGCAACTGGAAAATAAAATATACAGGCACTGGGGTATGGAGATCTATCTTGCCCTAATGGAAAGTCAGAAGGGAGATGGGGGAGGACATAGGGGAAAGCAGATTGGGGGAGATTGCATTCAGTGGGATTGTTGTTTTGGGGTGGTGGGTAGGGGAAAGATGGGGACAAAATTTGTAACTCAAAATCTTGTGGAAATGAATGTTGTAAATTAACAAATAAACATAAAATAATTAAGAAACTAAAAAAATAAAATGCATTATGTAAAAAAACACACAAGGATAAATCTTTTAGAAGATTAAAAGATTTATAAATGCAGTAACCGAATTCATAGAATAGCTTGTGTCATTTAGATCTTTAGAACATGCATAACCATACATGCATATACACACATAGACAAATATGCATATATACTTATTGGCACACATATATGTACATATGCAAATATATATGTAAATATTATATATGCATATATATCTATATCTATATAGGTATATATATCTATATATCTATATATAGATATAGATATCAGGTAAAGGGCTTATGGTAACATGAGAGAAACTAAACCCTGGGAAGAGATGTGTTAGAACTTGGGAAGGGTTCAGAAATTAAGGGAAGAGTATGACAAATAAAACTTGGCCCTTTTCTAAATTCTTATTAGAATCAGCCTTAAGCTTATGTTAAAATGAAGAAAATTTTCCTCCTCTTTTCTCCTTTATTGAACATCCGCATCACACCCCACAAAACCCAATCTTAGTAGTCAGCTTCAGCCACAGTATGAATTAATTAACTATTGAATCAATGAATATCAAAGAATTTATAAAGCATTTACCCTATGCCAAGTACTATGCTAAGCTCTTTGGAAATAAATGCAAAAGTGAGACAGCACCTACTTTCAAGGAATTGCCATTCTGTTTGAAGGAAATAATACATTATTTTGTTCTTCAGTCATTTCATCTGTGTGCCCTCATTTACAGTTTTCTTGGCAATGATACTGGGGTGGGTTGGCAGTTCCTTTTCCAGCTCATTTACAAATGAAGAACCGAGGCAAATAGGGTTAAGTGACTTACTTGCCCAGGGTCACCCAGCTAGTAAATATATTAGGCCAGAATTTGAACTGAACTTTGGAAAATGAGTCTTCCTGACTTCAGGTGTATCACTCCATCCACTGGGCCACCTAGCTGCCCCAGATGACATCTCTCAGAGGGTTTCATTTCTGGGAAGACAGAAACATCTAATGGTTCTTGGGCTGTAGTAGAAAGTCAAAGGGAAAGAGTTCTTCTGCATACAACATTGCAGCTGTTATGTTCCAGTGGTTCTTAGGGAGTACTGTTAGGGTAGTTAGTAGTGCCAGTTATCCTTTGTCTTCCCAGAAAGATAGTCGTGGTACAAGTGGCCAAGTCTAGCCCACAACAAGAGGTTGAAGAAGTTCTGGTCTATGATTATTAGGAAAGAGATATTAAGCCGGAAGTTAAGAGTGGAATCTATATTTCATAGAGGTAGAGAAGGTGGGGGTATAGTGTTCAGTCCAGACCCCAAAGGGATTAAATGAAGAGGGCTTTGTAGGAATCAGAAATATTATGGGATCTGTACAGAGAATGTCCTTGTCTATGCTGTTCTCTTGGGCCTAGTAGCATCTAGGTTTGGATGGGCTGGAAAGGATTTCCAAGTTTGATTGGCTTCATCTGGGCACTTTACTCCCATTTAAATGATTGGAAATTGGATCAAATTTCCCAAGGAAACAAAAAGCTTATTTACAAATGAATTTCTGGTACACAAATTGCTTTCTTTTTATGCTTTCTCCAACCTTTATTTCTTGTTTTAACCTGGTAGAAATCAAATGAACTGCCTGGAGCTTAATTTTGTTTCTAAATCATCATTCTTTGTGACACCCATGAGAGTCCAATGTTTTCCTTCTAATGACCTAATAATGGTTTTGAATGTGTGTCAATAGATTGATTTTCAACAGAATGTTCAGTCCTCTAAAGTGACTGAGAGAAAAGGGAAAGGAGAAGGCAAAAAGTAATCTGTTTTGAAGTTCTATTTCAGCTTTCTATTCCTTTCCTATAATTATAATGACTTTTAATGTACCTTAAAATATAAATATATTATACCAGTACCTAACATGTGGATACTATTTTATCCTCTGTACCCAGAAGGCATTTAATAAAGATTTGCTGAATCTAACTGGATTATTTTCACAAAACCAGTTCTGTGTTATTATTAACTCTATCTGACAGGAAAGGAAACTGAGGGTCAGAGGCTTGCTCCAAATCATACTGCTAGTGGTTGAGTCAAGACTAGGACTTAATTCTCCAGATTCCTAGCCCATAGGTTTTTTTTTCCTTCTGCTTCTTTTTTCCCATAATTGGAACATACCACACATTTGTTATTCTCTCTCAGACTCTCCGAAATGTGAAATAACAAAAGGATATTTCTTGATTAATAAGAAAAAAAGTTTCTTTTAAAATATGAAAGAATATTAATTCAAAAAACAGACAAAAGTTAATTATAATATAAATTACAGAAAGCACAGGTCAAAGAAGAAAAATAGTAATAGTTCACACCTATATAGCACCTTATAAAAGATTTGCAATGTAATTTACAGTCATTATCTTAATTGATCCTTACAACTCTATGAGGTGAGTGCTACTCTTACACTTGAGGAACTGAGAGCTGTTAGCTGTTAAGTGAAATGTTAAGTGACTTGCCCAAAGTCTCACAACTAGGAATTATTTGACACGCAGTCTAAGTTTAGCTCTTCAAGATGAGCCTCCAATTACTCTGCCAGGTAGCGACTACATGGAATGCTTCATTGAATACTATAGGCAGGGTTTTTAAATGAAAGATTTGAAAATGTGATAACTCTTTAATAGGAAGAATAGCAAAAAAAGTTGACTCATTGCTGGCAAGGACTGTCTCTGTTTTTCCCTTCGTATCCCTAGTCCTTAGCACAGTACATGGAAAATAGCAAGAACTTATCTTTTTATTATTATTCAGTCATTTCTTCATTCATTTACTCATCTAAAAGGCTGGTTCAGCATTCTACTAAATGTTTGTGCCAGCCTAATAAGTGGCCAAGGCCGGACTTGGTGGTAGAGGCAAGATTTCACCTAGATTTTGATTCTCCTATATCATGCTTACTCTCTTATTCTCGTCCTAAAGTCCACTTTAGGTCACGTACTCACCTTTGAAACTTCTAGAAATCCCTCACTGCTTCTAATATGAATATAAACTTTTCCATTTAAAATGTAAAGTTCTTCACCATTCGGTTCCACCTTTCCAGACTAACAATTTTAATCACTTTTTATACAGTCTATCATACAAACTAATCTCATACACAACTGTTCCTCATAAGAAGAAATTCCTCATACACAATACTATTCAGTTTCCCATATCTGTTCCTTTGAATAGGCTCTCCTTCATACCTGTGATATACTTCTTAAATCTCCAGATCTATTGCAAGTTCAGCACAAGTGCTACCTCTACAGGAGGCCTTTGCTGTTTCTTGCTGTATTAACAAGTGCCCTAGAACCCCCAGGATGGCCTACTAGTCCAGGTTCTTTAATCTGCTTTTAAAGGAAAGTCTACTTAACAGTCCTATTTGTAATTTCATTCACTAGTTCGGGGGAAAGGTTAGCACCTGGCACTTGGAGAAAGTACAGACAGAAAATACTAGGAGAAAAAATACAGAGACAGTAGCACAAAGACTAACAGACAGAGCTCCAACTGTCTGACCAAAGCAACGCTGCTATACATTTTATACACATTACTGGATCTAGGAAGCACAGACATCTAAGCAGTTGGGGGGCTCTGAACATGTGATTGTTTAGAGTCTCAACCCAGAAATCAAAAGATTCTTCTCATAAGAGAACCCCAGAGGAAAATACTAACATCACAGAATATATACCGAAGACTCAGTCCCTGGTTGGCTTAGAGCCAGAAGGCACAAAACCTATTTCACTCAGCACATCTATAAATTACCAGGGTTCACAGGCAATTAGTCCTTCAGATGTTTACAATTTAGCCTGAGGCTAGGAAACTGAAGTCCAAAAATAAACAACAAAATCCCACCTTGATTATGTTTTCACCTGCAAATGCCAGGGATAACTTTGAAAAAAGTCCCAGAACAACCTTGTCCTCGGAAAAACAGTGCATGTATGCATTGTAGATGTATGGTATATATGCATGCATGTGTGTGTGTATGTATGTATGTAAGTGTACATGTGTGTGTATGCACGTATTAATCATAGTCAGCATTGAACGGCCTTGTATTCAGAAGCACTGTTTCCTGGCTTCCAGTGACCTTTCTGGAACACACTCACCATGTGACACTGTTAACTCAATCACTCATTCCTAAAAGCTGCTCTCTAAGAAAGTTTCAGAGCAATTTCTGATGTGCATTTCTAGAAATTACCTTATGGAAGACTCTGCAGAAGGATTAGATGCTGTTTCTTTCTCTGTGTCTCCCTGCCTCTATCTGTCTCTCTCTGTCTGTCTCTCTCAAATTTATTTTTTTGGAAAAGACATTGGAAATTATCAAGGATGAGATCAACTCCATTTTATCAATGAGGAAATCCAAGTGAAATAAATAGTTTACAAGGTCATACAGCTAGCTAGAAACAACTAAGACAAAGTTTCATAACTCTTAGATGGGAAAACATTTTATTCTTTAAAACAATATTCATATGCCCAAGTGCCCAAAGGTGACAGGTAAAAATTTTGTCTAGATCTGTGATTTGGCTCCTTTTACCAAAATATCCAGGCAGACCTTAATTTACCAGAAGGTTTTTAGTGGAACACGGAAGACTGGGAAGTTGAAAACCTGTACTTAACACTTTTGGTTTCAGGTGATTTTTTGTAGGTAAACTATGAATGAATGAATGAATGAATGAATGAATGAATGAATGAATGAATATGAATGAATGAAAACAAATTTGTGTGTTTATTTTGTGCTAGGATGTAACAATGCAAGAAAGATAATGTGGTGGGGAAGCTGGGAACTTGCTAGGTATAGTGAGCTCTCACCAATCACCTTGGCTCTAGAACAGGAGCCAGCAAGGAGGTTGCTACAGCATATGGCAGTTTCTCATTGCAGGATGTAAGTCTTAATTCTGCTATTCACTACCTGGTTGACCAAGGGTAAATAATTTAACTATTAAATCCATGATCCTAAGATTGTTTATTAAGCGTCAGCCTGGTCTTCTGAATAGAGACCTGCTTGGTCTTAGGGAGATCTCGGTTCAGATGCTGACTGTGACATGTACTCTAGCTGAGTGAACAGGTAAATCAATTAATTTCTTCATCCTTTCTGTGAGACTAAGCTACAGAATAGCTTTTGATTTACATCATTGGAAAGAATATTCACAGCAGAGATTCCCTAGAGTAATGAAATTATCGATCTGGACAAAAACTAAATGAAAGGACAATTGTTATTTATAACATAATTAAATGACCTGGAGCAGGAGTAGGGAACCTGTGGCCTCAAGGCCATATGTAACTCTCTAGGCTGGGTCTCAAGTGGAGCCCTTTGACTGAATCCAACCTTCACAGATGATTTGTGAAGCTTGGATTCAATCACAGGGTCTGGAAGCTGCATGTTCCTCACCCCTGATAGGGGTGACAAGAAGGAGGAAATAGGCAGAAGATCACAATGGTGTTTTAGGAAAAGTTTTATTTGTCTTTCCCTGTCCTTTCTTTTTCTGTCACTAGAGTATATCTTCCACAACCATGCTGTTCTAAACTTGCTGAAGATTAGTTAATGATCTGCTCTTATTGAGTATGTATTACTTATAAGAATTTGATCTGAATAGAGAGAAGGGAATAGTTAATGTATAGTAGATAAGAATCAGAGTCAAGGAGACAGAGCCTTTGCCAGAGACTTCTGATTTTTGCTCTACAATATAACTTCTGACCAGAGTCATAGTGTGGTCTAGTGTCAAGGACATAGGGCTAGTAAGTTAGGCTAGAAGCCTTGGATGTTAATGCCAGCTTTGCCACTCACTACCTGTGTAACCATGGGGCATAATGACACTTTTCTGATTTTCCTTTGTGGGCAACATGGTGTAGGTTAGAAGAAACATGCATTCAATTTCTCCCCTTACACCTCTGTCCCAAAACTTATAAGCAGCATGACCATAAACAACTCACTTAACCTCTCTAAGTTTCAATTTGCTGATATGTTAAATAGGAACAATAATTAATATTTCTGCCTTCTAACCCATAGAGTTGTTTTAATAATCAAATGAGATTAGACAGATAAAAGTACATTGCAAATTATTAGAAGAACTAAGGGTCTCCAGAAGATTTGGGTTTCAATTTAGTAAGGTCAATAGGATATGATACTTCCTGGCCTAAAATTAGTTCACTACCTCAAAGACAAGAATTATTTCATGTTTGGCCTTTGTATCCACTAGATTTGGCACAGAATGAATCTGTGGTCTAACTGGTGTGAGACACCAGCTAGTCATTGTGCAAAGCACAGCTCTTCCATATTTCCCACCTTGCTGGCATTCCTCATACACTTTTTTCCCAAATCCCCCTACAGGACCTATTATGCTGATATCCTCCCTTTGGTTCTATAATATTGCCCTATTCATTTAATAAATGCTTATTTACTGCAATTCTCTAACCTAATATGATAATAATCACTAAGACAAAATTTTAAAATATTCAGGAATCACCAGCTGATGAAATGGTAAAAGCAGCTTCAGATCATTCTTTTGCAACTGAAATTGTCCATCAACTATGCTTGTTTTATGTACTCTCTGACACTTAGTAGCTGGGTGATCCTGGGAAACTCACTTAACCTGTTTGCCTCAGTTTCCTCATCTATACTGGGTATGGGGATAATAATAGCACCTATGTCTCAGAGTTGCTGTAAGGATCAAAAGAGGTATTTGTAAAGCACTCTGCAAATATTAAAGCATAAGTGCTTGGCACGTGGTCGGCATTGTATAAATGTCATCTATTATTAAATTAGAAGCACAGCATCGTAGACAAAGAGAGAAGTCACCTGAGAGATCATTTAGCCTGATCACCTCAGTCGAAGCCTAGATAAGTGAAATGGATTGTTCAGGATCCCATAGATAGTAAACGACCAATCTTGGTATACCATGTCATGCTCTATTATCATTCTACCAGTGTTCATAGAAACTATAAATTATCTAAGGATAAATGCTTGAAATCTTTTAAGGTAAGTAATGATAGAATTGGAAATAATGCAACAAGACAAACCCAGGAGAACTGTGAGTGAGAGAAGGGGTCAAAAGGAATTGGGCCCAGGGTCTTTGCAGCAGGATGTTTACATGATAGACATTGGGAACTTTTTAAAGGGGACTCATCACAGAACAGGTCTGCAGAAAAATGAACCACTGGGTCATCAAATACCTACTTTGCAAGAACTATCTTTATTTTTCTAAGATAAGAGCTGTCATTTTGGAGAATTCATGAAATGGGTTAATTGCATCATTTTAAGATTTAATCACTGTGAGCTGTTGAGCAGAATTTAAACTTGGTCTCTATCCTAAATAAAACATAACCTCACACTTGTTTAAATTAAAATCTTGACAATCTTGAAAAATAACAAGAGTACTAGAATTCTCATAATTTCTTCAATTACAACCAACAGACCTTAACCAATTCCCACAGGTACTTATGATAGGAAAATAATAATAATAATAATTCAAGATGATAAAAATGGCACTGGTATCACATTTTAAGTGTGCATAAGAATACCAGTTTAAAGTAAACTCAAGCTATTGTTAGAGTAGAAAGAGAAAATCAAGCTAGATTGCTTTAGAAAAATTATTCAGTGTTTTCAATTATTTTAAACTGCCCATCACTGGAGGCAGGAGGGAGTGTTACTAGTTTTAAGTAAACTCAAACTACTAAATTAAGTAGAAGGAACAAATCAGGCTACTTTGCACTTGAGAAATTACAGTGTTTTCAATTATTTTAAACTGACTATGCCCAGAGGGAGGGGAGATATCTCATTAATGCCATTTATCCTTGTGATACTATAGACTTGCATGCCATGGAAGATGAATACATAGGTTCTGTTGGACTCTAGTGTTGGCAGTTGCAGAGCTAGTCAATTCTAAAATCAATAGGCGCATTTTTTGTCTCTTTTTGCATTTTCTCTGTCCTGAGGACAGACTAGAGTATAGAAGAAAGGATCTGATTCTGAGGAAAAGAAACTCTGTGTATGTGTAAGGTCTTTCCTCCAAAGAAACATAAATGGCTGCTTTGGGGTAGGACACTGTAGTCACATGTTCCTCACTATAGCTTTCTGAGACCAGGGGCCTGATTTCATACAGAAACATATAGTAGAGATATCCATGCATTTGTTTGATAAAGTTCATGACAGAGTAAATTTCCATCCTAAGAGACAACTGAGACAAAAGTAACGCGTCTGCAAGCAGCCTCTGGAAATTACATGTGTTCAGTCAAATAGCCTTAGAGCAGTAGTGTCAAATTGAAATAGAAACAGGGTCCACTATATTTGACATAAGATACCTCTTGGTCTAATACTGACTTAGAAATTCATATATTATCATCATTTATGTTCTATTGTATTTTTATTTTGTTAAAGATTACAAAATTATAATTTTATCAGTTTCAGACCTCAGATGGGAGTGTTGCTGGCTGTATTTGGTCATGTGTTTAAGAATACAGACATTATACTGAACCCCAAGCTCCTTTCTAGAGAAAGAGAGATCTTGATTTCCCAATATGAGTTTGCCCTGAAGCCCATGCTTCTGATTGGTATATCCTTAGACTCAGACCCTAAGGGTTCCAGAACTTGAATATTTAATTTCCAGTTCCACACACTTTCTAAAACTATCTAGCAGCTCAAGAGTAGCCTCGCCACATCACAGGTAACTTCCCTATACCATCCTGATGCCCCTCCCATATTCCAGTTTCCCTTTATGTGTTGTCTTCTTGCATTATAATGCAAGACCTTTGACAGTAGGGATTGGCTTATTTGCTTCTTGTTGTAGGCCAGACTTTCAGGGTCCTTGGCCACATTAGCTCCCCAGTTCTCCAAAGGTCATTAGGCAGATATGCAAGGAAAGTATAATCTTGTAGGGTAGATGCTCTCATTGGTTTCATGAATATCTAAAGAAAGTACTGAGTTAATTTGCAAGTCTTACTTGTAACACCCTGTTTGTGCCTCTGGACATGGTCCTAGGATAAAGAGCTTAA